>JAJJHQ010004865.1:154538-236060 GCA_021223825.1 Drosophila ironensis
TCTATCTATCTATCTATCTATCTATCTATCTATCAATCTATCTATCTATCTATCTATCTATCTATCTATCTATCCATCTTTGTGTCTATATTGTATCTTTATCTATTTATCTCTTTATCTTACTTTGTATGTTTATATATTTATCTTTTTATTTATATATTTGTATAAATATCTAAGAATCGATATATCTGTGTATCTATGTAACTCTCTATCTATGTATATATCTATCTATCCATCTATCTATCTATCTATATATTTCTAACTATCTATTTATCTATTGATCTATCAATGTATCTATGTATGTCTATTTATATATTTATCTATCTATATATGAATCTATCTATCTATGTAGCTATCTATATATCTATCTATATTTATACCTATCTATATATCTATCTATATGCATATCTTTATATGTATATATTTATCCGTACCTTCTGTCGCGGCACGTGGCACACTATATGTCCATCTATCTATCTATTTATTTATGTATCTATCTATCTAACTATATCAAAATAATATGGAAGACCTGAAGTAGTAATAAAATAATCAAAAACTCTTTGTGCATTCAAGATTTCAATGTCTTTATTGTAATTGCATTAGAAATCACTTAATTATTTCGAATTGAACATTTAGCGGCTGTGGCAACCCTGCTGCGAATGCAAATTGAGTGCAATATTATTTGCCTCCCCCTTTTTTCCAGCGATTTTCTCTGAAATTGCAATTGGACACAACACTCCGCTCGCTTTTGAGTGGCATGGGGCTCGGCATTGGTGGCACGCTGCGATTCTTTCCTTTTGTTTTTATTGCCTTCTGTCGCGGCACGTGGCACACAAAATGTAAACAAGCCGCAGAAGTGTAGCGCCTGGGAGGTCCACAGGCAGCGCATCCCAGGGCCGGGGGTCACACGGAAAAAAGGGGCATATATACGAGTATATGTAGTATAGTGGTCCCATGAACGGGCCGCTGCAAGTGCGTCTGGGATTAGAGCTTTGCGGTAAGGATTTCAAATGGAACTTCAGCAGTTATTTGTTTTCCATTCAACAATTGAAAACGTATTCCAAAGCAATGCTGTTTTTCACCCATTTAAAGCGAAAAGCTGAGGTTTAGGGCTCTGAGGAAAATTTGAAAAACGCTATAATGAAACCTGCCGTATAATATAGCAAAATTTAAACAGAAATTGGTATGTCAATACGCTAGAAAATTCATGGCAAAAAGTATAAGGGATATGAGAAATAAGTGTTCTTGAACATCATATATTTACAGAGACTTCCCTTATGATATTTAAGCTTGTACGTTTCTCTTTAGTTCAAATTTCTTCAGTCGAAACAATGACTTAAGATAATAAAATATACATGCAATTTTGTACTTATTTTGAAGCTAGTCAAATGGATTTTATAACCGAACACCCTTTGTGCCTATGTCCAAAAAGTGCTCCCGATTACCTTTCCAAAACTGCAATGAAACAAACATTTGCACCTTGCGGCCGAGTTCCACTTTGGTCTACTGCAAGGGCTAGTCAATTTCCCGACTGGTGTTTTCCGCGCTTTCCACTAACCCTTCCGTGTGGCAGAAAAATGCGGAAAACCAAGTGAAAAAAGAAAAGCTGATGTTGATGCGTTGCTTAATCAAGATTGGATTGCCGCCGCACTATTACGCACATGGCAACGGATGGCAAATACCTGCCACCTGGCCCCGGAGACTATGGCATCGAATCCGTATCTGTATCCGGATAGGGATTGGTATTGGGATCGGCGGAGGCGGAGGCGGAGACGGAGCTTCTCCGGTTTATTTCATGCAAAATGGCCGCTCGTTTGGACGGCTCCGCTCGAATTGCGAATTGCGTGTGCATTGGTTTACTTTTGTTTAGCAAAATGTTCATGCAAATCCGCGCACAGCATTTGCCGTTTTTGCCATTTGCATAAGCGGCCCCCCTTGCACGGCCTCCGCCGGAGCAGGAGCCGGAGAAGGTGACGGTGACGGTGCCGATGACGATGCCGCTGCCGCTGCCCCAATGCCCGGGAACCCCCTAAAACCCGGAACCCCGTAAACCAGCAAAACCCGGAATCCGTAACCCCGTTGCCCGGAGTCGAAGTTCCGGGTCCATCATTAACCGGCGCAGGTTGGGTTCGCTATTGAACGCAACGCGTTGTGTGCATGCCCACACTACCCGAAATTACGGGGTTTGTTTGCCGGAATACAGCGAGAAATAATGAAAATATTTCCCGATTTGTTACTGTTTCTCACCCAAAGAATATGGGAGTATTACCTGTAGGATTTTATAGCCTATATAAGCGTATATATCCTTTAAATTGAACTCAACAACAGTTCAGGAAATTTGTGTTTAAAAAAAGTATCTTTCACAAAAAGTATCTATTTATTGATCCTCTAATATCAAATATAACACTATAATATCTGATGAAACTCATACATTTCAAGTATTTAGATTGAGCATTACTTGTAAAATTCATGGTTCAGGAAAATCCAGGAAAATTGCTTTTCTAAAAGTACCTTTGCAGGATTCCTTGTTCTATATAAATCTACTAAAATCAATTAGTAACCTGATAAAATATCTGAAATAACTTTTATTTTTGAACTATTGAGATTGTTTAGTTTATATTGAATACCTCCTCTTCACATATAAGTACCTAAATAATGATATTCAGTGTTTTAGTTAATCATTAATAGGATACAATTAAGAGAATGATACCTCCTTTATTTCTACACATTCTCGAACCTAAAACTTAAGTGATATTTAGAGAAATGTAACTTTAGCCCATGAAAAATTCTTAGAAGATTGTGACCCGTTTTGGGAGCAGTGTAGTTGGAAGGACAACTCATCACCATGGCCATTCCATGCTCATCCCAGTGCAATCCCCGCCACGCATATTCGCGCACGCACAAGGATTCCTCCGCCTCCGCCTCCGTAAACTCCACTCCACTCCTCCCCCGCCCTGCCCCGCCTCTCTCAGTTCACTCCTCCTCGCATCCTTTTGGGCCAAAGTGAATCCTTTTGGAACTTGCCAAACTGGTTGGTTTAGTTTTCAAAACGGGGCGTCCTTTTCCTTGCCACACACTACCCCATGTGTGTGCGCGTGGAAAACCATTTAAAATTACGGCAAAAAAGCAACAAAAGTTTTCCAACTGAAGGATGCAGAGGGCGGAAGGGGAAGGGGTATGGACTGTCCGGGGGTGTCCGGGGCTGTCAGGGGGGGGGGGCGGGGATGGCGAGTCCTAGAGCCGCGCTGCGTTGCGTTGCGTTGCGTTAAATTAAAACGCGTATGTTGCACACATTAATTGCCAGGAAGTAGATACGTTGCGTGGTATTTAAGGGGCAAAGTGGGGGTTTGCCAACCGGGAGGTTGGGGGCGGTTGGGTGGTGAAAAAGGGGTAGCCCGTGCAAAGGTTTTTCTAATCATTAACACAGTTGCCATCGCCGTCGAGTTTGTTTTGTTTGGCTGGCGAACGCGCTCGCACATGGGCATACATTTGCAAATTAGAAATGTCCGTCAAATGCCCACACCCACACCCACACCCACGCCCCCAGCCGGCCGCCCACATGCATGCCACGCCCCCTGCAGACAAGTTGAAAAGGTCGCTTAGATGCCAACGATGGCCGCTGTAAGGATAATGCCGATGATGTCCTGACGGAGGAGGAAGCGACACAGAAACTGCACACAGCCCTCGGCACCGTGGGCCAAGGATATGGGAAAAAGGTATGCAACATATGGGGACTATAAACAAAAAAGTAAATAATCTGTGTCTTGAAATTAAACTGGATCGAAAGGTAGTATAAAATATAGTGGGCCAAGGATATGGGAAAAAGTTGTTAGATCTTGAAATGAAACTGAATCGAAAGGTAATATAAAATAGGACCGAGGAACCCTGAAAAATTATCCAAAACGATAAACGATTGTTGTATTCTAAATGCTTTTTATAGATTATAAATACTTTTAAAGGATTTTGCAATAAATACAATACAATTTGTATGTTATTTCAACAATGTTGAAAGGTATTCCCTATCTTTCGAAGTAAATATGGAAATGAGAATTCAAAAAAGAATTGTTTTCATAAAATTCTTTGACAATGTGTAAAAGTATTCCCTATCATCCGAGGAACATATCGAACGGAAACTAAAAAAATTGTTTTCATAAAATACTACGATTTCTTGGGCTTTCATTTTAATGCCAAAATAAGCATATAAAGATACCACTAATTGACATTTTTTGCAACTAAAGTGTTACTCATAGATGATATATAGATAAGCATTAGGTAAATATTATATAGCTCTAATGATTTAGGTTAAATCTCCTTGAATAATATAGTGTGTACTGGGAATCTTAACCCTCGTTGACCCCTGGGGACGCCCTAGACTTCAGCTACCATTGAGTGCAAAAAAATCAGTGGTCTCTGACCACTGTGCTCCTTATTTGCAGTGTGTAAAAAATAGACAACCATGTAAGTACCGGGCTGGGGGGGAGTGTGGGCCTGTGTAAAAAACAATCAGTTCGAATGAAAGTTTTTCGCAAGTACAGTCCCGCTCCCACACTAATTTGCAGTTAGACACTAATGCGTGCCCCCTTAACCCTCGAGTGCCCGCAGAGGGCCGCTCGGGGTTCGAAAAACTTTCGTTTGGCCAAGGAAAAAGAAAAGGCAGAAGTCGCTGGAGTCGCTGGAGTGGAGAATCCGATTCCGCAGCCAGCAACAAACTAACTGACGGCCACGACGAGTGCGATAGTTTTCACTCTTCCTTCGGAAAATAGTTTAAAATTCATTATATGTGTTTATGTACGAGAAAGGAAACGGCTCAAAGGACCTCCCTCCCGCCGCCGCCACTCACTCGTGCTCGCTCTCACTCACTTTGTATATAATTTCTGAGATTCTGAGCGGCTCTAACCATATATATAATATATGTATGTGCATATAAATCTAGTGAAACTATGTGAGCGGGGGGGCTATGTAAAATGTTGCATTTTCCAACTCAAAAAAGCAAACGGCGGCGCGGTGGAGCGGTGGATGTTCGGCGCTGAAAATCGCAGTGAAAAACAGTGGGAAACCCACCCAAAAATAAAAGACCACCCACCCAAAAAAACCCTCTCACTTTCCGCACTTTCCGCACTTTCCACTTGTTTATGATAATGAGCACATTCCGCTCATGTGTTCCTCCTACGAGATGTACAAAATATACGAAATATATGTGTTTTTCGTATATAAACCAATTCTATGGGCATCTCGTTTCAACCCGTTCCCTGGCATAATGAATGCAAAATTTATGTATTTTGTGTAGAAAATAAAACCTGATTTTCAAATGAGTGAGATCTGCCAGAGAAAGGGGTTGTTGCTTGGGTCAGTTTCAGGCGGCTTGCCTTTGCCTTTGCCATTGCCTTTGCCATTGCCTTTGGCCTTTAGCCTTCAGCCTTTGGCGTTGGCTTTGGCTTTTTTCGGCCTTCTGCCCCCCGCCGGTGTGTCCAGTCTTGGTCAGCGCTTCATTTATTAGAAAATTTATTTTGCGGCGGGCTGGGGGATGCTGCTCCTGCTCCTGCTTCTGCTTCTGCTTCTGTTGGGGGGGATTTTCCCTAATTTCATTTCCCTTTTGGTGCTCGAGTCGTTTTAATTGTTGCTCTGCCAACGTCGCTTTTGAGTTGAAACTCAATTTTCCCTTTTCGAGCCAAACGGCTCACATGTGCCGGCTCGTGTGCTGCTGCTCTCCGCTCATTTCCCTGGCTCATGTGTGTTTTGCTTACAAAATATCCAAAAGGTCGCTGCTGTGTGCTGCCTGCTGCCTGCTGTGGGCTGTGTGCTGTGTGCTGTGTGCTGCGTGTGTTTTTTGTGTGAAAATTTCGAAAATTTCGTGTGCGCTGTTATCATTTGCATTTGTGCCGTTAACCGGTTCGAAAGCATCTCACGCACTGTCCGACCATCCGACAGACCATACATAGCCAGCCAACTGCCCCGAGATATACTTACTATATCGGACATATAGAGGCGCCTTCGTCGCACTTCCGTTCCGATACGAGGCGATTCGGTTTCGCGTGACGCGCTTCGCGTTTGGCATTTGCCGCTTCGGGTTCGGGCCCTCAACTGCAAACTGCAAATCGGGTGCGCTCAAAACAGGACTCGGACTCGGACACTGCCGAAGCGAAGGCCCGAAAGCTCAGCGGCCACGAACTGCATCCCGGCTGCTGCTGCTGCTGCTGCCACTGCTGCTGCTGCTGCTTTTGGCCAGGTGGCCCCGAATGTGTCACTCTGCATTTTGACCACTAACGCGCCGGCCGTGCTTCCGTTGCGTTCCGCCGTAATCCGCCGCCAGCCAGTTAGTTACGTGCCTGGCCCGCTCGCCAAAACGTCAAGAAAACCGATTACCAAACCGATTAAATCCGTAAAACAAACCGATTCGCAGGCCAGGATCTTGCCGACTAACAGCCACAAAGCATCCGAGTGCGAGCAGCGATCGCAGGCCGGAAATCAGATCTGTAAACAGTGCTTTTGCCGCCATGTTTTCGGCGTCCGGCTTTTGTTTTTTCGAGTGCGCCAAATAGAAGGATCGCAAGGATCGCAAGTGAAGGGAGAGCAGTGGCCGATCCCAAACACACTGTATGCTATTCATGTGTAAAGTTCCCCAGTGCGAGCAGTAGGCGTCCGTGGCGGCTTTCGCGCGGGAAATTCAGTGCACTCAGAGTCCCAGAAAGCCCGCAAAAGGTGAGTTTGTAAATCAAATAAGTTGCATCGAAATTAAGGGGAATAAATTGTAAACAAAGGGAGTTCTAGGGGGATAACTTAGCGAGTGTGGCAAAGCTATGTTTTGAGGTAAATACCAATTTATTTTGGGCAGCAAGGTCAAGGAAATACCATGTTCTACATCTAGGTTTTTGCTCTTAGATCTTAAAAAGCCAGGCTTTTGGTGGCTTAACTGCTTAAGTTTCTAAACATAAACATTCCTTTGAACCCTGGCTTTTTAATGGGAAAATTGATTACCAGCTGTGTTATATTTTTGACACTTATTATTCATTAGATGTATGGTCTATAGATCAACCAAAATTTATTCCGCAACTTAATGGTTATTCAGCCAATTTACAAGCAAACTGATCTCCAAATTAGCTTAACCGAAAAAAGCCTAGGAAAAAAGCTAACTAAGAAACAAGCTTGGCTAAATATAAGCACATTTATTTAGAATGCCCGGAAGCACATTTATTTAGAATGCTTTGCCGCAAATTCCTTTATAATTCCCACAATTAAAACAAAAGCACACGGAAGGTGAGGTGCCCGGCAGTCGGGAACTGACAAAAGGCATTTAATAAACCACTTGACATGTCAAAAATGCCTACAACCGGCAGTGCGCAATTTTACTTAATGTAATTAATTAAAATTTAACGTGTTAATTTCGAAACTGTGCGATGGCGATGGCGATGGCAATTGCGAGGGAGTGTGACCAAAAGACAACAATAATTGTGTGCATTTATAACATGATACCTTGGAAAACTCATTGGTGAACCGCACTTATGTACCGCAAGTTCTACCGCGAAATTGATAATTCAACGGTTAACCAAGCGGGCCAACAACTAACAAAAAAAAAGCAAGAGCTACGTGTGTATGGAGCAAAAAAATAAAAAACAGCCAAAACCCACAATCGAAAAAAAAAGGAAAATACACAGACAGCGCCAACAGCAAACTCCTCGGGCGAGTGTTAAACGTTTTAAATCAACTGAACAATTCGAATCGGGTCAAAATAAAAAAGAAGCAAATATATATAAACAAATATTGATGCCACTGGCGGCGGGAAGGGGGACGGGGAACGGGGGAGGTCTCGGGGCAGTGGGGTTAATCAAGCTGGAAATTGATTAAACATTTGCTTTTTAATGCCAAAATGTATTCATAGTCGTATTGGAATGGTGGCGGAAACAAACACTCAAACTATATGTTAAATTTAAAATAAAAGCCAAAATGTGGTCACTTATATACAAAACAAATTGATAATCTAATAGAAAATATTTTAAAAACCAAATAAATATGAAAACTGTATTGTTTTCGGGTGGATTTTAATTGTATGTCTTAGGTTTGCATTTATTTATAGACTTGGCTTAGTTTTCCCATGCACGTGGAATTTAATACCTTCTTTTAAGGCTATATATCCTCTGCATATATCCTTCTTAATATCCAGAAAACAACATCAAGTTTTATCAGCATTTTCCCAATCAAACTCCCCTTTTCCGGGGAGTGTAAAAATAGTAGACATCGCATATTGTGCTTAATCAACAGAGATTCAGATTCCGATCCCCAAACACACTCGCACTCGCACTCGCTCGGTGCGTTTTTTTTCTGGGGCTTGGGGGCGTGACAGTCCCTCGAGTTGCCAAGGGCGGTGGGGCGGTGGGGGCGTGGCAGAGGATAAAAAAAAAAGCCGCCAAATGGGGGCGGAATGGGCTGTATTTGAAAGTGGTCAACCAACTCGTTGACCACAAAAGAGAAAAAATAATAAAATGAAATAAACATACGCAGACAGATAGGACAGGCCGTGTATCTGTGTTTGTTTTTTGTATCTGTATCTGTGGCCTGGCAGTCAAATCACAAACAAAACAAATTGCAACAGCAGCACCACCAAAAACAACAACAACAACAATATCAGATTACGCTCCAGCCGGCGCTCAAATGTAGGCAATGAAATTATTTGTCTTTTTTTGTTTTCATTTTTCAGTTGCAAATTTTGTTTTCCTGTTTATTTTTATTGCTTTTTTTTGCAGTTTGCAGCTTGCAGTTTCTACCGCTATTTTTTTAAGTGTTGCTAATGCAATGCGACAGCTGAACGTTTCATTTTATAATGTTTAATTTAATTTATATTTATAGCCGAATGTTTAGTGCCCATTTGTTTTTTGCTGGCAACCACCGCTGATTGGCCAATTTGAAAGTCGCTAGCTTTCTGGTTGCCTTTTCGCCAAAGTTAATGATTTATTTTAATTCGCTAAAATATTGACACTTTTCGTGGCATAACTGAGAGCTGAAGGTGAACACTTCTGGTTGGTTGGGAAAATAAATGGTTTTTTTAAAAGGTTTCAAAGGGAAAACACGACTGTTGCATGAATTTCCAAAGTGCGGCAAGGTTTTATGGCAGTATTCACAAAAAATTGAACTCATCTAGCTTAAAATATGGTAGTTTTTAACATTAAGCTTGGAGTAAAAATTAAACCATATTTGAAAGTTGTGCAATAGTTTTATAAAGCTTACCAAACCTTGCAACCCTTTCCACTTCCTATCCAATAACATTCAGAGCTCTTAGTTACCAAACTAAACTTTTAAAATAAAATTAGAATTCCCCCCCAGTTGATTTGGATATATTCAAGCCGAAATTGTTTAAATTTAAGCGACCGCTAATTATGCTTTAAAAGAGGAAAGCCTCTCACCTTTTCCCTGCCCTTGGCTCTCATAATTAAAAACTGGCCACCATTTAAAAGCGGACAACTTGCAACTTAAAGCGTGGGCGAGTGGAAAGCATAGGAATCGGCTGGGTATATTTATTTATGAGGGTTGCTTGCAATTATATTGTGCATTGTGCTTGCGTCTGGTTGTGTTTTTTTTATTTTGCGTTGTGTTGTGTTGTGTTGTGTTGCGTTCGTTGTTTTTGTGTGCGAATGCAACTTTTATCGATTTAAATTAAAAACGCATTGCTGCAAATTGTAAAAATTATTGTGTGCGTCTGTCTGACTGTCTCGCTGAATTTCCCTTTCCCTTCCGCTCGGTCCGTTTCCCTCCCGGGCCGGCCGAAAGGCGAAAAGGATTCGAGCCAGGAAGCGCCAGCACATTAAATTGGTAGGCCATCGTCGGACAGCATCCTGCTGCTGGTGGCCCACGCTTCAACCCCTTGTTGCCCCCACGCTTTTTGGCTTGCCACCGCCATGTCCATGTCCATGTCATTGGCCGGAGCAATGCGGAAAATCGCATTTTCTCATTTGGCTTCTGTCATGCAAAAATATCAAAAGCGCGTTGCGAAATCTCGTTTATTTTTCACACGCATTTCTGACATTTTCCTACCCATTTCCCCATTCCCATTTCCCATTTTCCAGTCCCTGCCCGCTCCCGCTGTCGCTCCCGCGTTGATTTTCCTGCAGTGAGATGAGATGAAGAAATGGCGAAGTGGCAAGGAATTTCGCGCCGCTTCTTTAACGTCTCAACCAATATTGGCTTAAAGTTGTTCGATCTGTGGTCGAGGCGAGCAGCGCATCAGTTTAAGTGCTTGGCTCGACGCGTTGACAAGGGGCTGACGTGGCGTATGCGTAACGGAAATGTTGCTGGGTACATCCTATCGCACAGGGCTTCAGCTATTCAGCGATGTTCATAAACTAAATTACAAAATTTACTGGTATAAATCAGGACAACTTTGAGTACTCATAGCCTTGATATGATGGTTATTAAATATACTTATTGCATCTATTTAAATCGTATGAGAAAGTTTAATATAATCAGTGGCAGTGTGTCCATTAAAATTGAGTTGCAAGATCGCGTTTTAAATAAATCTGATCATCACTTTGATCATCAAAAAAACACAATTACAAAACATTCAAAATTATAGCCGTTATTGTGAAGAATATTCAGCGTTCATTTGTATTCATTAAATCTAATTAAAATTGGTTAAATATATTTCTTGAATTGCATTTTTTTCTGGAAGAATATGTGAATGGGTAAAAAAAAAAATAAATATAAGCTTTTTTAGCAAGAACAGGAAACATAGGTTTTCGGTAACTACTATTTTTGTTATAAACCTTATTATCATATTTGTTATGAAATTCGCTTGATACTAATTAATACCAATAAAATATGAAACGTTGGTCTCTTTCTACAAGAAAAAAATTATTCTGATAATACGAAAACTTAAAGCAAGAAGTGGAAACATAGGTTTTCGGTATCTACTTTGGTTTATATTATTTTAAACAGTTTTAGATTTTTATAAACGTTTGTATCCTTATTTAAATAAAGTTTGTTATGAATTACACTTGATAAAATACCAATAAAATTTATAACTTTCTAAAAGAAAATATGAGAATACGACAACTTAAAGCAAGGATAAAATAGAATCTTATACGAAAATTGAGTTAATAAAAAAGATAATTATGAAAGCCAGAACTGTAAACATAGGTTTTCGTACTTTTGTTGGTTATGACTCCAAAATATACCAATTAAATATAAAACGTTGGTCACTTTCCGATAGAAAATAATTGTTGAGGGAAACAAAAACTTATAGGATCAAATTTAATTATAACCGGATAGCTAAAAATTGTTTTTCGCTCCCCCCCAACTTATTGCAAGCCAAAAATGTAGCAGCACTGCCCAACCGACTTTCCTGTCGATATATTTGCATTTATCATTAAACATTAAACATTCGGTTCGACCTGCAATCTGTGCTGGTTCTTCTATTTAAAAATGCGCAATCCGAAAGAGTTAATGCTATGTCCTGGATCCGTTGCATTAATGTCCTGAAAAATACATAAGTGTGCGCATATGCATATAAACACATACATAAATGCACGTGTGTGTGTGTGTGTGTGTGTGTGGCAACAGCGCACACAATTAATAAGAATTACAAGTGGTATGGCGGGGCGGTGTGTACACTCGCCCGCGTGTCCTGCGAATCCTGGCCATCCTGGTCATCCTGGCCAACCTGCAACAGAAACAACAGCCCGCACAAGTGCTAATGACTTAATAAATCATCGCGTGCGACAAAGAAATATATGGGATATATGTTCCTGGTCGGTCTGGGGAGCATTAACCGCAGCCAGCAGGAAGAGGTCCTGATTGGCGGACAACAACAACAGCAGCAACAGCCAACAGGACAACAGGACAGCAAGGGGAGCGGGAGCGGGAGAGGAAAATAAATGCATAATTCAATGAAAATCCTGCAGAAATTCCTTTAATCCTCAATATTCATTAAAAAATATGAGCCGACCTGCCGGCGGTCTTGCTTCTGCTGTTCAATAATTATTGATGCTGTTACAAACGCTGATGCGTTTTTTTCGGGTTTCCTTTGGCTTAATATTAATGCTTTTTTCGGTTAATTCGAGGTGGAAATTTAAGCGAAATAAATACCTAAATAACTAGTTGACAAAGACCCAAAAACTGTGTAGTAGTGTTTCAAAAATAGGGTTCCAATTAGTAGATAAAATAACATTGAAATAAAGGTGAATTTTAGATGTTTTAAGCTTTTTCTCGCCATAAGAAGTCCTCGAAAGTAGTTTTGAATTTATATTGATGCAAACCCTTTAAGGAAGGAGAATTTATAACCGAATTTAAGGCTGCATTTAAGCTCTTCTAGATCTCGTTTGCTGCCTCAATTTTCGCTGTCTTTCGTCAATTAAAGGCATTTAAAAAGAGCCGCGTGGCATGCAGTTTATTAATCCAAACGTGGACATCCTTTGGCAGTTTCACCAGAGATGCAGTGGCTGCTGGTTTCTGTGGCGAAAGCGGCAAAAAAACAAAAAAAAAACTTATAAAAGCATAAAAAAGGGCCGGACCGGACCGGGCCAGGTGCCATTACATCTTTATGTGCTTAAGTACATAATGTACGGCAATGTCGGCGAGTAAATAATAATGCGAGTGTGTGAGCTTAATCAGCAACTTAAATGTGTCGTGTGGCAGCAAGGATTTAATGCACACACCCCCCGCGGCCCCGCCTCCGGGCTGATGATCCTGCGGGCGCAGGATACTTGGGAAATGTTCACCGATTTTCCAAAGGGGAAACTTTTGCTGGGCCGGCCATTTGCACGTTACAAAAATTAATTCGATTTGCTGCTCGGCGGTCATTTTAATCGTTTGCCGTTGTGCGGTGCCGTTTAATGAAAGGGACCAAACCAGGACACCAGAACACCAGAACACCAGGACACCAGGACACTCTCTGGCATATCCTTGTGTGCGTCCCGGCCGCGCACACACAGCCCGGCAATGCAATTAAAAATTAAAAACGTGAGCAAAATGCATAATGAGCTCTCAAGCAACACTTCATTAACGCGTTTTCTTTTCCAACCCGGAAGTCCTTCGGCCGCCCGTCAAGATAAGTTACACTCCTTTTGCCTCCGCATCCGGCTGCATGTCCTGCCGTTTGCCTTTCTGCACTGCCCATTGATGGGCGACAAAATGTTAACAAGCTGTTGAAAAATTGGCAAACAGGCCGGCGAGTGCGTAGCCGGAGAGTGCGAGGTCCTTGCAGCCCGGCCCGCACACGCTCGGCCAGGACCGAGGTGAGCCTTGTGCCCCGCCCGCGCCACTTTCTCCCATGCGGCCGTAAACCAACGAGTCCCGGCCAGAAGGCCAAGGTAAATTAAGGACTTTTCCGGGCTGCTGCCACGACTGCGGACAGGGCCGCAAGGAAAGCGAGGGGAAGCCAATTCTCAACAGCTTTTAATTGCATTCAGAAGGGTATTCCGTGCACAAGCAATCCTTAGCCAATATCTTGATCCTTCAGCTTACAAGCAAAGAAAGCTCTTCGGATCGTTACCTTTTAGATTTATACAAAACATTTGCAATTTCAGATATATAAAAGTTAGTGGAAAGCATATACAGTAAATTCTTTTTAGTATATTAGGGATAGTAAAATGAGAGTTTTTATAAGTCAATTTTGAACAGCTTTAAATGGTATTCAAAAAGGGTATTCCCTGCGCCAAAAAGCCTTTCGGAAAGGCTTATAATCAAAGAAAGCTGTTAGGATCGTAACATTTTTGAATGATATGTTTACATTAAAAACTGCAGATATTCTGAACTCCAAACACGTAATTTTTTTAGGCATCTATGCATTATTTTGGGGACAGCAAAATTAAAGTTTCAAGTAGGACTATAAGTCAAGTTTTAACAGCTTTCAATAGTATTCAAAAGGGTATTCCACTCGCAAATGTGTTATACTTTCAACTTTATAATCAAAAAAATCTGTTAGGATATTCTGAACTCCAAGCACCTGATTATTGGTGGCATTTTAGTAAATTCCCTTTATTATATTAGGAGTATCAATATTGGAGGTTCAGTTGATTCTATCTATTAAAATTTGTAAAATCAAGTTTCATTATTTACCTGCATTTTCTGTACATCCTCTCCCCATATCCTTGCCCTCAATTTATGGCTTATAAAGTAACATTTTGCGGTGCTGACATATGTTGTCAGCTGGTGATACTTCTCCACCAATTTTTCCCAAGAGCCCCCCCGAAAACTTCCCCCGGGAAGTGTGGGAAAACCGCATCGAGGGTATCCAGTGGCAGTCAACTGGCTGCAACTACTTAACCAGCCTCATAAATTTACACGCCAGCCGAACGAGCAAACAAGGCCCCCCCTTCACCCGAAAAAAAAGAAAAAAAATAAAGAGCCCGAAAAGGCCCGGCGGAGGAAAGCGGGGGAAAACCCGGAGATGGGCGAAGAGGTGGCACCCGTGCCATTGCGTTCCGCAGTTCGTGGCCTCAATGTTGGCCTCAAAATGCAAAACCCCAAAAAGGAGTAAAATGCAAGAAGCGAGCAGGACGCGCAGCACGCGCAGGACGAGAGGCCGCGGCCTCCTTGCACGTGATTGTCAACAAGTTTCGACTGCAATGCCCGGCCAGGCACAAGATGGACCATGCAGTTTGTTTGCCTTCGGTTCCCCTCTTTCCCTTCTTTTTGTTTGCCCGTTTTTTACACATATACATACGTATATATATGCACTCTTTTTTATTGATTTTTCTTTGTGTGCGATGTGTGCGATGTGCGCAATATTACGCATACGCCGCGTGTGCAACGGAAACCAGCCAACTGACCAAACGCGTCCTGCTCCCGCCGCTTAACCCTTGTTTGTCGGTCTGCGTTTGTACAGCTGTCAGACAACTCTGAGCCACCGCCTCCCTCCGCCCGCAACTGCAGTATCCTGTGTGCCGCCAGGACCCCGGGAAAGAGATTCATTTATTGTTGTTATTGGTCTGCCGGCTACCCGAAAAAAGCGGTGGCGGGGGGCTGAAAAAGGATAATAATAATGCAGAGACTGCAGGAGGGGGCGAAAACAAAAAACAAAAATGGTGGAGCCAAAAAGGAGCACGCATGTTTCTCGCATGTTTATTATTTCAACAGCAAATTGGCGAGGGAAGCCGTTTCGGGGCAGGATTGCATTGTCCTTTGGATTGCATTGCCCGTTGCTTTTTGTTGCTTTTCTCTTGACAGGCAGACAAACAAAAATACACAAAAAAGCGACGAGAATTGACCACCAAACAACTCACCTGCCCCGCAGGACCAGACAAAAAATACACAAAAAATACAAAAAATACACAAAAAAAATGCAAAAAAATAAGCGGAAAAAATGGAAAGCCCCCGCCGCCACCCCACAGGGGGATATGTTTTCTCTGCTTTTTTGGGCCTTTTGTTGGTGGCAACCACATATTTGGTTGCTGATTTTTGGTTTCGTAATTTTTCCTACCCGCAATGCAACAGCAAGAACAACAACAAAAAACACAGGCGCCAATTGTTGTTGCATTTGTTTGGTCCTTGTTTTTGTTTGCGTGTGTGTTTGGCGGTTTTTCACCTTCTTTTTTGGAATTCTTTGCGAGGGGCTTTGCGCTTTTCCCCCCCGCCATCGCTTTATGCTGTTTTTTGGCTTCTACAAATTATATCGAGATGTCTTCTTGTTTTCCCATTTTTTCCGGAATATTTTACAAGGCCTACTGATGGCCTGTTGATTGGCTGGTTTGGTGGCTTTTTAATGATGATTGATGGGCGGATTGTCTTTATGAAGGTGTTTTATTATAGCGGCAAAAGGGATACAGTGGATATAAAGCGTTGAGTTAAGAAAGGTGTGAAGGCATTTAAAATATTCGACAATTATTAAGGGATTTATAATGCAATAAACGAGAATAGCATATTATTTTCCAAAACAGGAAGTTTTAATAGAAGACACGATACAGGGAGCAGGAGGCATTTCTTAACCTATATACATATATTTTTGATCAGAATCATGTATAAACACGTCTGTATGTATAAACACGTCGTTCTCCGAGATGGTAAGATCTAGAGAAGTAATTCCTGTTGCCTTCGGTCCGTTATGTGTGTACTCAGATCGAGTTTATTTCAAATGTTTGCCACGCCCCCTTCCGCCTATGCAATTTGTATAAAAGTGTATTTCCAGCTACATATTTGACAATATCTCCGAGATGGAGGCATAAATCTNATATATACTTTATGGGGTCGGAGATGTCTCCTTCTGGCTGTTACATACATTTGCACAAAGTTAATATACCATTTGTACCTTAAGGTACATGGTATAAAAACTGCTTTTCTGCTGCATAGTTGTCTATATCTCCGATATGGTTTGAGGAAGGGATGTACATATTTTTGCTTATAGTTAAAAAATTAAATATCTAGTCATGTACCAAGTTTTATTAAGATCGGTCAGTAAATAATGGAGATATGGCCTTTGCCAGAGAACTGTCGACTACAGCGTTTCTCCTTGTCTGTAATTCTAAATGAAATTCGAATAATTATGATATAATGATTCAATTCCTTAGAGCTTCGGTCTTCTATATATTCCTCCAATACCTGTTTCAAAGCGATATGATTAACTAATCGAAGCTTAAGAGTGAAATGGTTGGAAATTTAGTATTTCATTGTGACGGTAACACTCGAGAGTGAAAATGCGCCAATAATTGTACGAATAAAATTCCTCCCAATTGGGGGTATTCCAACGCACCTCTACATCATCAAAAGATAATTACTTTGGCCCAAATATAATATATTAAATAATTATATAAGTATATTCTTTTGTTGAAGACTTTTGTTAGGGGAAAACCATTTGGTTCTGCACACAAAAATTGAAATAGAGTTGGGGCTCTTGGGCCAGTTAATTATTTTCTGGCCAAAACTCAATACATCAATTGGCAATGCAGGTGCGACTCCATCACATCCTGCACAAAACATGCCACATACATAGGGCTATATACATGGGCAATAAAAATATTTACAACAACAATCATAGCAAAGGCTTTTTGGGTCTACCAATATTATTCCACACAACTTCAAACCCACAAAATGTTGGTTAGTTTTTCGTAATAACTTCAAATCTGCACTTGCCACTTTCTGCACGAGAGTGCGTACGCGCTGGGGGGGAAAATGCAGGAAAAATTGATGAAAATCTGGGCAAGGGGACCCCGGGGCCGAGCCCCAAAATGCAACCGAAAAACACACATATATATATATATATTTGTGTGGTGTTACAACACATCTCATGGGTCCTAAAAATTTCAAATGGCATCGAATTTTGTGTTCAGGTTTTCCTGATTTTTCGTTTATTTTTTTTTCTCGGTTTTTTGGTTTTCTGGCTGCCCATCCGGGGTGCAAAATAATTTAACTAAAAATTGCACACAAATACCCCCCGCCACACAGTGTGGGAGTGTGATTAGGCCAAATGCAGGCCATAAAATATTTTGCCTGTACATACTATACCATATAGTTTGTGCCTCCATGCGAATGTATAGTATACGAATGTATAGGCATAGGCATGTGCCAGACACGCTGCTGCCGTAATAAAATCAGGTCCAAAATGTGCAACCAGGGAGTTGGGCCGGCCAAGAATTAGTGTTTTGCACGGGAGCTGTCGGTTTAAAGTGAAATTATGAAGGAATTAATTTTTGCGCGGCCGAAAGGTTTGAAAGTTTTCCCGGAAATGGGTCAAAGGTTTTACAAGTTGATGGAGAAAAGTGAAACGGCACAACCTTCAGAATTTGTATTGAACGAGAGAATGGCTAAACGTAAACTTAAGGTTTCATTGGTATATTCCAGAAAATGCTATAGAGTTGCAGGCTTATTTACCCTTTTTTCAATTTTATTAACCAATTAGAAATAATAATACTTTTAATCCCAATAAGTGCTATAGGGTTGCAGGCTTATTTACCATTTTTTTTCAATTTTATTAACCAATAAGAAATACAGAAACATAATTGCTGCAGAAGACATATACGTTTAATTTCGAAATGAACGAAAATTCAGCAATAAAAAAATTAAAACTGTATGCTTCCTGTTTAAATTGAAATTATTTTAAGATAATATAGGAACCTAAATTATTAAAGTCTTATAAGGCATACAAAAATAAATCCCGAAAGCGTTCTATCCCTACAAAGTGATTTTTTTAGCCACAAAAAAATGTATTATGAATATCCCCAAAGAATAATTCCTATTCCTTTATTTGAATCATATTTTGTGGATGCAACACAAAAATGTTTATTATATTATAAAAGGAAATGGTTAAATGCCAGGAAATATGCATATCCCCAAATGTGCGTGATTTTCTTGTTTTTTAATCGCATTTTGCGGATATAAAAACGAGTGAATTGCATAGAATTTTCAAAACAAATGCCATCCATTCGCTCGCCCGAAACTCACAACTCACTCGCTACTGCACTCACAGGCGAGTGACTGCACTTCGGGCCCCTGCATCGCATCTGAAGTTGCAACTGCAGTTGCATCTGCAATTGTATATGCCTTCGGCGAAGGGGCGGGGTCGTTGGAGAAAAGTGCGAGATGCGGCGGCGGCGGCGGCGAGAGCGACAGAGAAGCCGCCAAGCCCCAACCGGATTCAACCCCTGGCCTGCCGCTGCGAGTGCGAGTGCGAGTGCGATTGCGAGTGCTTAATTTGCTAATTGAGAGCCTGCAACGGCGCATTACACGAAGACAAAGTGGCCGGAACGAGTGGCCCCAACCGAGTGAGAACTCGCAGCTCGTTGAGCGCGGAACGAGACACAAAAATAAACTCGCTCCGAAGATTCGAGCAGTTTTCTGAGGGAAATGCTCACAATTGTGTGAAGGTTTTAAATGTTTACAGAAGGAGAATATATCAAATATAGACAGCAGGAAATGCTAAAATGTATAAAGAAATTTATATAAAAAAAATACATAGAAATTTAAACAAGAAAATTTAAATAATATTATAAAATTGTTAAATATAGTATAGAAATAGAAAGTCAATTAATAGAATTTTGAAAATTGTATCAAAAAATGTCCCCAATTATTTGGAGGTAAAAACATATAACAAAGATATTAAGATAACTCAATGTGACCAGTTTTGAGGCAGCTAGAAACTGCAATGTAATAACCAAACATAAAAAACAAATGTTAACCCAATGAAACCGGAAATAATAACTATAATCCATTGAAATATATGTGATAGGTTAATATGTATTAGGTTTTATTTCATTATTATTGTTTCCTTCGAACAAAAAACATTCCCGAGTGCAATTCCCGAGCCGAAACACATGGCTCACCTCGAGTTGAGTGAGACCGGCGGATGAGTGTTTTGAAATGCTCCTCCACTTCAAAGAGGGGTCGTAAAAAACGTGTTGTTTTTTAGACGGCATCATCAAAGGAAAGCGCAGAGGACTCAAAAACACAACCCCCAACCCCTGGCGTGAAACGGGATCCAATGGGATTTTTGCTTAGCAAACGGAATTTTCGAGCCCCTGAAAAGGCACTCCACTCGCAGGCAAGTCCAAGGATTCGGGCTCAGACAGAATCCTTTAAGCTCCTGTGGTTGCCAGCCTCACACCGCCGCCCTTTGGTGGCTCCTCCCCTTTCAGGCAAATGGAATAAAATATAAAATGGTTAAAAAAAAAATAAGGGAGCAGCTCATTTCCATAGCTGTGTGCAGTTTTAGCTGCATTTACATTTAATTACATGCTGATTATGTTTAATCAGATGAATACTATTTATTTCGGATATTTTTACCTTCAAGCAACTTAGTTTTGTTAGCTAAAATGACTAGGTTTTTTTACTGAATTTAAACTAACTTGCAGGGTAAACAAGTTTTGTGTATCAAACCCTTTAAGATTGCTTATTATGAATGGCTATAAATGGTTAGACCGACTATATCGATCAATTTCAAGCTTAAAAGGTTTAGAGGCGAAGGATCTGCGAATTCAATGAGTTTTTAGTAGGATTGCCAAGAGAATTCCACGATGATTTATTTGGGAATACTTCCTTGCTATTTAATATATAATTATCTATTTCACTTGTTTGTTTCAAGGATCCCAACTGCATTTGCCTCAAATTTTGTTCGAATCAAAATTCTGCAACTCTCCGCGGAATGAACGCGCGTGCTTGTGGATGCCACACACTTTTTATGGGCAATTTGGTTGAGGAAAACGGAGGCGTAAACAATTCTTTACCTACCGCACACGATCCCCTCCCCTTCGCCCTTGCACCCCCAATCCCCAATTCCTTGGGGATGCGATCAAGTGCATTTGTTTGCATCAAATTTAATTGCCATAAACATAAACAAAGGCGGGCAGGGCGAGCATTGCTCATAATTTTGTGTATTTATAAAGACATAAAAGGCGGGGGCCATAAAAAATATGATATGTATCAAAGGCGGCGCAAAAAACAAAGGAACAGAGCAGCTTTGGGTGGTCCTGCGACTTATTTTCGTTTGTAAATACATTTGTAGCCACACGGGCCCCGAAAACCAAAATGTTGACTGCAGTTGACAAGTGCAATGCTCGGGGGGCAGGCGGTGCGGCATGGTGCGGCATGGTGTGGCACGGTGTGGCACTTGTGGGCGGGGATGTCTTCCCAGGGTGCGAGTGTCGAGCAATCAACAGCAATTTGCCAGAGTCCAGACTTAACACCCTCAATGTCGGACATCTTCCGGAAGCGGGGGCTGGGGCATCCTTGTTGTGCGTGTGAGTCCTTGGATCACATCCGTGTCAAAACAATGTACGCACTAGAAGTCATTTAATTTGTTAAACTCGGTGATTTGGACAAACTCTCGAAAGGCAAAGGCCCATGCCCCGGGGTCCTGCCCCTTCTTCCCCATTCACATGTCAATTGCTTCACTAAAAAGGGGCATTTTGGGGGTTTGGGGCGATGTTGCATTGGCGACAACACGTTACACTGGCCACCAAAAAAGGGGGATACCACCTGATTGAGTATCGTAGATACATTCTTAGGTGTCACGTTCGTAGTTCCCTTTATCGCTTAAGCCTTTAGAACATTAAATAAGAATTACTATGAGCCTACAAACCATAAGCTTGCATAGTAGTTCTGGTTTATCTTTTTGACCCAATTAAATTGAAAAAGATTTAGGTTTTCATATTCGTACAACTAATTTTCACCCACAAAAAACACCTTATATGTGTCTTTTTCGGGAGAAGATTGTTTTGAACATAAAGGTTGAAATAAATCGGAAATTCTGCTATAATTAACCAACAACAGATACAAATTTGAAGCAGATATTTTCGTCTGTCCGTCGTCCGTTTGTCCGTCTGTCCGTATGAACACCTTGATCTTGGAATTTCTAATAAATAGCCAATAAATAATTGCATATTCTGGTTCTGGAGATACTAGTTCAGTACTAGTTTGTTTTTATATCGGCTACCTCCCCTCGCACGCCCGCAAACCGCGAAATTCTGTGGCGACTACAATTGTCATTTTAGAAACATTAAATTCATATATGATATTGGTAAAGTACATATCTATTTGTGATCCCAAAATCAGTCAGTTAAGAAAATCCACAGCCGCGAAATTGGCAAAAGTGAAATTGTAAAAATGTATCTATGCCTTAAAAATTAAGGGGAACACCAAGAACCTCGTATTCACACTAGAGACACTCGAGACACTTGTGTGGATAAGTAAATAAAATATGTGTTTTCTAAATGTGGTATATCATTTTTGAAATTATATGACAGCTCGGCAAATTGCGGGTAGATATGCAAGTGAAATGCGGTTCCGTTTTGGCTGGACAGTGTTTGTCTGAAGGTGACATCCTTCGGATAATTCTGGGGGCAGCCTTGCAAGTTGCATGTTGCACGTTGCCCGTTACATGCAGCAGCGTGCAGCAGGGGTTGCGTCTGCGGTTGCTGGCACTCGCAATTGCAGTCTGCAGTCTGCAGCAGAAACCAGCCCCGATTTTCTGGCATCGTTAATGCATTTAAACAATCCAACGCCCCGGGGTGCGATTTCAAAATTTTGCAACTTGAAACGGACACGGACGAGGCCGGGAATGGGACTGGAACTGGAAATAGGACTGGGAATGGGACGGAAATGCAAATTATGTTGTGTGTCAAGTAACCGGAAAATGCATTTTAATTGCCACAGAAAGGTGCCAATAATTCCATTTAAATCGCCGGGAGAGCAAGTGCGTTTAGAAGACAGTGCCGTGCGTGAGGGCGGGTCAAGGGTTAAACAATTGCATTATCTGCTTGGGTGCAAAAAATGTGGGCGGGCGGGCGCTTTTCGAGTGTGTGTGTGTGTGTGTGTGTGGAGCCTGTGTGGGCGGGTGCGTTTGGAGTGGGCGTGGCCACATGCATTTCACCGCAAACGAGCCACTCAACGAGTATTTCAAAATAACAGACAGCCGCATTTGGGGCTGACCAGCAAAACCAAATGAAACCAAAACCGAAAGCCGACTTCATCAACAACAAAAAGCGAAAACAGAAACAGAAACAGAAGCAAAACCATGCAGCCGAAAGTTGCAACAGCAACAGCAGCAGGAGCAAGTGCAGCAGCAGCAGCAGCAGCTGCTCAAAATGCAATTTTTCACTTTACGCATAGGCCTGTGCAAAATCCAATCAAGCCTCAAAAATGTTAAACGCCTCCAACAGGGGGTCCTGCGGCTCGTGCGAGTCCTTCGAGTCGGTTCGAGTCCTCTGGCTTAAAAGCAAAAGCCAAAAGCAAGCTCTGCGGGCACAAGCAAACAAACAAGGACACACACGACGTGGCCAGGATGGATTGCGGGGACCTCGGGGACCTCTGGGCAGGACACCGAGAACAGGCGGCAATCTGGACTTATTACGCCACTTAAAGCTTAAACATAACACACGGACAGGCGTGCAAGCAAGGGCCGAGCCAAAGTGACAGCACGAGAGTCCTTTAAGGACAACCACAGCGATTGGCAAATACCCTAACCCCCGGAAGGTCAAAGTCTTTAGCAAATAACTGTTGAAATTAATAGAAAGCTGTGCTTATCACCTTAACCACACGATGAACAAAAACTAGTGATTAAAAGCACAAAAAACTGTTCTTAAAGCTATCAATGGCTTTGAAAAGTTTCCAAGCCAGGGTTGAATTGTTTGAAAGTATTAAAAATGCTCTGTTTTTACTTACTATATTTTTTAAAGGGGTTCCATTCACTAAGAGATTTATCAATCCAAATTCTACTACTCTCCTCACTTTCCTGTTTTTTAGAATATCAAATCATTTTACTGAAATGATTTCTATTCTTTATTAAGAAATTATTTAATGAATATTTCTCAAAATGAGATATTTCAGTGATGATTATCAACTATGATTTACAAGTATTTTTATTTATATTCAATGAGCTCTATTATACAATTGGAAATGGAATATTCTTGTGTTTATAAATTACCCACTGAAAGAATAACGATTTTGAATACAATTTATAAGGAAATCCCTAAAATGATTAAAATTTTGTGTCTTGTTGTATCGCTTAATTTTCTTCTTGAAGTTTCCCCTTTAAATTCAATCCGCAAATTCAAGGCTCAAGCTCGGCATCGCACTTGTGGGCGATAACTCACTGGAGGTGTTGCAGCGAGTGCCCCCTGTACCGTGCACACTCCAAACAAGCGGCATCTCCCAAATGCATTCCCATTCCCATTCCCACACCGGTTACCATTCCAGTCGCACTTTTCGGCCTCAAATGTCGTCACATTGTCGGCCGCCCCCCAAAAGGACCTCCGCCAATGTCCTTGTCGTCTCCTCGCCGACTGTCGTTTGTCCTTGTCGGTGTTTGGATTTGGGGTTGAGTTTGAGTTGGTGTCGTCTCCTCGTCGTTTGTCGTTTATCAAATGGCCAGCGCTGCGCCGCCGGCCGTCGGCTAAGTGACAAGCAAAACCGCGAATTGACCAGAGAAAGTCCCTGGCTCCCGGCTCCAGGATCCAGGATTCAGGACGCTGTGCCTCCTGCATCTGCATCTGCATCGCCATCTCCAGTTGCAGGATGCACAAGGACCCCAAAACGGAGCGCGCGTGTGCCTGCTGCACTCGTTATTTATGCCGGCACACTTGCACTGCAACAAAAATGGTGAAACCAAACACCAAATGGCGTTGAAACGTTACGCGGANATGCACAAGGACCCCAAAACGGAGCGCGCGTGTGCCTGCTGCACTCGTTATTTATGCCGGCACACTTGCACTGCAACAAAAATGGTGAAACCAAACACCAAATGGCGTTTAAACGTTACGTGGACAACAGAAGTTGTCAATCTGATTTATCGATAAATAATCGAAGAAAATGGAATTTGTTGGGATTGCTACATCAATTGGGATTGAGAATCACATACAATATATAAAGTTTCAAATAGGGAAACTAATAAAATAAACAAATTATAGGTGTTAGATTCAAAGATGTATTAATTCTTTATTAGAATCATAAGTAGTGCTTTATTTATTGAAAACCCAGACCGATTTCCATTGCTTTCAAATAGTATCAATAATTATTCTTTGTGCACACGCACTGCAAAAAGTGTGTGCCTAGGCGAGTGGACTCCGGGACTGAGGAGCGAGGACTCAGGACTCGCACAAGATGCGTGGTTCCTGTGGGCCTTCTGCGGTCCTGTGTGCTGTGCCTTTTTTTGGTGTCCCAGGGTATGGGTGCCAAGGGGTTAACACACAGGATTGGGCATTGTTTTGGCCGAAAGTTGACCGAAAACTTGGCATTGTTGGTTGCTCGCTTTTCGGACGGACGGCCGGACAAACAGGACGAAGCAGGAAGGATTGCATTGCAGTGCATTGGATTGCAGCAAGACTGCAATTCTTGTTTTTTTTTCAAGCACGAGAGTGCCGGAGAGGGCGTGTTACTGCATCAATTTATGGTTGAATTTTGGTGTCCTCTGCTGGCCATCGGCTGCTCCTTCCAGTCCCGGCAGGACCCTTGATTCCTGACTCGTGTGCTTTGCTTTTGGGGGGGACGTGTGTGTGAATGTTCCGGGGGCATGCCGGAAATAAGTTTGCTGCCCGCAAATTTAGTTGATTTAGGCATTAAAGCGAACGCACACACTGAATCCTGAATCCTGAGTCCTGGACTCCTCTATCCTGGCTTTTGCGGTGCCCACTTTGAGCACTTATAAACAATGTATGACTTAATTTGTTCTCAGTTAGCAAATGTTGTTAATTTTGGGCTTTGCTCAGTTGGCAAAATGCCAAAAAGATAAATTGATTCGGGTAGCTAATGCAAGAATGTTTCGGGGCGAAACAGGAACAAGGATTTATGGTTGATAATAAAAAGAAATATCACAAATTTTCATTTATCGCAATCAATATCTAACGATAGGATCCCTAATCATAAATTGGTTATTTTATAGTTTACAAAACATGTAAATTCCTGTAAAAACTGTCATCTGCGGGATGTTCTGTAACAACTTCAACTTTCACCATTTCGACTGAATTTTTTTCTGAAACAACTAGAAATGCAACGCTCTACAAGATACCATCTGCCTATTTTATTTAGAAATTAGTTTTTCCGTTTCAATAGTTTAGCCCCAAATTACAATGACTTAAGTAAAATGCAAAATGTTATATGACGCCACCCGGCATTGACACTGAGAGGGGACAATGAAAGATTAATTTGGCCGCATCTTCATTGTTTATTGTACGATAATTGTAAAACTTGGCACATGGTTAGATATTACAATTTTTAGCTCTAGGCCAAACTATTTCGAAGACATAGACTAATCTGCTGTAGAAAATACAGTTTTTTGAATATTTCAAAAGCGATAATAGGCGTGGAACAAATTTGTAATAAGTTCGATCTCCGTACACTTATAACGGACCTAGAGAAAAAGAATTACAATGCTAGCTCTTAGCATTTCGGGGAACGACGTGTTCAACTTAATATACCATTTGCACCTTAAGGTCCATGGAATAAATATATTTATTGTTAAGCAAACTTTGCTCTACTGATCTCCTTTGTTTTCAAATCACAACCCGCGAAATAGATTTATTTGAGTTGCAATTAACAAACATAAAGTCTTGTTATTCAGCACAGCAGTGTGTAAACACACTTTGTTTTGGCTGGACCGCCGCTTAAAAATGGTCAACCTAATAGGGCTGAACTAGGAAACGCCGTAGTATCAACTAACTGGCGCACCCACAAGGCCACTCCCCGGAATTCTTGGCATTGTTGGCCCTGCCGTTCGGAAAATACCACAGACGGGGGCACAAAAGCCCAAAGTCCAATTAAAATTTAACTACATCAAAGTAGCAATAGCAGTAGCCCTTTTACACCCGCACACGGACTGCCCCCCTCCACGGGATGTATATGTATACTTGCGTGCATATATAAATATATATACAATATGCTATAACATTTAACAAGTTTAGTAACAGAAAAAAAGGGATACGATTTGCTCCGCTCCCTGGGAGCACAACAGCTGGACGCGTCGATGGACATGCCAAACTATGGCTGAAAAAGCGGAGAACAACAGGGGAAAAAATGGACAGCATCCACACAGAGCAGGGAGCAGGGAGCAGGGCAGAGGACACAGGATGCAGGGCACAGGACATAAGGGTTGGCTGCTGGGCTGGCAAAAAGGACTCGTACGAGTATCCATGGCATGTCGAAAATTGCGCAGCTTTACGGCAAATGCCGCAAATTGAAACAATTTACATGTTGTACATGTGTTGGCCGCGGCGGATTGAGGGGTTAAGCGCGGATCGAGGGGGTTTTTTCGGCCATCAAAGGGTTAAACTTGCGTGTAACCCGGTCCTCGGGTGTCCTTGTCTATTGATACCCAGTCACCAGTTTTAGCAGCAACCATGAATTTTGATTTAGCCTCTCATCCCGGCCAAAGTCTGGTCAGCAAAAAAGACAGGAAAAAAATCGAGGAGAAATGTAGCAGGGAATTGTATCTGGACGGGCAGGCACAGCAATGAGGTGACAAACCGCGCGTGACTCGCAGCAGGATGTTGTTGGGTGTCCTAGTCCACTTCCACGTCCACGTCCACGTCCACATCCTCGTTTTCGTCCTGATTCCCATCCATGTCCCGGAACTTTGGGTGACGGCGGCGAGCACGGATTATGGCGCGTTTGTCGAGCACTTGTCGCTGATTTTTTCGCTTCTCTGGCATTCCCTTTAGCGAGCTGCCAATAATTTTCCAGCCTCCGAGCACTGGCCTGCCAAATACTCTTTAAAATACCACGAAAAACTCATGGAAAATGTTTTTGAAATACCTCAATTAAGCCTCTGCCTTTGCGCTTCTTAGAATTCTTAATTTAAAGATCCTTGGACTTTTATATAAATGGTTTTCTATCAAGATCTCCTTACAATTTGTTGATCCTTATACAAAATATAATCTCCAGCTTTATGTTGTGTGCATTCATAGAGTCCATATAATACCTGTGTTTTTACCTTTACAACTGATTTTAACTTCATTTGCGGGGGTGTTCTTTATTTTTGCCCTTTGGCATTTTTTACAACTGGCCCTCGGTAATAACCTTTATAAAGTAAATTTACAATAAAAGGCTGGCCAGCGAAATGAAAGGCAAATGACGTTGGGAATTGAGGCGGCAGGCCCTCCTCCCACCCGTCGGCTATTAACCCATCCATTCCAGAATTTTCCCCCTTCCCATGCCTGGCGTCGCGGATTTTCCGCGCTTTCCCGCACCGCTTTTCCTGGCGTGTGGGTCTGTTGTCTGGACTCGCGGCGACACGTTTGGCTTCCGTTGGATTTTTGCCGCGATTTCCTCTTTTTTGGCATTGTTTCTTCTCGTTGCCAACCATCGCCCTGCCCCATTTTCCCATTTTCCGCCATTTCCCTTTTGTGTGTGACAGTCGACGGTTATTTTGTGTGCTTACTGCACTTCAGTTCGGCCTGAGTTCTGTTTTTTCCCAGGCATTTCTTGCCGCCCCCTGCACCGTCGCTGCTGTGTTTTTATTTTAATTTCTTTTTTGTTCGTTGTTGGCCAAAAGTCAACCCATGAGCTGTGGCATTTTTAAGTAATTTTTATCGGTCAGCGATGTGGGGGGGTCGCCTTTCCTGCGGGTCGCCTTTCCAGAGGCGAACACACTTTTGCACACTTTTGTTTCCCCGCTGCCCACCGAGGATGGGGCCCATATTCTCCGCAAGCAGGCGTTAAAAATACTAGGTAATTGCTTTAGGTTTTCATTAATATATTTGGCATTTTTAGGTCCTATTTTGATTTTTTCTTGAAACGTTACTGAGTGAAGTTATATGAGCTTTTACAACTCACAAGAATATAGAATATTCAAGTATAAATTGATAGATGATTTGCGTATAAATTTTGTATTTGTTCTTATAGCATTTACAACAAAAGAAGTTACCAGTAAGGAGTATTTGACCTTAAGTCAAGATTACCTCTTGAATAGGGAATTGCTTTAGGTTTTCATAAACATATTTGAACATTTTTCAGGTCCTATTTGTATTTTTTATTGAAATGCTACTGAGTGAAGTTATATGATCCCTTTGTTAAGCTTTCATAAATTGATGGATGATTGGCTTAATAATTTTGTATATGTTATTATACAATTAACATATTTTACAACGAAAGAAATTACTATTTGGTTAACCTCAAGTCGAGTATAGCTCGTAAACAATAATTTAAATATCTTTTAGTGTATCTTAAATAAGGATTTCCTCTAAAAAGCGTTGTATATACCATCTAGTTAATCTTGAATCACCTTCAATGAACAAAGAACTACAAATCAGATTATCCTTATTCTTCAAACTATTCAAATCAATAAGTAACCCTGTATAATTCATTAAAAAAAATTCTTTAAATATGATTTAATATACGATTAGTACCTCTAGTAACCTTAAAACTAACAAACAGCTCAGTCATACTTGCCTTACTTTTTAATATTTACAAAAGATTCTTGCTGCAAAAATTCCCAAGGCCTCGTATGTATTGGGTTGGCCATTGCAATCGCATCCTGTGTGCATCCTGTATCCAATATATCCTGAATCCTCTGGTTTACTGCCAGCTCCGGCTCCAACACCACCTTCTGCGAATGTCGACAAGTGACAAAATATGCAAGTATCAAACCACAAATTCTCACCCGTGAGTCCACAATCATTTTGACACTGGTTACGGTGACGAGTAGTCAGTCCTTCGCCGTCGTCCGTCGTCTGTCGTCCTTTTTGCCAACAACATAGACACCCACCGGGGCACCCAGGACTCAACGACTAGATTTGCGTTGGCGTTTTTGGATAGTGTTGCACGGAAATTCATGGAGAGCGCCCCCCTCCGCCCTGCGACCTCCATCCGAGTGTCACGGGGGGTGTGTCCGATGAAGTCCTTTGCCGGAAATTGAAAAGTGCAACGCAAATTGCGTTCCGCTGGGATCCCCGATCCTGCAGTGCCAGTTGCCGGTTGCGGGTGGCGGGTGGCAGGGCGGGCGATGCCCCATTTCCATTTTTGGAATCCTGGCGGCTGCCGTCTGAAGCCGTCGAGTGGTTGACAATTGATTTGTGTTTATGGTGGCCATCAGCCCAGTGGACAACATTCCTGCGCCTGTGCCTGTGCCTGGGCCTGGGCCGGTGCCTGCATCCCAGCTGCAGTCTATTGCATCCCTTTGCCACCACCTGCACACCCACCACACTCTCCTCCAGCCGCCTCTTTCACGTTTTGGAATAGACATTTTCGGGGAAGGGGCTACCATGTAATATGCCATTTTGGGGCCGTGATTTAAAGACATTTACAGGGCTTTGCGGACGATAAAGCGTTTGGTGGCGATGCCGCTAAAGGCTGCAAATTTAAGTTTTTGGTGCACGAAACTTTGCTGAAATTCTAGGTAGAAATATGATCAATTAAATTACGGGTGGGGGTTACTATAATTATTATAGTATAATACTATTATAGTACCACTATTATTGGCATTTTATAATTGAAAACACTACTTATTCAGATATGATAATATCTTGAAACCAAGGCAATTAATTGTCAAATTATATTGTTCTTCAAAAATACCCACAAGATTTTGGTTTTTGCTTTATACCCGGTTCTCAAAAAGTATAGTACAGTATATACTTGATCAGCATCAACAGCCGAGTCGCTAAGATTTTGGACACTTTAGATAGAGAACAACTCATTGCACATTTAGACATTTGTGATATCAGTTCAGCACAAGTCTGTTTTAAAAATCGGCTAACAACCCCTGTACCTTTGGAAATCGTGAAATTCTGTGGCGTTCACATTTGTAACTCTAAAAGCACTAAATTTGGATAGTCGAAACGCTAGACTATAATCCGTCTTACTGGCTACCTCTTACGTATAATATGTTAACTTCTTTGCATTACAATTTTCTTGCAGCTCTCACAGCAAGGATCTCCTTGGTGGAATATCCTGGAACTTTGATGGTTTTTTTTCCCAAGCGTTTGCATTAAATTTCGACAAAATTGTGCGATTAAAAAAAGTGCAGGCTCACGCTCATTTGGGGCATTTGGAGCAGTTTGAGGAGCAGGAGCATCATCAGCAGGCCCCCCAGCATTTGCATCATCATCATCATCATCTGCAACAGCAACAACAACAACAACAACAGGAGCTGCAACATCATCAGGATCCACAGCAGCAGCAACAACAACAACATCAACAGCTGTACAACAACCATTACAACAATCCATACAAAATGCATTTAACAACAACATCCAGCAATTCAACGGCATCCAATGCCAATAATAACAACAATAACAATAACAACACAACGAATAACAACAACAACACCAGTAGCAATAACAACAACAGCAGCCAAACGAATGGCTCCAACAGCAATAACAACAACAACAACAACTCGAGCAGCAACAACAATAGCAACAACAATGCCGAACAAAACACACCACCCACACCCGCCCAACTCCTGAACGAGGCGTACACGAAGATGACCTCGGACATCCTGGCAGAGAGAACGCTGGGCGACTTCCTCACCGAACATCCCGGCGAGCTGATCCGCACCAGCAGCCCCCTCTTCGTGTGCACCGTCCTGCCGCCGCACTGGCGGTCGAACAAGACCCTGCCGGTGGCCTTCAAGGTCGTCTCCCTGGGCGACATCATGGACGGGACGATGGTGACGGTGCGGGCGGGCAACGATGAGAACTACTGCGCGGAGCTGAGAAACTGCACGGCCGTGATGAAGAACCAGGTGGCCAAGTTCAACGACCTCCGCTTCGTTGGCAGGAGCGGTCGAGGTGAGTCGAGTCTCTACCCACCAACTTATTTCCTATTGGTTCTAAATAATATACAGCACAAACTCTGCGGGGCAGGGAAGGGAAATATAGTACAGATGCCTTAAATTAGCTTAGTATACCTAATTAAGATACAAACCTATTTAAAATTAATTATGGAAGCAGGCTCTGGCAGATCGAAGATGTTGAAACACTTTAAATGTTATTTTACGAGGGTTTTACCCTTTAATTTCGGTAAATATAACTATTCCAGTGTGACCAAAGTAGCTGACAAAGCTAAGAACAAAGTTCTCTCATTGGAACGCATGAATATGGGTCACGAAGCCGTTTTCGCGTGAAGCGAATGATCAAGGGTGTATTGAATCCGTACGGAAGCTTTTCCGACCCTGTAAAAATATTTTTGATTAGCATCAACAGTCGATCTAACCATGTCCGTCTGTCCGTATAAACGCCTAGATTTTAAAGACTTTACATCGGCGCCTGCGCAAAATTGTATGGGGTCCACAATTTAAACTCAAGAGGAACTTAATTCGGATAATACATTGGTAGAACCCATATAGGAAAACTTGTTGCTCCCACAATTGGAATGCTATAATAATGGAGATCCGCAATGTTTAGCCATCTTCTAAAAATCAGGTGGAAACTGAGAACCGAGTATTTATAGTCGAGACAATCATTATAATTGTCTCACTTGTTTTAATTTTTTGATTTTGATTAATGTTGTTGAAAAGCAACATAGGTCCAATAGGACAATTAAGATAATTTATAATTGGACAGAATTTGGAGATTAAGCTAAAATTAAACGAGTGGAAAAAATATATATATTTTTAAGTCAATATCATTTTCAAGTCAGTCAATATCAAGTCAATATCAATCAATATTCGTCTAAGCAAAGTCAAGACTACAACGGTGACGTCCTGACCATGTGAAAGTTTCCGTGAAGCATCGAAACCAAATATCGATACCCAGGTGCGTTCTCTAACATCGATGACCGGTCTTTCCACAACGTGGCCTTGTGAAATTCAGACGCTCGTGCAGCTTGTCGGAAAATTTTCTGCTAATTTTCGTTCACTTTCGGAGGAAAAAAAAAAAAAAACATGAAGCCAACTAAACGCGCAGGTGAGCAGCTGCCGCCGACTCGCAGGCCGAAGGAGTCCAGGCCGGAATCCGATTCGGACTCTGACTCGGACTCGGGGAAGCGCAAGTTGACTTGCAAGGAGGCTATCCAGTACCGCCCGAAGCGGTCTCAGCGCCGTGCTAAGAAGAACGAGAACCTAGATCGCAGGCTGCGCAAAGTCCTGGGTCCCAAGAGTGCCCTGGTGACCCTCAGCGAGGTAGGTGACGTCGTGTTCGGCGATTTCAAGACGACCCGCAACGAGGATAACAGCATCACCGCCCACGTGGCGGTGAATACGCGCTCGTATGAGGGCGTTGGTCCTACCAAGCTGGCCGCCAAGAACGCGGCTTGCGAGAAGGCATTGCGTGATTTACTCATGGCCCGCTTGTACCCGAGGCCACCGGGGGCCCCCGGTGGCGCACAACCCCAGCAGGCTGGTGTAGGTATATTAAAGGCCAAGTTTCCTATGGTGTGCCTGGCATCATTCGCCATTAAAAAGCTGTTCGCCGATTGGGAGAGCAAGGGATTCGTGGTCCCGGTAAAGAACAACGGTGATCCGAACAGCCCGGCGTTGCCCCGAACTTGGGAAAATATGCACCCATCGAGCGTTGTGTCCTTCATGAAGCCGGGAACTGCGTTCCAGGAGTTGGAGACCTCCGGAAGGGACGTCGATTTCAGGTACCACGTTGCTGTCGCCATCAATAATAAGAAGTACATTGGTTGCGGCAGAGGTCTGAATATGGCCTACCGCAATGTGTCCGCGCTTGTTTGCAACCATGAGTTCGGCACCACCTATGAGATCGATACGTGCATGGATGCCGATTGTTGCACCTACGCAGAATTCCCACCCTACTAACTTTCGCCAACAAAACAACCAACCATACCCTTAACGACGTCTAACTACTCCACGGAAACAGCTTCAACTACCACCAGGCTAAGAAAACAACAACCCTAACATCAATCCAAACTACAAGATACCTTTACCAACAACGTCTTATTATTACACGGTATTTAAAAATATACAAAATAATTGTAACACAAAAATTAACAACAAATTCTGCAGCAGCAGCAGCAGCAACAAAACAACCAACCATACCCTTTAAAACAACGTCTAACTACTCCACGGAAACAACTTCACAACTTCAACTGCCACAAGGCTGAGAAAACAACAACCCTAACATCAATCCAAACTACAAGATACCTTTACCAACAACGTCTTCCTATTACACGGTATTTAACAATATAAAAAATAATTGTAATACAGAAATTAACAACAAATTCTGCAGCAGCAGCAATGCTGGCGAAACAGCCCCAACAACATCCACGTTTGAAGATACCTTTTTTAGCAACAATGCTAACTATTCCACGGTATTTAAGAACGATAATAAACGTAACCAAAAAATTAACATTAACTTTTGCAGCTACAAAAGCAATGCCAACAACAACATCACCAGAAACTCCATTGAGCAGCAAAAACAAACCCGAAGATGACATCCTGGCGGACAGGACACCAGACGACATCCGCCAACAACATGTCCTATCAAGAATATCGACTACATAATGCCCGCATGCGGCATAATCAATAAATCAGAATATTCACAAAATGTCTTGTTTGTTATGGTCTGATATAGAGTAAAATCCAAACCTATTAAAAAGGGAGAACAATAAATGCTCTCTACCGATCGCGTTTTCATGAATAAACAAGTAAGACGGATTATAGTCGGGTGTCTCGACTATAAATACCCGGTTCTCAATTTCTTCCTGATATCCTTAACATTTGTGCGCGAGAAATGATCGGAATTTGTGTCTGTAGGTTGCCTCTATTGCTATTTTCGAGGGCATAAGTAGACATAACTACGAGTAGCTGATTATTACAATACATATTGGTAATATCATTGTGCTATTCAAATTGGGATAGCATCTCTAGAATTGTAGACGCCCTAGAATTTTGCGGTTTGCGAATTCTTCAAACAAAAACTAAAACTTTCAAAACTCATAGAAAAATACACCTAAATATGCACTCCTGTATTATAAATTTCCGCTGTAGATTTTCACATTGCCCGTTACCCTTGGCCAGCGCAAAAAGGACCTAAAGGACACAAAGGACGAGCCCCCGCCCACGGCATCTTCAGTTAATCTGAGCACTTAACGCAAGGACGCAAAAGTTTTTCGTCAAGTGACGCCTCTTATTGGCCCTTGTTGGCACTTGAAGGACGAAATGCTCACCCTGCAGCCGCCCCGCCCCTCGTCCTTCATGCACTCGAAACAATTTGTTCAATTATCGCCCGTTGAGCTGAGTTCCGCCGAGTGGCAAAACTTTTGCCTCCTGTGCCCCTGGTGCTTTTGGTGCTTTTTAGTGCCTTTTTTCCGCCGGGGTGTCCTTTGTATTATTTCGGGGGGCCCGGCACTTTTGCATTGCTGTCATTTTTTCCCCTTTTTTGGCGTTTTCTGTTGTCAGTTGTTTTTGGTTTCGGGCTTTTGTATCCTTTTAACCGCTTGTTAAGCGCTGCACAAATTGTCAGCAGTTCATCAGCATAGTCATCGTTTTTATTCACCGAACAGCACCGGATTCCTATGGCTTTTTGATTCCATTCCGCCTGAATTCGGTTTATTTTTCGACGAGCGCTTGTCTTAAACTGTTTAATAAACTGAAACTGTCAGGCGGTGCTTTCAGGGCTTGCGGTGTATTATGGTTCATTTTGAATGCGAAAATCAAGTTCCTTGTTGAACATAAAATCAAATATTAGCTTCTCTTTAATTTTTTCTTGACATGGAAATACAACTTAGGCTCAGGGCCTTTTAAAAGGCTCTTTCTTGCCTCACCGTCTCTTTACCATCAATCACAAAACCCATAATTCAATAAGCAAAGACTGCCAAAAAAAAAAAGAAAATCGAAAGCAGCAGAGGACCGAGCCCAATTTCGCAGGACATTCAAGGATAAAGAGTGAGAGGCGGGGCCGTGGAGGCAACGCATCCGCTGCGGTGGAACCGCAAAAACCAAAGCCAAAAACCAGCGCAGGGGCACATAAGCGGTTTTGCAGGCCCTGAATGTCCTGCCTGTCCTGCTTGAACGCCCTGGATGTCCTGAATGTCCTGAATGGGTGGGCGTGGCGCCTGTGTCTCGCCGAGGATTCATTCATTCATTGTCATCATTCGGCCAATGCCAAATGGATGCGTGTCCGCCACTTTTGTCAGTCAGCCCGAGGTCCTTTGGCTCGCTAGGACATCTCCCCTCCCGTTGCTTTTGCGTTTTTCACTTTTACATTTTTCGGTCGAGCCCCGTGGCCCCCGTTCCATCGGCCATCGAAGGGCCTTAATTGGGAATTTCCCATTCATTTAGGCCAACTGCGGAATGCCATGGCCCGTTGTAGGCCATAAATCCATTTACTTGCAGCCAGCATTCTGGCACTCGCAAATTGCTGGCACTGTTGGTAGTGGCAATGGGTTTAATTAGCGGCATTTGGAATATTTCTTTCAAGATATTCTCTGGACCAAAGTGAACTTAGAGGCTATGAAGAAGTTTTATGCTGAGATAATAAGTTCCTGGCTTAAGTTTCATTGTATTGAGTGTTCTTTGTACACTTCATAAGACTGTCTGGGGAAATATATATTAAAAGTCTTAATTGCCTGACTAATTTGTACATCCTAAGACTCCAACACAACATTATAGTCGGGTGTCTTGACTATAAGTACCCGGTTCTAAGTTTTCAACTGATTTTGGAACATGACTATATAGTGCGGTTGTTTCTAGGGCGGCGATGGATGTAACTAGCTGATTTTTACAGCACAGATATAAATCGGCTCTACCGATGTAACATCCGAGTTTCGTACTTCTAGAGTTAAAATTGTGGACGCCACAGAACTTCGCGGCTTGCGGTGGAGCGGGGGAGGTAGCCGATCTTGAAAACCAACTTGTGCTAAAATGGTATCACAAAATCTTAAATATGCAATTAGTTTCTCTCTATCTATTATAGTCTCCAAGATCTAAGCGTTCATACGGACAGACGGACATGGATCGACGCGGCTGTTGTTGCTGATTTAGAATACCCAAATATACTTTACAGGATTGGAAAAGTAACTTCGCTGACTTTCTCCAATTCCGCTCTCTTAATTCACATACCTCCCTACATATTTTCAACTTTCGTGTAGCGTTACGTCAACCAATCAAAGGCGTTTGGGCCCGCATCCTTGGCCTTGCTGTCAAATTATGATAACTGAAAATTGCACAATTGTCTGTAGCCTGTTGCTGAATATCCCCTTGTTAAACAAAGGACCCCGCAGGAATATAACTCAACCGAAACACAAAACCTCACTCCCAACCAACCAACAAAAAAAAAAAAAATGGAGAATAAATTGAAAAGAACAGAAGGCAAGCCGAAAGCAAATTGTGCACAATTTGGCATGACTTGCCCTTTTTCTTTCCCAGGATTTTCCCACCCGAAACTTTTCCCGCAGACAGGCGTGTCCTTTTCACAGGACAAGGTGTCAGTTGCTGCCTTCGCTCTTCCGTCTCCGTCTCCGTGTCCTTTTCCTTCTTTTGCCTTTTTAACGCCTCGACTTTGGCTAGGCCTTTGTATCCTTGAACAAGTACTATAAGTCGCTTGTCCCTTTGTCCCCGAGATTCCAGCGAATGTTTATCTTACGCTTTCTGGGGGGGCGTGGCATTTTCCGAGTTCCTCCGTTCGCTTCAGTTCATTTTGCGGCTGTTTTTCTGTTTTTCTGTTTATTTATATTTTTTTTTGTTGTTGTTGTTGCTGGGGCCTGGGAATTGTGTAAATAAAAACCTCAACAGCTCAGGGTTCGCCCTCGATTAAGGGTAAGCACTTTCCTTTTGCTTTCCAAGGAGTATTAAGGGACATGTAAGGCAGAAGTGGGGTCAGAAGGGGAGGCCTCGTGACAGGCGGAAACTGGCACCGACTTTGGCCCCCACTCGCCTTAACCCTCAACCCTCAACTCTTAACCCTTAACCCCTCATCATCGCAGTCATCATCATCATCATCGCCGTCATCTGTTGCAAAACAGTGTGTGCGTGCATGTGCATGGCACTTTGCTAATTAAAAGTGTAGCCTAGCGCAGGGCCAAATAAATCGATGGCCGGGTAATTAAATTGCATGACAGGTCAGAGGTTGGGGGTTGGGTCCTATGCAGGGGTCCTATGCATTTGTTATTGTAATTAGATGGCGCAGCACCAAACAAAATGGCGTTTCGGTGGCGATTGGAGCGTAAATCACTCATACGCCCCCATGGACAGATTTAATGCAACTTTGATACGCGGCGCCGCCCAAAAACGGTTGTAATTCAATTGCACTCAACCAAAAGCGGGCAGGCGACACTACGAATTATAGAATTTAAACTCATTTAAGCTGGTTGCTATGGTTTGTTGTATATATACGTGCGTTTTCCTTAAGCATTTTGTGGGTTTTTTCATTCTTAAAGTTCTGTACAAGAAGTTTCGGAAAATATTAGTCTTTGTAATGCCTTTTCGTTTTGAAAAATTATTACAGGATATCCACCTAATGAAAGCCCCTCCAAGACCTATAAAAGCCAACAGTTTCTTTAAATCTTTTCGCCTAAACTCGACTTCTACCCAAAAGCAAACTTTCTTATTTGCCGAAATAAAATGTTTGCGGACTTAAAGTCATTTTGCAATCAACTGCTTGGGCAATCCTTTGGCCTGTGTTTGCCCCCCACAACCTGTGCTTTTCGCACCTCCAATCAATCCTTCGGGTGGATTTTCCAGCCCCCTCCCAGGTAAACAAAAGCACAAGCAAGAAATCAACAAGCAAACGAAAACAAACAAACAGGATAAAAAAAGGCAATCATAAGGAGAGCCGAAAGCCAAAGAAGCCGCAAAATGTTTTTATTTTCGGTGTTGAGCCGACTTACCGACTGGCTTTCGAAGCTTTCAAGTTCTTAATCTTTTTTGGGGCTAACCACTGGAGATGAAACCAAGAAAAAACTCGAAATATATACGTATATACATATTTATATGGGGGGACCTTGAATTCGGCAGGATAACCTTTTGCATAGAAGCGTTCAAAATTTAATTGCCATTAATCCGAACGACTGTGTGACAAGTGTCAAAATAGGAAATGGGGGCGGGTCCTTGTTGTTTTCTTGGTGATTTGCGACACAGCCGCAAGTATTGACAGATATGCCTTTCTGTTTGCTCCTCCCGCTCCTGCGAGTATCCTTGATGGGCCTGTGTGTGCCCGCCTTCATTACCCCCAAATTGATTTATGACGCCTGTGCCACCGTAAATTGCCAGGGATTTGCCGGCAAGGATTTCAGGTTATTTGTCAACAGGATTTGATTTTAAATGTCGCCGCACCCACGCCCACACGCCCACACACGCCCACACACGCCAAGTGTTGTGCTCCTCCTCAAGAGTCGAGTGTTGATGTTTCCATTTGTCGCAGTTTCCCTTCTGCATCGAATCGCAGAGCAAGATGAATGCTTTTCTTCGGGAAAATCGCAGAGCGGGAGGTGTGGAGTGTGGGTTGTGGGATTAGCAATCAATTGGGTCAGGGCATGTGGATTTTCGTGATAATTGAAACATTTCAAGGTGTTCTGCATTTGTAAATACATTTCCTAAGGCTTTTACCGTCTGAAAAAGCAATATACAATTCATGAACAACGAAGAAAACGCCTTAACAAGTCCCCAAGCTCTGTGAGCTTTCAATACAAGGTACCCTTTTGAAATCACCTACATTTCCCGCAAAATGTGGAAAAAATCCCCTTAAATACTCGCTTTAATGATCGATTATCAGCCGCCACCCCGAAAACCATCGGAAAACCTTCGAAAGTGGCAAAGAATTGCGCAACAATGAACTGCACTTGATGGCAATAAACACAAAAGTGTTTTCCCATCTTGGCAGCCACTTGAGACCCACACAGCTTGTGGGGGGGTGGGTTTATTTTTTAAGGCAAAAAAGGGAAATAAACACGAGGCAGACGAAGGATGCGGAGTATTGTCAGGAGCAAGTGGAGTGTGTGCGCCAGGAACATGTGTAAGCCTCTCCTGTCTACGCGAAAATATCTACTCTCTCTCTATATATTTATTTATTTTTTTGGGGCACAGTGTGAGGGCGTCGGCGGTTTATTTTGTATGTGCCGAAATGATTTACGCTTTGTTTGCCAACTTAAAAAGCAAAGACGCCCCAGAACGCCGCCCCAGCCTCCGCCGAAGCTCTCACACATCGCACATACGCCGCGTTGTCAGGCTCAAGGAGCCTGAAATGCTTTTAATTGAATCCAAGGCGGGGCAGGAGCAACTTCTTTGGCAACACTTGACAATGACAATGACAACGAAGGGGCGGCGTGGCCAAAAAACCCGGGATGAAACAAGTTAATTAAAAGAAAACTGCGGCGCAGGCGAAATAAATCTTCGCTGCCTAGCGGGAAACTTGCTTTTGTTGCCCATATATGAATGGGCCAGACTAAATCAGTTTAAATTGTAATTAATTCTTTATTTTGCGAGATGCGGAAACGCCCAGGCGCTGAAGATGTTAATGGGATTCAAATGAGTTGGCGCAGGGCATTGGATTGAAATAAAACTTGAGTAAATACCCGTATGCAATTAAAACTGGGGTTGAAAAAGAGTAGCGTTTATCGTTAATTAAATAAAATTAATCATATAAACATATAAATATTAGACAGAACACAGATGGGTAATGAGCACACCTTTAATGTCTTATTCCAAGGAAAAACCTGGGAGTAAAGAAAACTACATTAGTTTCCTGAGGAAACACAAGTTGCCCCCCGTTTCTGAATTTCCTGTTTCGTATCCCCAACAAACCTGATTACAGTTTTATGGCCAACACTTTTACGATGTGACAAAACCCCGAAAACAACACACGAAATAAACCCCAAACAACTTGCTTATTAATCTGCATGTCTAGCCCGCATTAGCGCCAAGAAAATGCCATAAATTTGTTTGTTTCCGTATCGTGCTGGCGGCCTTTCATTCAACATTTTTCCGGTCTTTGTGTTTTTCCAGGGAAGAGCTTCACGCTAACCATCACCGTGTCAACGAATCCACCGCACATAGCCACCTACAACAAGGCGATCAAAGTGACTGTCGACGGACCACGCGAGCCCCGCTCCAAGACAAGTAAGTAAAGTTTTGGGGTTGGCAACATTTAACCTTGCCGACCGCGCCTTCGCCCATTTAACCCCTCACATCTGCTAGCCGGGTATTTCATTTGCAGGACAATGCATAACAATTTATTAGTTGCCAAATAGATAAATTGCTTCTCCTGCAGCAGCACAGAAATACACAAATTTCGAAATGGAGATGTGCAGACAAGATAGATTTGGGTTTAGAGTTGAGAGATCCTGGGACTTTCGGAAAAATTTCATTAGAGCCCACAGTGATGAGCGGGTCTTAGGGAAGTATATTCAACATAACTTCCTAAAGTTTGTCAGTGAAACAACGCATTATCTTCACAAATTTTCAATATATCTAATTATCTTTAAACCTAATACAAATGCATTTAAAAGGAAATTTCAAGCGTGTGCAACAGATAACATTGTTGGTGAACTTTCACCAATTTCAGTTTGTCAGTGAAGCAACGCTTTATTTTTACCAATTTTCGGTATATCAAAGTAGTTAAATTATATTTACAAGGTAATTAGAAACCTTTACATCTCTGAACTTAATGAAAATGCGTTTAAGAGGTCACCTCAAGCGTGTGCAACGGATGGGATTGTTGGTGAAATTTCACCAACACTTGTAACTCAAAAGTACTCATCTCTGAGGCTAAACTTTCAAGAATATATTCCTCTGAGCTATTACTTTTCTACACACTCGCCCCCCGTTCATTCTAAACTTGAGATTTTGCTGATGCAGCAAGGACATTTCCTTGCTAATACTTCACTTCATTTCCCTTTGCCCACCTCACCCTGCCCCCTGGCCATAGTGGAAATGTCGAATTTCTTGAAGGAATATTCATTAGACAGCTCTATCTCACACACACCCCGGCTCGTTCGTACATATTTATAAGGATGCAAATATTTTACTTTGCATATGTTCCAGCCTTCAGACTACCGAAAGTTTTGCCGGGCTGTGTAATCTGGCTTCTGGTCCGAAAATGGAGAGCAACAATTCAAATCCATGAAATGATTTATATCCCCAAAAACACCAGACAACGGGAGGTGGAGCAGGCCAGAAATGGGAACGGGCACTGCAAACTGTTTTCTGTGGTACATGTGGGTCCATGGAAATGGTTTTTTTGAGGGGGTTTTAAGCTGCAGACAACATCAGACAAAAGGTTATTATTTTATAATGAATACAATCTGGCAGATAGCTGCAATTTTCAGCCGAAAGTGTCGCCGGCTGAGCAAAGTATTTATGCCATTTAACTTTCACCATTGTCGATGGGTATAGTTGTAGTTTTGGAAAAGGGATTTTCGGGGAAAGGTGGGACGGGCGGTGGACAATTTTCAAACTTCAATCGCAAGGCATTTCCGTCACAGTACTCTGATCGCTTGTAGTTAATTGACACAAAATCATTGCCATAATTAAAACCCAAAATTGACTTAAAAAAATCATAGTTTTCGATCGATCGCTGGCACTGACCAAATGCCCAAACCAAAACCATCTAGTTAAGGACAGAAAATTAAAACTGAAACAAACTTAGTGTTATCCCTTTTAGGACAGCAACAGCAATTCCACTTCGCCTTCGGCCAGCGACCCTTCCACTTTTCCACGGATCCGCTTTCCGGCTTCCGGATGCCGCCCATTGGCAACTGTCAGAGTAAGTAAACCCCCAGCCAAATATTTAAATAAAATGTGTATGCTTAAGCCATGATTTTTGTTTAAATTTCCGGGGCCATCATTGGGTTTTGGGTGTTTTCTGGGAGCTGCATTTTTGGGGCTCAGAGATTAAAATGCAGCAACCGCAAACAGCAACAAAAGTAAAAGTTTAGCTTCGGTTTTGGTTTCTCTTTTTTTTTTTTCAATTTGGTTTTTGTATTCCGAGTATGGACATGTGGTGCACCCGCAAATGCAACCACACAAAATCACACAAAAAAGCGATTAGGCAGCCAAACCTTTCAAACACGTTCAGATTTTTAGGCCAGCAGAGTAAGCAACGAAATTTGGCCTCTTCAATTGGAAAAACAAATCAGAATGATTTTACTAGAGCACACAAAGATCCATTTAAGTTTGGGAAGCGAATTTGCTTAATTTGGGAGCTCAACCTTAATGGAAAATTATTTTTATTGGCAAAATTAAGCAACAAACCTTTCAAACACGTTCAGATTTTTAGGCCAGCAGAGTAAGCAACGAAATTTGGCCTCTTCAATTGGAAAAACAAATCAGAATGATTTTACTAGAGCACACAAAGATCCATTGAAGTTTAGAAAGCGAATTTGCTTAATTTGGGAGCTCAACCTTAATGGAAAATTATTTTTATTGGCAAAATTAAGCAACAAACCTTTCAAAAGCAGTTAGATTTTTAGACCAGCTACAAGTTTTTTTTGGTAAAGTCCTCGATAGTTGGCTTGTAAACTGGAATAATTTTCATGTGGAATAAGCCTGTATTTTAAGTACCTAAAAACCAATTAATTGTGTCACCTCTTAATGACTTAAAATAGTGCTGGAAAAAGCATCAAACTTTATAAATGGTTTGGCGAGTTTTTGTTTTTGTGCGTATTATCACCGTCGGAAAACCATTCGAATGTGGTAAAATTGCGGGTCACCTTGCCATAAAGGTTCTGTGTTTTTGTGCGTGTTTTTTTCTCCTGTTTTCCCGAGCTAAGTGGGCTGAATGTTAAACGGTTGGCCACTTTATTTAACCAAAGTTTACTATACAAACAAATAAACGTTGGTCAGCAGGACGGTTGAGTGAGAAAAAAGTCAAGGCCTAAAAAACAGGTAATGTGTTGGCTGGCTGGCTGGTTGGCTGGTGCATAAATCAGAGTATCGCATACAAATTATGATTTAAATGAACAACTACACGCCGTTTCGCATGCGGCAGTCAAATAAATTAAATTCATTTAAACCGAACGAGCATAAACAATTTTGACAGCTCACTTGCTAAGCCAGATAAGAAGTCCCACTAAAATTAAATTCATCAGACTTTTCAACCGGAAAAGTTAAACGGAAAAGTTGTGACAAATGTAACCGCCACGGCTTTATTGTATTTACAGTGCCTCCATACAACCTTTTAACCTTTAGATTAAACGTCTCACTCCCGGTTCGCTGGAATATTGATAACAAAATCAATAATTAATATTGTGGGAGGCGCGAGTTTTTTTGGTTGCTTGTGAAATAAATTTAATTGTACGTTTTAAAATGCATTTATATTAAATTTGATGTTTCAATTTAAATTGGCAATTAATTGCATTACAACAAGAGCAACAAAAGCCGGACTAGACACTTTCAGCCGCCACCCAACTTTTCGCCTCGCCGGAAAATAAACTAGCCGCCCCGGGCTAAAATAAAATAAAATCCAAAAAAAGTGATTTCCTCTTTAGAGAGCTTGATGCTATTAAAAGCAGCAACAAAAAATGGCATGCAGAAAATAATAAAATTAACATATTAACGAGGTTAAAGTGGGAAAAGGACAGCGCAGTAAAAACAAAAATGAAAAACTTAAACCGCATCAATTCAAAAAGTTCTTTAAATTGTCATTTATTTGGCTAATTCGTTTTTTGTGACAGGTAGCAAGAATTGACAAAAGGCCAATTTCGTAGAGTTTCGAAAACTACCTATTTCTAAAAGCATAAAATATTCCTAAAACAAGTAGAAACGCTATAGTCGAGAGATACCATGTATCTGTCAAGGCCGTATCTTCATTATTTATTGCCCGAAACCTATGAAACTTGGCACATGGCTAAATATTAACATTTTTAGCTCTTAGAAGAAACATTAAATCTCCTAATCTAAAAATGCCGCATATATAGACAAATATGCAGAAAGAAATACAGTTCTTTACATATTTTGCGTATATGCTAAATGCACCTAAAGCAAAAAGAGTTATGTCTCTGATGATAATAGATTTTTATTTACATTACGAAGGCTGTAAGGGGCGTGACAAACATATGAAATATCCCCGATGTGAGTACACATATAAAGGACCCAAGGCAAAAAGAATTACGTCTCTAGGACCTTGTAACTCGGAGAACTACATGTTCAAACACACAAACGGAGAGACAGACGGACATGGATAGATCTCGACTCGGTAAAGCTTCCCTCTCGCTTAATATACCATTTGTATTTCAAGGTGAAATCAACTAGAAACTTTATACATTCTTATATGAAATCATTGTTTAGTTTTTATTAAAAACACGAACTCTGATATCCCCAAAATGGTTAAACAAATGTGCATCCCATTAATTAAATGAAAACAACATCCAAGCCTATGCCACGAATTGAAATTGTACACTATTTGCTGTTGAAGCTGTGAAGTGCAAATATTTTCTCAATTCATTATTTGTTACTTGCGAGAGCACTTATCTTTCATTACCGCCGCTGACCAAAACGATTCCGGTGGACTTAAAAAACGCACGTGCATATGCATGCAAATAAAATTGCACATAAATATATCAAAAATGCAACTCAATCAGTGCGCAAATTGCCGGGGAAGCCCCTCACCCGTACGCGCTGCAGTCCCGTCAATATTCCACCGCCTAGCCCGGAGTGCACAAATCAAAATGCAAATTGCACGATTTACGGGATTCTGGCAAAAGGCAATTCGCACACACACAAACCCATTATATAATACATTACACATATCCAGTAATATATATGCATACGAGTACATGGCGTATATGGTTGGGGGGCAACACACAAGTAAATAATGATTACTGAAAGCGTCTGTTGATACTGATTACCCATAAATTAATTGTAAATATGCAAAAAGCAAAATATCCTGAATTATTTATTAACAAATTTTATTGACAGTCGCTGCTTGACTTAATTACTGGCATATATTTTATTAATTTCACAAAAAATGCCCAACACGAAGTTGGAAATATATGTACATATACATGTGCACAAGTGATGTAACGCCAAGAGCACCAAGAGCATGGGTTTTATACTTATTGTCTCAACATTGCCTGTCAAAATAGACTTCAAAGTTTCTATTTTTCTCAAGCTTTTCATACAGATTTTCCTTGCTAAATACTAAATACTTGTATGCTAGCAAACGCTCAAATGCCATAGCTGAAATTGGAAGAACAATCTCCCAAAAATATGAATTTCATTTGATCCATCCATACCTGATGGATCCAAAAAGTTCTCCGGCTTCTTCTGAATAATTAAGGTCCGGGGGCCGAAAAATATGCGCAAATAAAGTCAATCAGTGTGACAACAAACAAGCGGACTAACCACTCACCGTCATGGGGGATACAGAGATACGAATTCGCTGTTCACAGATACAAAATCTCGCAGATAATGACGGACACCGTGCCCCGGACTGGCCGGAGCCCGCAACCCATATCCCACAACACCGGCAACGCCAACGGCGACAGCGACAGCGACAGCGAAAAATTGTACACAAAAAGCCACGTAATTAATGGAGGTAGAAACATTTAAGCCAATAGCATTAATAAAGCCACCACAAAATCAATATCCGGCTACGAAAATGCGCCCGTCGCCTATAAAAACTAATTAATAATTTCCGAATGGGCTATTAATTAAGCCTAATTATCTGTGCATGGGTCCCGGCGACCCGCAAAATGTTGACTCTTCCACCGCCACATCCACTTGCCTGCTTTCACGCCGCGATTTTAAAACCCCTTTTTTGAGGGCCCATCCCCATAACCCACCCCCATCCCCATCCCCACAAGCCCCCAAAATCATCCCCCGGTGTCTCCGTCATTGTTGTTACTGCGGTGGGCTCCTGTTTTATGGAAGCCTACTCCACATCCCGGAAGGAGGGAATTTTTCGGACGGACCAGCCGATGATTTGTCCGTCAGTTGGCATTTTTTGGCGGAAACGTCCCGCATAATGAGCCTCCAATTGGGAGGAGGACCTCCAATTAGCAGCCCCTAGGAGGCCATTCCATGCTGGACCCGCAAACCAGAGGCAAACGAAAATGTTTAACGTAACAATTGACGTCTTTACTTCATATAATGCTTGATTAACAATTCAAATTTGTCTTGTATTTAACATCGAGTGTGAATATGCTCTTTGCCACAGGAATTCTTGTTTCTGCTTTCTGGACGTGTGGTGGTGTTGTAATGTTGTAATGCTTGCGGGGGGAAGGACAAAAAACTAGTCCGTATGCTAAATGGTTGCAATAGGAAACATTAAAAAAATTAACAAAGTAATTTATAAGCGTAAAAGATGTCGAAAACTATCGTGGGTGCCGTAGTGTCTCAATATTTCCCTTGTTGGTCTTTGGTCTCGTGTGGGATATAACTAGAGTTTGGATTTGGTGTAGTGATTAGATGCATGCCTCCTTCAATATATGGGAATGTGTATGGGAATGTGTATGGGGACGTGTAGGGGAACGTGTAGGGGAACGTGTGCCTTAAGTGTTCTCTACGCTTGCAATATCCTGGATTAGTGTTGCTTAGAAATCAAAGTGGGGGTTAGCTGGAAGGGGCTCCATGCTGTTGTCGTTGGGGCCAGGTTCGTCGCCGAAGTAGATGTCGATTAAATCGTATGACTTGTGGTAGATCTCCTCGTTCTCGTGGCGCTGCAAAGCCTCCAGCAAGTCCAGGCCGCCCATCTGCTCGACCATGAGATCCAGGGGAGTGAGGGTATTCAGCTGCTCCGACATGGCGAGTAGATGGCCGAGGCCCGTCTGGACCACCATGATGGTGGACGGATCACTGCTGTCCAGAAGTCGTAGGAAGTTCTGCAAGACCTTGAACTTGTCAATAAGCAGCACAAGCTGCTGGGGATTGCCAGCCATGCTGGCGTTGGTCACGGCCCAGGCGGCCTCCTTCTTGCTCCGCATGTCGCCGTTCTTCATCACCCTAGCCAGCTCAGAGAATATTCGGGTCTGCAGAACTGCGTCCAACTGCTCCTTGGTGCCGGCCACCACGTTGCTAATGATCCAGGCGGTCTCCTTCACAATGATGCCCTTCTGGTGGCGCAGCAAGCCCTCCAGTTGGGGCAGGGCTCCAGCTTGGATCACCTCATCCGTCTGAGCGTTAGTGCCGGTGATAATGTTGCCCACACTGCGCAAAGCCGGCACAACGATGCTGATATCCTCAGTGCCCAGCAGCCTCACCAGGTGCGGCACAGCACCCAAGTCCAGCACGGTCTGGATCCTCATCCTATCGCTGTCAGTTATGTAGTAAATGGCCCAGCAGGCGTCGGACAGGATGAAGACGTCCTGGCAGGACAGCATCTTGGTCAGAATGGGCAGCATGGGGCCCACCTTTTCGAACGGCGGAGCGCTTCTCTTGCTGCGGCACAAGTTGGACATCAACCAAACGATGTTGTGCAGCACGGAGGGCGCCAAATTGTCGATAGGCATCTGCAAGATCATATCAACCACATTGTGGTTGATCAGGACGTCACGGGCAGCGGGCCCATCCCCGGCAATGTTGCCCAAGGCCCAGGCAGCCTGGGCAGCCACATTGGTGGTCGGGGAGTGGAGGAGCTGGATCAGCGGCGCCACTGCGTGGCTGTCGATCAGGAGCTGCGTGTGCTCGGTGCAGCCAGAGGCGATGTTGGTAAGGGCCCAGGCGGCCTCGAACTGCAGCATTGCGTTGCTGGTGGACTGCAGGAACGCGACACAAGGGGGCACGATTCCATGTGCGATCAGTGCATCGGGCGAGTGGCCATCCACGCTGATCATCTTGCGGGCGGCCTGGATGCCCATGAACTGTTCATCATAATTCTGGCTGTAAACTGCGGCCACGATCTGTGGCACAGTCATCTCTGGTGTGTGCGAAGCCTCCTCGGAAGCCTCCTCGGAAGGAGCCTCGGAAGTAGCCTCGGAAGGAGTGTCAGTGGTCGATGAGGTCTCGATACCCTCCATTTGTTCGGGAGCAGTCATCTGTATATTGCGGCGCTTCAGCAATTGTTCCTCTTTCTTGATCTTACGCAACTCAATGGTTACTTCATGGCGGCGAATGCGCGCCGCCTGTGCCACAATCGAGGTCAGCTTCATAGGCAAAGGCAGATTACTATTCAACTTACCTCGGGTTGGATTGGGTTTTTCTTATATACCTCCTTGCGTTGCTCCTGGTTGTTCATCTTGATTGTGTTCTATAGCCAGCTGCTACCTTGTCGAACTAAACGACACTAACAATATGCGCTTCCTACGACGCCAAATGCAAAAGCACGGGCTACTATTACTATTACTATCACTATCACTATCACTATCACTATCCTATCACTACTATTGCTTGCTTAATCTTGCTTAGCCACGCGATACGAAAAAATTTAAAAATTGTGAAAAATTTTGAGAATTAAAAGCGTTCTATCACTGACTAGTTCCTTGCACGGACTGAAATACACTGAATGTTTTGGGCTCTTACGATGCCGAGTTCTATACGCCGGGCCACTAGGTTTTGATTTTCTTATTTGCTTATTTGCTTGCTTATATGCTTTTCTTTTTTCTAGGTTTAACTTCTTTTGATGCTTATTTTTTGGCTTAACTTTTTGGACTAAACTTATTTTTTTTGGTGAAACTTGCCGATACGAAATAATTTACGAATAGTGAAAATGATTTAGTAAGCTGAAGTGGAGCTATTGCCGACTGCTCCCTTGCTCGAACTGAACGATACTGACCCTGAACGTGTGCTCGCTCTGCCAAGTGCGAAAACATGGACTACTATGTTCATATTTGAAATGTTTAGTGCTACTAGAGGGGAGAATAGGAAATATGGATGGCAAATACCGATAGTGACAATTTGCCGTTGGGAATTCGATGGCAACCCTGTGGATACCCGAACGCATTTGATCTTCAAACTAAACCAATTCTCTTGTTTCTTGCAGGTGCTAGCAACACGCATTGGGGCTACGGATCGGCGGCTTCGGCCTACTCCCCGTATTTGGCCAGCAGCGGCCTCTCATCCTGCACCACGCCCACTTCCGCCCAGTTCAACAATCCGGCTTTGGGCTTCACCTGCTCCTCGAATGATCAGACCAACAACCAGGACTTTGGCGGAGCCACCAATCGCGATTGCGTGCCAAGTGAGTACCTATTCTTGAGTATTTAGTGCGCGTTGAAAACTGTCGATGATTTATCGGAACTATCGATTGTTATCGATTTTGACAACTAAACTAATTATAATTTTATCTATCCCCATCTTTTTTTTACAATTCTCATCCGCGCGTTCTTCAGTGCTGCCCGACTCCACCGCCAGCGATCTGGACCAGCACCTGAGCAGCCTAGTGGGCTCCACCAGCGGCCAGATGACGCACCACAGCCTGCTGGGCGCCACCGGGCAGACCTCGATCTCCTCGACGGTCAACGGAGCCAGTGCGGGCAGCGCGGGCGCCGGCGCCGGGGCAGGGGCCGCCGGGGCGGGTGGTGCAGGCGGCGGCGGCGGCGGGAGCGGCGGCAGCAACTCCATCCTGGTGCCCCGCTACCACACCAACGCGAGCAACGACTACAACGTCCACTCGAGCCAGAACGGACCGCGCAGCCTGAGCGACAGCTCGCAGGCCGAGTCGCCGGTGCAGGAGGACCTCCTCTCCACCAACACGCCCAATCTGGGCAGCACGGGCGGCGCCACCGGAGCGGGCAGCGGGGCAGGCGCTGGCAGCGGTGCCGCCGGCAGTGGAGCCGCCTCCGGAGCGGGCGCCGGATCCATACCGGCCGGCGGCAATCCCGGCAGCATGCTGGGCACCAATCAGAACTTCCCCGGCATTGTCAATCAGGCGCAACACGCCTCCGCCTCGGCGTCGGCTGCCTATGGGGGCGGGGCCGGCGTGGGCGTGGGCGTGGCCGGTGTGGGCGTGGGTGGGGGGCATGGCAGTGCGGCGGCAGCGGCCGCAGGATGCAACGGCTCCCTGTACCCCGTCCTGCCCGCCTCGCTGCTCTACTCGCAGCTCTACACGGCGGCCAATCAGTCGGCCCACGGCTTCCACTCGCACACGCTGCCCGCCCACGCGTCGCCCAACTCGTCGGTGCACGGGGAGCTGCAGAGCGTGATGGACCACATCAGCAACGTGGGCGTGCGGCAGCAGCACAACATCATGGCCGGCGGCGGGGTGACCCATCCGGGCGACCTCACGCTGATCGGCAACTGCGGCGCCTCGGTGCGGAACATCGAGGACGGGAACAGCAACCGGCAGGTGGCCGCCCTCGCCGCCCACCGCGGCCACCACAACCCCACCGACAACGGGGGCAGCGTGTGGCGGCCCTATTGAGGTCAGGTCCTGTGGTGCGGCTCCGCGGTTCTATAGTGCGAGGGGGCGGGCGGGTCGGGGCAGCACGACGACAGGGGCGGGGTTGGAACCGGAATGGGAATGGGAATGGGCATGGGCATGGGGATGGGAATGGGGGTAGGCATGGGCATGGGGATGGGCATGGGCATGGGAATGGGGGTCAACTGCTTCAGTGGCTTCTAGGCGGTGTAAATAGGAGCAAGGGACGCTCTTGGGAAGGTATTCCGGCTTCAAAACTGAAGGTACAACTAGCTTTTCCACGAGCGTTGTCCGAGTTTCGCACGATCTCCCGATTCTCATAACCAAAATCATTAATTGACAACCGGAATGCCTTCTGGAAAAGGGCCGCTAAATCATTTTTACTGTATATAAAACTTAGGTGTGATGGGGTAAATCGCTAAGATTTTTACGCAGGCAGTGCAGGTGGAATACAAAAAGGATGATTAGCTTGTAAAAAGTGCTAGCAAAATAACACATTTTCCAGTCAAGTTATCGTATTCATTGGTGAATGTAATCCAATACAAGTGTGTGTATTTTTTTTTAATCTTGCAAACATATTAACGAACCCAAAATCGCATAATATTAAATGTTTAGTAGAATTTGTTGGGGTTTTCCGAAGAACTCCATAGCCAGTAGTTAAAAATATAATAGCGTAAGGTGAGCCGAAACTTAGCCAATTTGAGAGGACTGCAGTGTTTGGGGTCATCAAGACTCGCTGATCCTTCTCGGAGTGTAAGGACAACGAGGCAGCGCTTTTAGGAACAGCTTTTGGGTCTGTGTCGAAATCGTTTTTTTTGTGTATTTTTCCAGGCCCGTGGTAAGCCCGAGCCATAAAACTAGTCGTAGTAGTCGTAAGTAAAATACGGAAAATACAAGATACCAGAAACTAAGAGCAAAATACGAGTTCGAGTACCACAGGAAGTGTGTGGAGAATACTTAGCAACTTTCAAACTAGTCGTGAAGCCAAAGTTAATTTCTAGTCACCCCTCTGTTTGTTTTTTTTCTCGATTGTCTGTAAGATAGGGGGGATGGGCGTGGTTGAGGGGGGTGTAGTGGGTACTTTTTGGGCGGGTCGTAGAGCCGATGTATGTCTGAGTTCCTAAGCCGTAATCCATGTTCGTGAATTTGTTTACTGTTCATTTCATGTGCTTCGATATGCGTGTACTTTAAATGTGTATAAAAACATGTGCAATCTAAGCTAACCTACCACTAGAAACGAAACCAAAATACGAATAAAATATAATATATATACAAGCTCAATATATCGAAATATCTGTATACTAAATGGCAACCGCACACAAACATTTACCACACTTGCAAATTTACAATGTAATTCTTTTTTTTTTTAGATCGTAAGTGGTAATAAAACCTAAATCTTGAAACACGTAGAAAAATACTTTCTGTCCAGAAGAGAAAACAAAAAAAAAAACAAATAAAAATTAACACGATTCTATGCATATGATAAATAGAGTTAAGAAATCGGTTAGAAATGTCCAGAATAGCACATTCTTTAAATATATAAACGTAAAATACACACAGTAACTAACAAACGCGCAGTAAGCCTGTAATTGATGTATACCATACAAAAACCATAAATAATACCGAAACTATGTGTATAATTTAGCCAAAGTCCCCGCATATACGGATACTAAATATATATATAATAATAAACCAAAATGAAACATCAAGTTCTTTGTAATAAAATCAATAAATAAATGTAATTACCAATTTTATTTGAGACACGAAACCAAAAATTGAATTCTGCAATTATATTAAATAAAATTATGAAAAATTAATACCAAAAGCTGAGAGGTTGTGTGCTTATTTGAGGTCCAGGGTTGAAGGGCTTTTGAAAAAGTGCTTGCAGAGCTCGCAAAGCGTTTTTTGAACTTTACCTTGAGTATATTCATCTTGAAATCCCTGCAAGTCCTATTACGACCATTTTATGGAGGTGTTTGGAGCATTTACGACACCGTCGGGGCCAATTGGCCAGGACCAAAAACTTATGGCTTTTGGCCAGGACATCTGCCGGTGGCCCCTCCCAGCTTCCCAGCTTCCCAGCTTTCCAGCTTTCCTCGGGATGGATATTCGCTCTGGTTTCTCTCGGTTTCTCCGCTCCTCTAATGCCATCGCCGTGCGGTCCGGATTTGGCGGGCAACGTAATTTTCTGCTCAATTTATTTCACATTGTGGCATCCAATTAAGCTGCAAACCAGCAGCCGGCGAGCAATCCAACCAGAACAAAACAGTTCAAACCAGAGGAGTCCTGTCGAAGGACTCACCTGCCCCTCGCCTGCCCCCCTCAATCACACACACATGTGTGTGTGCGATACGGCCATAAAAATACAGTCAGAGGAGGAGGCGGCATAACCGCAAAAAGGTAGCCAAGCGAGGGTTAAGGTTCGCAGGATTAAGCAGCAGATAAATAAGAGATCGATACGGCGTCCAAGGACTGCCGCAGGACTAACAACAACGGCAACAACTAAATAATAAAAAAAAGGGAATGCAAAAACATAATAAATAAATGAGAGCGAATAAGGGAAACGGAAAAAGGCGGTAAAAAGCGAATCCTGTGAATCCTTGAAATCCTGCGAGCCAAGTCACTTACGCAGGGGCGGCAAAGAACTTTTTAATTATTTCCATGCCGAAGATGTTTCGCATAACAAATTAGCCGCCCTGCCCCCTCACCCCCTCACCACCTCTCCGTGAGCCCGTGTGTGGGTGAGAGGTAAATAATTAAAAATTCTACCCATTACTTGCGATGCTCGGTAAAATTTCAAACAAACGCCAAGACACACATGAGCCACTCGACGAGCGCACTGCGAAAAAAGTTTATTTAAAGTTTTTGGCGTTTCTAATCTGGGGGAAATGCATGAAATTAAAAAGGTAAAAGGTGTATGAATAGAATAACAAGTTTAACATTTATTTAAGAATTCTTACAAGTTAATTTATCCTAGTAACATTTATAAAAGACTACAAGTAAAATGTTGCTTCGCCTAAAATGAAGGATTTGCGCAGTCAGGAGTGAGCGTAATCGGCTGATTTTCGGTACACAAATAGATATAGATATAGGCTCTACCAATGTAGTTTCCGTATATCGTAACTTTAAAGTTAAAATTGTGAACGCCACAGAGGTTCGCGGTTTGCGGGGGTGCGGAGGATGGTAGCCAATTTTTAAAACAAACTTGTGGTGAACTGATTTCACAGAATTCTGAATATGAAAATACGTTTTCTCGATCTATTTTTGTCTCTAAGATATAGGCGTTTATACGGTCGGACAGACAGACATGGGTAGATCGACTCGTCTGTTGATGCTGATGAAGAATATTTATACTTTAAGAGATCGAAAAAGCTTCCTTATCCCTGTTACATACAATTGTACGAATTCCATATGCTCTTGGTCTTTTTAAGAACCGAGTTTCATACTATAACCAAATTTAATATTATTTTTGATATTTAATAATTCAATAGCAATTTTGTGTGATTATTTTATAATTTTATCAAAATATAGGATAACTATAAGAAGAATTATTTCCTAACAAGTCATATTTCGAAACGTTCGTCTATTGTAAAGGTAATTTATAACATAGCCTCTGCTGTTATAGTCAAACAATAAAATTATATAAATTTTAATCCAAATAAAAATCGCAGAAACAAATATGTTAGAAGAAACTTATGTAGGGGCGTAGAAACCATTTCAATAGATCTTGATCACAGGCAAGTCCGTGGGCTTTATAAATTCCAAGAAATGTTGTGAGAATGCCCACCAGATTTCTCGCAGTGCAGCTAAGCACCATGGAGGGCTAGAGGAAACCACTTGAGACGCAGATTTAGCCTCTCAACGGGCATTCTTCAGCCCTCTCCCGGTGGCAGGGGCGTGCGCCGCCTCGCATATTAACACGTTTCATATGGGGCCAACTCCCTTGGCGACCGGTGCGCCACCCGAAAAGGGTTAAACGGGGCCCAGGACAACCGGAGGACTCGTGCATCCGAGGGCGATAGGGCGATAGGGCGATACAGTGCCTTCAAGAAAGACACTTTGAGTGGAGTGGAAAGCGTGGAGTGCAGGTTGAGTGGAAAGCAGGCAACTTCGCGGAGCTTTCTCCATTTGCCATTTGTTGCATTTGTTCCGGCGAAATGAAATTAATTTTTCTTATTAGCCTTTTTGCTGGTGCCTTAATTAAGGTGATAAACAAGCAAACCGAATTAGACAACTCGCAATGAGAAGTGCGCCGCGCGACGCAACAGGATACGAGTCCTGGCGGAGGTCCTGGGACGAGTCAGGATGTCAGAGAGTCGCCATGAAAACTTGCCACTTATCGCTGCAAATTCTTATATAATTCAATATAAACATAGTGAAACTGGGTTGCAATTCTTTGAATCGTTTTTTCAGATTTTAATAATAAATAAACTACAGCAAGTTAGGTTTAAAATGACTATTTTTTGCGGAATTATAGCAATAAAAGTGGGATAACACTTTCATTTAAGCTTGAGTCACAGGATAATAAAGCGAGTTGGTTAATTTTTGAACCCGCCCTCGCTGGGCTTTGCGCTTTTTAGCCGCCAGGTTGGCATCTTTTTATTGGCCCACTCATAATGGAAATAATCTTTTCAGCGCGCTTCATTTGCTTGCCATGTGTGTGGCATCCGCCGAAAACTTTCTCTGGCTCCCTTTCACCTTTCACCTTTCACCTTACACCCTTAACCCCTCAATTATGTATGAGTGTGTAGGGGTGTATATTTGATTACGATGCCAATTAAGTGGAAAAGAGTGGCAAAAGGGAACCTTCTTACTCGTATTTTTTGTTGCAACGCAACCGGAAGGAAGTTGGCTTAATTAGCCGGTGTACTCGTCACTCCCGCAAAAGAAACTTTCCAATTATGAAATTTGTTATGTTTTTTAGTCAACGGGGGCAGGAAACGCAAATGGAAGCATAAAACCAGAACCAGATACAAAACTTTTGCAAAGTAAAAGGGAAAACCGCCCTGCTTTTGCTGTTTTTTTTTTTGCCTTTTCCCGTGACCATTAAAATAATGCAGTGATTTCTGAGGTCAGCAGAGAATTATGCAGATCTGTTGCCTCAGCTTTTGACCTCTGAACCCCTTGGAGTTGGCGCGAAAACCTCCTTTGAAAATCTGTTTCTGTTACTCGTGCAAATATTTAACGGCTGCTACATTTTTGCACCTTTTGGCAACAACATTCTTGGCTGCGGTTTTTCCTTCCCATTGTTTCCTTTTTTTGTTTTTCCAATTTTTGTTTGTTTTTGTTTTCGACATTTTCCGCTTTCCATTGGCGTTGCACATTTTTGGCATTCGCGCTTTGACAGGAAAAAGCCCGGGGATCCCCCCAATTCCATTTCCGATTCCCTCCGACTTTCTGCATTATATTTGAACCGAATCCAATTCCTTTCATTTTCCACCTCCTCCCGGCTTTCCTCGATTTTCCCTCCATTTTCCGCTGGTGCATTCGGTTTTTGGTCGGACGGAGGCAAATGGAATGCAGTTGGGTTGGTCGAAAGGTCAGCACTTGAGTGTTTTTTACTGGGCTTTACTCGTATTTTTGTGTTAAGCTCCTGCTGTAATCCGTTTTAATTTATCCAATTTCTTGTGCCAATCGCATGAATATTTAACTAAAAGTATTTGAAAATCTCGCCACAATTGACTGAGAATTTCGGGTCCCCTGTGCACTCCGAAAATGGGATCAAAACCCATCAGGACGAGGACATTCATTCGCCGCATTGGTGTCCCATGTTCCGGGGGCTGAGAGGGTCCTACGCACTTAGGAAAAAAGTTGGATAAGCCCAACAAAATAAACGATAAATTGGTGAGCTATAAATAAAGGTGTTGTTATTTATTTGGCATTTTCTGAAAGGTTCTATTAAAAACAGCAAACGTAGGAAAAGATTGGTACTCAGGTACTCAGTTTTATTAACTGAGTACAAGTGAAAAACATCAAAACAATAAATGCTAAAGAGGTCAAGATATAAGTAAGCAATAAGTAGAAGATGTAATGTTATATATATTGCCATTTTGAAAAAAGGCTATATTAAAAACAGCATTTGTAAAAACGAAGTGTTACCCGGTACTCAGTTAATAAAGTACAAGTGATTCCTTGACTATATCAATTTTTCAACACTTTCATAGCATCGCATGTAGGTGCTTGGGTGTCTAAAAATGTAAATTTTCTTGGAATTTGCATGCTTTTTCGCTCAGTGACCCCATCTGCACACTGCTGGACAGCGCGGTCGGAAGACTGTCAGGCAAATCAAACTGAAACTGAACTCTTAACGATTCGAGCACGTATTCAATATGGTTTGTTATGGGTAACGCTAAATCCACCCACTGCCGCCCCCTAAAAATGGGCGTGGGCCAGGGGCGGGGGGCGGGGCATGAGTACATTTCGAGTTTTGGTTTCTGGTCGGGTTTTTGTGTGCCACATAGAGGGCCGGCCATATGAGAGCGAGGCAGAGCCTCCTGGCCCGAATGCCGAATGCCGAATATTGATTTGAATCAATTAATTCGTGCGGTTGTCGCTGGAATTACTCCCTCGAATCTAATTAATTTTAATGCACGACTACACAGAGCCAGGATCGGGCGGAGCGGGGCAGAAAAACGAGACAAACAGGAGGCGACACTTTGGCAACATTTTAGGCGCAAAAGCTGGAAAATTTATATTGAAGTCGAATTATGCAATTTGCTACTAAATTGATTGCATTTGCACAGCTCTCCATGCCGGCGGGTTGTGCATTTGGGGCTGTGCATTTGGCCAGGACGGCGAGTGAGTGCTTTCGGCTGCATTTGCACGTGTGCATGATTGAATTTCCTTTTAAAAATTATAAATAAATAATACAGCCAAAAACGGAGCCAACGATTGTGCTTTTGCGGCAATTAAATGGGATTTTTAAGTGTTCAAAGATGGGCTAGGAATCCGATTCGGGCCGGGCCCCGTAGAGTATTTCACGTTTCGGGCTCATTTTTAATGCATTGCCCATTAGAGTTAGTATTTATTTGCGCCGATGCTGTGCACTCGCAATGGGCGAGAATAAAATCATATTTCATATTTAATAAAATGCATTCGCATGCATTATTATATTCATTATATGCCAACATATTTGTATTATTTGCCAGCCAAAAAGCGGCGGCAACAACAGCAAACAGCGACGAAATTCAAACATTCGGCTATTCAAAATAGTCCCCCTGCCCGCCCAAAATCCATCCATTTCGGCACTACGCCCATTTGGGGGGAAATACTCGTACAAGGAGCGAGAGGCTCACCGCACAAAAGGCCAACGGACAAATAGAAGTGCGTCAATAAATAAATGCATAGGTACAGTGATCGCTGGCTAAGTGCAATTAAATTTAGGGCTGACCTATGGTATACTAAGCTCTATGATATACGAGTATATTGTAGTTCCAAGGGTTACATTTGTGGAACCTACATACGAGTATATTCATTGTTTATGTCCTCAAATTATTTTTGTACTCTTTAAGTTTTCGTCAAAATTAACTACATCTTTGAGAAGTATAACATATATAATATAAACATCTATAACTGTAACTTTAGTAATATTATAAGCTTCCATACCTGCCCCCTTTTATAGTTAGGAAGATTTGATACACTTCCCCAGAGAGACTATAGAAAACTAAAGTTTGTACCATATAAAGGGTCAATATTACTACCCATTAGAGATTTAAACAGGGTTTACCTTATAAACCCTTAAATAGAGTTGTAAGCGGGGTTATAGTTATTAAAAATAATATCCATTTACTTTTAACCATTTAAACACCACTGTAAGCTTGTGTATACTCTCCGATATACCTAAGTATGGATATTTATATCATATATATGTATGTATGGGCAGGCACAATAGATATGTGCTGACCAAAACAAATATTGTTTTGGCCATGTTTTTGGGCCACGGCTAAAACACGCCCACCCAAACACAATGTCGACAATGCTCCGGGCGAGAAATGATTTTGATTTTGATTTTTCGGCAATTGCAATATAAATGCGATCATTTTAAAACAAAATGGCGTCCGCACAGCACACAAAACGCAACAACTAAAACAACAGCAGCAGCAGCAGCAGCAACAGCAACAGCAACATAAACAACAACATTTTTAATGTATGATATGATTTGAATACAATTTTTGCCACTCGGCGGGGCCACATTTGACCTGCCTGGCCCCACGAAAAAAATCCCCCCCCCGCCCGATGGCCATCAAACGAAATGATTTGAAATCGTTTTGTGGTTTTTACGAGTTGCAAATCATTTTAATTAAAATATCAAAATTAGAAAATGGAAAATGATTACATTATTCATTAGTTTTCATTACGCATGTTTATTTATTGGCAACAAAGGCAGCAGCGACCGAGCGGGATGTCGAATTTGTCGAATTTGAGTTGCTCTACGGAAGGTATACACCTATTATTAACCGAAAAATTATTGCATTTTTAAAAACAAAACTCGTTGGCTGTTGTCCCCAATTCGTGGTGAGTGGCTCCATCTGTGGGCAAACTTCGTTTGGCCAGGTATCTTGGGTGCAAATAGAAAAAATTTGCCTTGGGCAGCGGGGGAAAAAATTCGTAATAAGCGCGCAAAGCTTGCGAAAGTTTTCTTAAGAAAAATTGTGGCGCGCAAAGGAGCGTTATCCTGCCTCGCAAGTAACTTTCGGGGAGGTCTCAAGGACCAAGGACATCCTGTTCGTGTGTGTTTTTGGGGAGAGTCTGCGCAGACGAAAGCTAACTTAGACATTCACCCCCGTTTGGGTGTCGGTTTCGGGCCGCGTCTTCCAAGTGAAAGTCCGTTTTCCAAGACGCGGCATTGAAACTTTGGATGGCTTGTATTTTTGTATTTCTCCTTTTTTTTGTTGCTGCTCCCTTGGATTTTTTCCCTTATAATTGGGTCCCGGCTTCGGCTTGCGCGCGCTAGATGGCGCCAGGCGCAGAGCTTTCGCGTGGCCGCGATTTTCTTGATTTTTAACAACAATTTCATAATTTCTTTGTCAATTGTATATTTTTTCTGGGCCCTAGAATATTTTGTATTGATAGCTGCCATCAATGAAATGCAGTCACCGGCCCACGCAGTCGCAGGACTTACCCTTATCCTGCGAACACACACGCGCGTGCGGAGCAGGGAAGCGTAAGGCATTTCGACCAATTATAAGTTGCGGTTAACCGCAACATTTATTCAAGAAAATGCTCGGCTCATCCTGGCGCGCGGGTGCGAGCGAGATGGCTGGCGCCGGGTGGGAGCGAGAGGGTACGAGGGCGAGAGTCCTGCCGAAAGGCATTGGCAAACGGATCCTGGCGGGTGGTGCGTGGTCCGTGGGTGGGGTGGGGTGGTGTGGCCCAGGTCTCAAGGTCCCAGGGCGGCCGGAAAAGTGGTGAAATGTCAAGAATTTCGTTCGCTGTTTTTGGGGTTTTTTCCGTGTCAGCTTCTTCGGGGGAAACACATGCGGAATAGGTCTGCGTTTGCGGTTGAAAAAGGGGCGGGCGACAAAATATATATCAAAATTGAATACATTTCGAGTCGTTTTTTTGATTATTTGGGCTTGGGTATTCTAATATTCATACATACATTACATTCAGCGTCTTCAGAAAAAACAGTCTTGGTATAATATAATATTTTCTTACTAAACTTATTTAAATGGAGTTCATCTAAATAATTTAATAGAATAAAATTAGGATAGCCTGTATCTTTAGGTACAAATAGCATAATAACTTTTAACTTCATACAGGAATGGAATCGTTTTCGACATTAAGTGTATATATTCTTGATCTAGTCATGTCCGTCTGTCTGTCCGTCTTTATGTATGAACACGTCGTTCTCCGAGATGGTAAGAGTTAGAGACGTAATTCTTTTTGTTTTAGGTGCGTATAGTACATACGTCGAATATGTTGTTTTTAAATTTTAGTCACGCCCCTTTCCGCCTTTGAAATCTTCAAAAAACTCTATTTTCTACTACAGATCTATATCTCAGATATGGTTAGACCAAGAGGAAAAAAATTGTAATATTTAGCCATGTGCCAAGTTTAATAAATATCGGCCGATAAACAATAGAGATACGGTCAACAAAAATGTTCACAGTCCCTTCTCAGTGTCAATGCCGGGTGACGTCACATAAATTTCTGCGTTTCACTTAAATCATTGTAATATTTAAACGGAAAAACTAATTGATAATGAAAATAGGTACATGGTATTTTGTTGTCGAGAAATCTCGACCACAGCGTTTGTAATTTTTATGTATTCCAATAACATTTTTTATTTTGTATCAAGTAATATTATTACTAAAAATTTCAACAGATTACAAACTAAATTTGAAGTGAACCTTGTACTGGCAAGAGAAATAGTACCAAACTTTTTGGGTAACTTAGTATTAACCCTACCTACGTAACATATTACTCTTTTTGACAAAATGCCATGTTGTAGTTTGCTGTATAAGCACAAAGTACTTGGTTGAGCACGTCCCCTTTCCATTAATTCCATTTAATTCCCTCGCACACCCACCTCACCGCACCTTTTGCTCGCTCGCTCGCTCGCCTTTCGTCCTTTCGTCCTTTCGCATCCTTTGAGCCAAAAAGCAGATTAATAGTTTGCCGGGCTAAAACGAATCGCCTTTCAAGTCGCTAACCACGGACAATATGTTGGCGAGACTTGAACTTTCGGCTCAAGAAGGAATCCCCCGAGTGCTTCCATCCGCACCATCCGCACCACCCGAACCACTGAACCACCGAACCACATCAGAAGAGACAAGAACAACGGGAGCCGTGCGAGCTGTGAGCTGTGAGCTGTGACATTAGTTTAACGCCAAAATCCATTAAAAATCCATACTAATATATGTCAGGCTAAGGCAGCGCCTGCCACAGCGCATAATGAGTGACGACGAGGCGGTGGTGCAGTTTGGGGCTTTTCAGGGGGCTAAGTGGATGTTCCATGGGCCAGGCCGTCCCAGTGGGTCGTTGGCTGGCACAACGGGAGCCGAGTGACTGAGTGACTGCTCCTTTGGCTAAAAAGCTTCAAACAAGATACCACACTACTCGGCCCCACCCAGCGCCTTTTCGCACTCTCCGCCTTTTCCGCTTTTCCGCTTTTCCACTTTCCACTTTACCTTTTTGCTACTTTTGCAACGATGTCGATTTTTCAAAAGCCAACTTGGCTCAGCGGAAGCTTTTCCCGGCTGCGGCGGCATGGCTCTAATGAAAACTATCCAGGTTCCTGATGCAATAAAAAGCTGCACAACATTAATTAACGTTTAAATTTTATAAGCCATGCTATCAGCTAATTTTCAAGGGATTCCTAATATATTGGCAAATGATTTTTCCCAAGAATTGAAGCTTGGATTTTGGCTTTAAGCAAAAACGCGTGGAAAATTCTTGCTTACCCTTCAATATCCGTGCATCTTTGGCTTGCGCGGCGCGGTATTGATTTTATGAAATTTTTATTAATAAACATTCGCGGCAGACATTCCGCAGCCAACAACGTCTGCCCAGGCCCACCCGCCCCCCGTGCTTCCCATTAATCGAACGCGTAGCGGAATTTTTTAATACCAAATTGAAGTTTAAGCTGAGGCGGAAGCCGAGGCCGAGGCCGAGGCCAAAGCATTTTGTACTCCGCCCAAAAATCCGCCAAATCAACGTAATTAAATGGCTGGCGGGGGTGGCAGGATATTGCTGACGGAATCCCGAGAAAACCGTCAGCAATTAAAATGGCGCTTGCTCCGTCAGCCAAAAGACTTCAAAAAATGCCAAAAAGTTCAAATACTAATGAATTATCCTTTATTAGGATAATGTATGATGTGGTTCCTGAAGAGTTTGCCCAGCGGCCCGCCGTCCCTTGCATTTTTCTCAAAGCGGACAAGCGGGGGGATAGACAAGTCCGAAAGTCGGAAAAAGGTTCATGGCGAGCATTTGCCAGACTTTTTCCCTTCGGCAAAGGAGCACAGCCAAGGGGTAGCTCAGCTTAGCCAGGCGTTTTGAAATTGTAATTAAATTAACCACTAAAAAGGTACCCACATACGAGTATAGTTAAGGACTTGCTATAATTTAGATTCAAAGGGCTATACGTCTATGCATACTAGACTTCTGCATGAATGTACTCATTTGTAGCATGACAGATCTGTACAATAGTGTAGTGTTCCTAAAAATACTGCACTCATTCTTAACCGGAAGAAAATGGCACAACAAATATACTGTCATGAAAAAAGTGTGCGCAACCTAGAATGAGTGATTCATTTGTCGTTGTGGATGCATTCATGCAGAAATCGAATGCATACCTTTATGTAGCTTGTGACCCTACTTAACACTCAATTTTGAATATATTTAATTGATTGATTCCTACTGAAATGGAGCAGTTAATATGGTCTAACTTATATCTCTTAGTTATTTCCAGTTTCCTGGCCCTTTGAAAGGGCATTCCCGGTTCGGCAAGCCCAGAAAACTTCCGTCTCAAGTCTCCCGGCTGGGCCGGACGGGGAGGAGGGATCCTGTTTGGAGTTGAGTTAGGCCTTTTGTGAAAGTGCTTTGGCAAAAAAGGGGGATGGCCAAGAAAAGGCTGGCAAGCTGCGGCTGGAAGCTGTTGGCAATTTATGAAAAGAGCCAAATTAATCAGACTAATAACGAAAACACGCCAAGGGGGCGGCCAAATTTTCATACACAAACAAGCCAGCAGAAACTGCGGAGAAAACTTATGCAAAGTTTTCTTAATGAAAAGATTTACGATGGCAATACTCAAAATTAGCAAAAACTGAGGTTGTGGCAAACAATAAGCGGCTGTAAAGGCGCAGGGTTGGGCTGAAAAACACGAAGTACGAAATACAAAATAGAAAATACGAAATACGAAATACGAAATACTTTTAAACTTTTTGCCAGCAAGGCGGTTGCCAGTATAGAAAACTTTGGCAGCAATGTTGCAGCATCGAGAAATCGAGGCAGAATATGCCGGCCGACTGACCATTTTGCTGGGCACGAATTCCGGCCACTGCTCGGACTCCTCGGACTCCTTTGCTCCTTTTGGCCACCAAAAATAACCCAATTAGTGCATAGTCCAATTTGTGGCTCTCCGGCCAAGAAAATATTAAAACAAAAAATCGGCAATGAAAGCCAGCAGTGGAATACCTACTGACAATTTTTGAGCAGAACAAATTAATAAACTCCATTGGCGTTGTCATGGCAACTGACTTCGGCATCCTTCGACTCCTTGCGGCCAGGACCTGGACATTAACAATCGAAATCCACACGCTTCGGTTCGCAGATATTTATTAAAATAATTCGCATGACAGCATCTGCTGCTCCTGGCAATGGCAATTTTGCTCAATCAGGTGCAAAGCCAGGTTTAGGAATTTCGACTTTTGGGCAAACTCTTGAGGGCAGTCATTTGATTTTGTTTTTCAAACAACTTGAGGTGGATTCAAATGGCTCTTAGTCTCCATATTTCGTGGCTTCATGATTATGAATTAAAGCGATTTATTTATGTTTTTTAGCGTCTTTGCATTCGATTTAAAGTTAGCTTGTCACTGCTGACGTAGTCACACTTTGTTGCATCATTTCTGAACTTTACGAGACTAGAAAATGAAATGGTTTCATGAATATCCAATTTTATTGATTTTTGTAATTTTTGAGAACGCGGTTATCGTTGCAAATACTACCTATACAAGTTTAAATGTAACACTTTAATGGTGTAAAACTTTGCAATGATTACCTACACTTTTATTTTGACACTTATATTACACTTATATTTCAAGAATATAAAAAACATAAAACATACCTTAAGGTACCAATGGTATATTAAGTTGCACAAACTTGTATGAAACAGGGAGTAGGAAACGTTTCCGACCCTGATCAGCAACAACAGCGGAGTCGATCTAGTCATGTTTGTCTGTCTGTCCGTCTGTATGTTTGACGACGTTGTTCTCCAAAATGGTAAAAGCTAGACACGTAATTCTTTCTGTTTTAGGTCCGTTATATATTAATGCAGATTGGGTTTATTGCACATACTTGCCACCCCCTTTTCCGCCCTTCTAATTTGCATAAAACTGTATTTGCTTCCACATATTTCACAATATCTTCGCGACGGTTAAAGGTTAAAGACATAATTAATTTTGTTATCGACGTGTTCAGCAGATACGCAGATTATGCAAAAAGTCACGAAAGTGGTTAGTTCAAGAGATATAAACAGTTTTGCTTATACGAGTAGTTAAAAATTGTAATATCTATCCACGTAGCAACTTTGATAAAGATCAAGCAATAAATAATAAAGATACGGCCTTTGTGAGAGTCACTGCTTTGTTGTTAACGTATTTAAACGGAAAAGCACATTGATATTTAATATAGGTCCATGGTATCTTACTGTCGAGAAATCTCGACAACAGCCTTTTTACTTATTTCTCATTGGATTCCACTTTTTGCTTTCTTTGGGTAAAGATTTTCAAGAGTGGCATTCCTTGGTCCTTTCTTTTTCTAAGATTTTCCTCCGGTTACGCTTTAAGGCACAATTTCCTCGACTGCAAGTTTGTGCTGCGAGAATTCAATTGAGTATCGTATTTATTTGGTCGGCCGGCGGCCCGTCGCCCCCGTCCTGTGCGAGTGTGTTTTTAAATCGATGCCCGAGGCGATGCCACAATCCCACTGCCACATCCACTTCCACTTCCACTTCCGCACGAACAGCGGCGGCACAAATAAAAAATACACGGAATAAAAAACGAGCATACAAAAAGGGTTAAAACAATAGAAAATGTAGCCAGAGCGTCGGAGAAGTTGGTAAAAAAAAAAGAACGAGCACAACACAGCATTGAAAGAGGGAAAGGCAGTGGCTACAATTCTTTATATGTTGTATGGTATAATGCCTTTATGCCTTTAACGGCCCGTTCAGCTGCCACTGGCACGGCCATCCCCAAATCATTATTGCAAAAACAAAAAGGAGCAAGGATGAGGTCCTTGCAAGCAGCAGCAGCAGCAGCCGCCGCCCCATTTGCTCGACATTTTTCAACCCGCTTGGCGAAAAGGCAAAGCCAACCGTCGAATCCTTTCGTTCATAAATCAAGTCTTTGGTTTAATTAAATCTTGTGTTGGCGGTAAAAACTCGAGCACAACAACAACCATCGCATGGCAGCAAAAAAACGAAAACAATATATATATATTCGTATATATATCCTACAGGATCCCGCATCCTGGCTTGGGTGGCAGCGCCTCCGGTCTTAGGAGATGCCAAATATTTGCACAGTCTGCGCGCAGCCAGGATATGGATGGAAAATGGAAAATGAGTGTCAATGCCTGGGAAAAAGGATCCCTTGGGGGGGGCGGGGGATGAGCGGCGCTGTGTCCTTCACGTTGTCACGTTTCAACTGTCGTCGCGGTTGTCCTTTTCATATTTTCTTTTGCAAACTCATTTCCTTTTGTCGGTTTTTGGGGGGGCGGCAGGCGCAACTTGACTCCGCCGCTTCTCGTCCTTTGTCCTTGCAGCAGCAGGATGTATGCAAAATAAATTGAAAGTGTCCCAAAGGGGCGGCAGCAGTCGAATCGGTTACACTTAATCGCTGGAAATTGATCATTTTCGGATTTAAATGAAACCAAGAAAGCTGCTTGGGTCTGTCTCTTATGGGATTCGTATTGCATATGAATTTATGGAAAAAAGCTTACCAAAAACATAGTAAAACTACAAATGAAGTGAGTATATAGTATTTGCCAGAATAGCTAACAAAAAGGATAAACAAATTTATGAAGCATAGGTGTCAGATATGATATTAAGTACCTATATTTAACCAAAATTCTCAATCAATTCAATCCTTTAATAATCACTTTATTTGCAGCCTTTTTTTTAGCATAAGCTTAAATAATTTGGATAATAAGATTAGTCCCTAAAAGTCCCTTAAATATTTAATAAAAATAATCACTAGGTCTTGGAGTGTTGCCAGTCACACTCTTAAATAAGAAATTCAAAAAAATTACTTGTGAAAATTAAACAAAAATCGCACCTGAAGGATAATTTTCGGCTGTCCCACTGCTCGGGTTTTTATATCGTTCCTTGAACAATATTTCAGCGTGCTCTTAGCACTGTTTTTATTGTTGTTTTCGCGCACTTAAAGCCCGCTTAATCTTTGACATAAAAAAGCAGGCTGAGGGAAATTGAATGCAGGACACGTTGCAGGATTTATGGCCAAGAAACCGGCAGCCGCCAAACGCAAAACGCAGACCAATAAACACGGCAAAAAAGCACGAGACAAAAAAATTAAAAATTCAGAAAGGGCTGGGAAGTTCTTGGCCGAAAATTGCTGTGAAAATTATATGTACGTGCCGAAATGGGCGAGCCCAGGCGCATCCTGCGGATCCGGTGAATCCAGCGAATCCAGCGAATCCGGCGAATCCTTTCCCTTTTCCTGGCCCGACTCACTCGTGCGGCAGTCAAATGAAACGAAAGTCGAAGTGAAATGAAACGAAATGTAATGGAATCCTTTGCCGTAAGAATTTCATGCACGTCAACACGTCCTGGCGGCGTTACGGTTGCCGTTGACAGGACCTCCGTCCCCCGGCCAGGAAATCCCGAAGACAGTGCAACAATTTCTAATTCATATGTTCCACACAGCAGAGGCTTGCTCTATGAGAATCGCCCCAGGTCCCGATGATTTATGACGCACGCACGCGAATCCCAAAATGAAAGTCCTGTCCACAATTTCAAGGATGGTCCACGTGGTTTTCAGGGCTGACATCGTGACACGGGCTTGCGATAGCTATGGTAGAGGTTATACAGCTCTTTTATATACAACAACCCAACAAGCTCTTTCTTATTTATAAGCTGTATGAAAATATGAGAAATATTAAATAAGTATTATAAAAAAAGATATTACAAAAAGATATGATCGTTTCTAGCTTAATAAAAACATGTATAAAGTATATGTATATAGTCATTAGGGATATCCATAACTCATCAGTATCTTTGCAATCTATAGTTGGTCACCATACATTTTTTAAGGTTTGTTTAAATATTAAACCTTATTTCTTTGTCGTGACACGATATTTTGGACAACATGCCACTACCATCGGCAGGACACTCGCCGGTAGGACCTTTAATCATTCAATAGGCAATTTGTTTGCTCCTGGGCCTGTTGAAATGTCGAAATGAAATGTTTCACACATTAGGCCGGTCAACTACTATTTCCCGGGGCGGGAAATGGGGGGAGCAATCCCGAATGCCGAGTCCTGAATCTCCGTCTACTATATTTAATATCATTTATCTTTCTTACGCCCCCAAAGTGCGGTTTGTCCCGGTTAGAGTCCAGGATATTGGGAGCTTGGGAGGCCTGGCTGTTGTGATTTATGATTATCAAAGTATTTGTTACCTTTATGTCCGAATTATTTGCTTGCCCATAAATCATTTCACGCCTTGGCCGCCGGCATTTGGCGCCTTTGATTAATTTTCTTCAATTGCCGCCCGCGATTTTCGCATTCCGAGATGTATAGCATCGTATAGATATATCCCCTATAGCCGTGGCAATTTAAAGGGCAGCAGAGGGTCGATTTTGGCGATTTGTTTGATATGCCAGACAGCCACTTGGCACATAATTCACACAATTGGTCAACAAGTCAACGTCGGCTCTCCGCTGGCAAAATCTACCCCTGCATCCTGGATATCCTGCCGGGGTTTTGGCTAATCTTGAGAGCAAACGCAGCAGGAGCAATGAATTATGTATTTATTTTGGCATTTTTCTGCAACCTGCGAAAGTCTGCTGGGTGATTACTCAATAAGAAATTAAAGCCATTCCGTGGCTGTATTTTAATAGGGATGACTCAGTGAAATAAAACACTCATTTTCTGTGCTTTAATTTATGCATTCTTTAGTATTACCTGTCGAAATTGTATTTCGTAGAATTGGGTGAAAGCTTATGAAACGTTAACAATTTAGATTGCATTTCTAAAATGAAATATAAACAATGTCGAGAATTTGTACTGCTTTTTCATACAAACTTCCAAGTGTTCTTTCCCCAAATTAAACTTTTAATAACACTTTTAATGGCTTTAAAATATTGTATCATCCAGATCTTGATTGATAAATGGTTTTTTCCTCTATGAAAATGTAAATACACTTAATCCTTCACTAATTTATATAAATACCTATTTAAGACTATATAATTGTACAACTAAACAATGTGTGTTGACAAAAATACAACGATTTCGATAATCATTCCTCTTTAAAGTTTCTAACGCTCAAATTTAACCTGCTTAAACTTCGTTGCTTTTGAGGGAAAGCCCCTTCCATTTCCATCTCCAAAATGGACAGCTCTGCGACAAGTTTTCCTTCGCCATTTGCAGCGTTTTTTGATGAGCATTTACCATAATCCTCCATCGATTCCGCCGAACAAGCAGAGTCACGCATTTGATTTGTGTCCTTCCACCCCCCAAAATAAGGTCCTTTGCCTTGTCCAATCAATTGGGGAAAATCTTGAGAGCAAACTCAGCGGCAAATGAATTATTTATTTGGATTTATTTGAGGCCAAGTAAAACAAATGACCCGGCCAACAGCAGCCATCGCTGACCCCAAGAAAAACACGCACAAAAAAGTGAAAAGCCCATATGGAGGTGCGTATGAATGGCGGAGGAAAATCGCCTGCCGGAGGGGAGAACAAAGGGAAAGTGGCATAAATAAATAAAGAGCCGAACACAAAGCATATTAGGCTAAGCTACTTGCGATTTCCGTTACACGTCCGTCCGGAGTCCGGACTATAAAAATCCGGAAGCTGATTAGCCAACCCCCCGACAAAAAAAAAAAAAAAGAAAGCGAAACCGAAACCGAAAAGTCGGAAAAAAATGAACTCCTTGGAAGCCAGGCGGTCGAGGGATGGTCGAGAATTTTATGAGGCACGAAAATTTACAACGCCTCTGGGGTTCTCGACTTCAAGATGGGGCTGCCAACAAAAAACAAAAAAAAAAAACAAGAAAAGAAAAGCGAAACAAAATGGGGAAAATACAAGGAGGAATCCGAGGCAGAAGTTTGTCCAAGTCTCATAATCGAAATTGGTCACAGGTGGCCCCAAGGATTCCTCCTCGCCTTTTTGGTTTTTTTTCGAGCAATTTGGGTCCCAGGGCTTATTGAAATTAAATGTGCTGGCCAGCAGATAATGCCCGTTTAAGGCGTGTTTAGTTAACTCGAGTTTGATTTGGGTGTAATTTATTGTGAAAGCGAGCCAGAAATTGGTCAAGCCCGGCCCGAATCGAGAGATGTCTTTGACCGAACTGTCGGCGGGGGCTGCTCGGTCAATGTATGCAAATGAAGAAAAATTACCGAAAAATTGCCCGCGCCATCGGCCTGATGATTTCTCTGCTCCAGACTGGAGACTTGAAATTTTAATCAAATCAAATGACAGACATCATTAATTTTGCTTCACAGAAAACGCCATGGGTTGGGTTTTCATTACCAAGCGAGTGTGTAGGGAAAAGCTGGAAATCTTAAAGGTGCTGTACGTTTCTGTAAACTTCTTTTAAAGCGTTTGATTGGCAGTCTACTTACACCCGGGCTTTTGAAAAGTATGTGACGGGAAGAAGGAATGGTCTGCGACAATACATCAGCAGGCGAGTCGATAAAGACATGTCCGTCTGTCTGTCCGTCCGTCTGTCTGTCAGCCGTCTGTCTGTCTGTCCGTATGATCGTCTAGATCTTGGAGATTATAATAGATAGATACAAAATAATTTAATTTTTCAATTCTGGGGATATCAATTCAGCATAAGTTTGTTTTTAGATTCGGCTACGTCTTTCTGCATGCGCTCAAACCGCGAAATTCTGTGGCGTGCACAATTTTCATTTTAGAAGGACTTCATTTCGATATTATATTGCTAAAATACATATTTATTCGTGTTGCCAAAATCAGTCAGTTACGCTAAACAATACCCGAGAAAATGGCAAAATGTGTTGCGGCCACAAGTTTCTCCATAGAAACATGATGTATTCAAATTCTTAAAATTTATCCAGGTGGTCGCCAGGTCGCCAAAAACCAGGTGGTCAAGGCACTAAACCATAATCCTTCTTGTGTTACTTAAAAGATATCCAAACTTAAATGTGTGAATACAAATTTGGTATGCTTTTATTTAATGTTAGCATTCGTTTTTCTTCAGATAAAGCATCCTTTTCTGCACTAAAGTGACTCTTTTTGAAGAGTTAACCTTTTATTTATTTATTAGTTATAGATAAATTAAATCTAGTATACAATACTTAACCTAATAGTTGATTAAGTTCCCCTTGATAGGTGTAAATCCTTAAAGACTTAAGCTTCCAAAAGCGTAATGAGGTTGTCAAATAGCCCTTCGCATGCATGATCTATTCATCATTCAGATAATCTTCTGTATTCCGGCTGACTCATGTCCTCTGGTGCTTTTACAGTGATCCCGGGCGGACGAAACAATGAATCAGAAGAAACCGACGCCCGTGGCCAGTCATCTATCACAGGGAACTGATCTTTAATTATTTGAACGATTCAATTGACACTTGTAATAGTTGATGCCGGACTCCCGCGTCGCGTTTTCGGCAAAACTTGTCTCATTTTCGAACGGGGAACATGTGCGGCTGACACAATGGCTGGGAAAAAAGGGATGGAAATGCGATAGTGGGCGGGGAAATCGGGGGCCAAAGTTACGGAAAAGTGCGGAAATGTGTGCAGAGCAGAAAAGCCAAAGCTCTGAGGCTACTGTTGGATAGATGGCTGCTGACGAGCGGACATTGATAAATCACACATGGCTGTGAGTTTCAGGTTCGACTGCGCTTTCCCCTGCTGTTTATATTTCCTTTTCGAGAAACTTTCATTTTTTCTCTTCGCAATTTTTGTAAGGTCAGGCACTGCAAATATATACAAGTAATTAGGGAACTTTAGGAGATCGAAAGGGGGTATTTTCAAGTGATTTATAGTCTGTACATTACTTTGGGTTGCTCGTAGGTGGTATCCAGGTTATTAAATTCTTTTGGGACTCCCAAGAGCTCCAATTGATTTTAGTTTTTCCTTTATAATAGCTTGCACTTAATTATATTTTGCAGTGCCGTGGCCAGCGTGTTTTCTGCAGCGACATCAAATTACGAACTCATTATTGTTAGCGACGACAATGGGCAACCGAGGGCTGGGCCCAGGGGCCAGGGGGTCTGTGGCACCCCCTTTAACCCCCCGATTGCGACACCCCCTCGAGGGCTGGCCGCCTGCTTTTTGGGTGTTTGCATTTGCCGAAAAATACTTGAAATGCGAAAGAGCAGAGTGAGTGTATTTGTTGACGTTGATAGCGCGCTATGTGCGATGGGTTTGCGTTTTCTGTTCGGCGTTTCTGTTTTTTTTTTGTTTTTTTTTTGTTTTCGACGTATTTTCCGGTTGTTTGTGTGGAGATGAAAAGCGCCCCCGACTCGTTCTCGATTTGCCAGCGTGCTGGCTGCGTGTGCGGTGTGTTTGTGCCACCGATTTCTCTCGTTTTCTGGCCGCGATTCCGTCGGGCGGGGGGGGCCGCGCCAAAAGCGACAACGAGAAAGGAAAACCCACATCAAACTGACCAAAATGCATGGAATGCCTATGAAAATTGTAAAGCGTTGTTGCATTGTCGGCAGCTGTAGCTGCAGCACCAGCACCCGCACCCGCACCCGCACCAGCAGCCCCGTCGACGCGTATTTTTGACCCCCTGAACCCGGGGCCGCCGCTTGCGCGTATTTTTGACCGGCAGCGCTCATTAAATGACACTCACAGAAAAGGAAGCACCGAAATTGCACGCTATAATGCACACACAAAAACACGGCACCCCCAGGGGCGAGGGAGGGTGCTGTGGGGGCTGTGGGGGCGTGGCATTGCATAATTTTAGTTTCGCTTCGGAGGCGCTAAAAAGCCAGTACAGTCACACCACCCACCCATTCAGTGTGCCCGCCCACTCATCAGCATTTTCCCGCTGCTTCTGCTTTTGTCACAAGGCGGGGGCCACGCCCACTCTCGGTTGCTTTGTTTTCCGCGGAAAAGTGCTGGGTAGAGGAAGGAGGAGGGCGAGGGCGAGGGCGAGGGTGTGGGAATCCATTTTGGAAACTAGTTTCACAAAAATTAAAGGCAAAGCAAGCGAATTAATATACCGATATACCATAATAACTATTGTAGTTTTGATAGAAAGCATTATGGTAAATTTTGTATAACAATGGGTGCTTTCATCTAAACAATTTATAAATGTGAAATTCAAATATTCAGAGGCAGAGGTTTCATATAATATATTCTGTAAAATGTCCTTCTTTTTGATATATTTACAGTCTTTGTCGTATCACTTCATCACATATTACCCAACTATCAATCTTTTAAGAGTATTCCCGAAATCCCTACTAATTCTGTTTAGTTTTTGGAGATCCAAGTGGGAGGAGGGAAGCGCTGCAGCTCGGAGCGAGAAAATTCTCGTCTAGCGTATTTCGTTTTTCGTATTTGCGAAAAACTGTGAAAATTACATGCCGCTGACGCAGCGGCGCCGTCACTCATGACCTGCCTTTCCCTATTAACCCCCCGGGCAGCCCCCCAGGCCGACCCTCCCACCACCTAGTCCCCCCCGCACCCATCCCGTCCACGTCCACCATCTATCCCAATTCCTGTTTTTATTTTACCATTTTTGGACGGCCTGCTGCAGTGAGATAAAAACGTGCTTCTCAGTGTTTTCTCAATGTTTTTCCTGGAAACAAGTTTGTTGTGAAAAGCTAAAGCCATGCAAACAGTGCTCTTTAGGATTAACTCAATGGATTTACCATTCTTCACAATTTTATACATTTTTTGTGTGCAGTTTTTCTATTTGTAACATATTCATATATTAATTTAGAGGAATATTAGCATTAATGTGAGATATCTCCTGAAGAAGTCTTTATTAGGATGTGCTTAATATTTTTTTTAATTTAAAACATAGTTTTATAATAGTGTATAGGCTTTTTAGCATTTCCATGAGATATATTTGTATATAAACTATCCATGAAAAAGCCTTTAATTAATATGTGTTAAATATTTTTTTACCATCATATGGCACAAAGAATATGTGTTTTTTCTCAAGGAGTTTTATATGATGTTAGTTCTTTTCAATTTATTGAATTTCTTCAATTAATAGGGTATTCCCTGCTATATTTACTGTACCTTTTAGTTTAAACAAACCACAAAACATCTAAGTTGTGCGTAGTAATATTGTTATTATCTTCGGTAACACAGTTTTTGAGCTTGATACATTGTTAACAGACACCACATAAATAGTCCCAAGCCCTCTGAGATGCAATGGCAAGCTGGCTATCGATTATATCGATTACATCGATTGATCATTCAAGGATGCTAACCATAGTTATTAAGCTCTCAGCACAGCTCCTAACCCGTGCTTTGTTTTCTCAAGTGCATCGAGGTGTTGCGGAATTGAGGGACCCGGGCCCGGGCCCGGGCTGGTGTGTGTGGGTGGGTGCTTTTGGGGGCCCGCCCGCTTTGCAGGGGCACGAAGTTGTCGCTGACCACAACATCGCATGTTGTAGGTGCGCCAATGACGCTGATTTTCCGTTCCTTTCCGTTCCGTTCCGTTGCTGCTCACGCTGCACATTATTAACAGTTCCTGTGACAAAGCGCCACTCCGGGGGCGGAGTCAAGGGATTGACGGGGGCGACCGGGAGGAGGGGCGTCCTGAATTTGGAGCGCTTTGGGTGGCGGCCACCTGTCATGTTACAGGCGATGCTGTCGCTTCGATGTCCTTTGCCGGCCGTTCGCTGTCCAACAAAATGTTTTGTGGTTCCCGTTCCCGGTTGCTTCACCCTACCCCTTCACCCTACCTTCCCGTCCAGCAGGCCCCTTAACCCTTGACCCCCCGATAGGCCCCGCCGCACGGTCACCGTTTTACCAAGTTTGTGACGCCGCCGGCTGCTGGTTGTTGTTTATTTTGGGCTTCTAGAAAACTCATTCCCCAGCTTGGCCGGTCGCCGCCTCGTGTGCTTTTGGCATTTAAGCGAAATGGAGAAAATGTTTAGCCTCAGCGCTGGAAACTGCCATTTTAAGTACCAGGGCACTACTTTCACTTGCATTTCGAGGGTTGAGGGCCAAGCGTCTTCAGGCTTGGAATTAAAAACCGTTTAAGTAAGCTTATCGATAAATTCGATAAATTATACATAGCCCAGAGGCACAAAAAGAATTTAGAGAGCTTACAACATCCTCGGTTAAAAATAGAAAACCTTACAGTTTATTAGAAAGGTCAACCACAAATTTATCGATAAGTTCTTTAAATTATCCAACATCCTCACAATTTCTTAGTAAGATCTACCACAAATTTCCCTATAGATTTAAAAAATACTGACATTCTTCCTTAAATTGCGGAAAACGTAAAACAAAGCCACTGGCAGACTATCCATTGAATTCCGTTCAGGAAGCTGCTTTACTTTCGTTTCGCTTGCCTGACATTCCAATCCGGAAATGTCCCACCTCCTCCTGGAGATGTCCTTACAAGTCCTCCCTTGCAGGACTCGCCTGCAATCCCCCACATTTTGCAATCAGTGGAATGCGACGACTGCAACAATCAAGCAATTTATTAATAATAAGCATAGCAATTAGCACTGCAAGTGATTTGATGGCGATTGCCGAAAGGAGCAGGCATATGAAATATGCGAGTGCACTGGCCAACAAGGAAGTGCAGGAAAATTGAGGCAATAGTGTGGAAATTTAGCGTTTTACAAGGGAACTTCAGATAAATGATGACAATAAATACGGGCAATAGATGCAGATAATAAAGGTTGGTAAAGGGTTTATAAGACTTCATGATATCAAGGGTATACATTTTTATAGATACGAATCTATTGAATGATTTTAAGATAAAGTTATCTTGCTGTCATTCACAAATAAAATTGGTTGATGTTCCAAAAAAAAAATATAAGCTTTTGCCTAAGATTAACCTTACTTTTTGAGTGTCGGGTTACGAGTTCTTGGAATATTTTTGCAGTGCACTAACGTGTCTAACTGTGTGCTCGTGTGCGAGTGTTGACACAGGCGTCATAATAAACAGGCCCATGCCCTGAGCAACAATTTGCAATAAACTGGAGTCACATGATGCCTGCCTGCCTGCCAGCCTGCCTTCCATTCAGGATAATGGGGTGGTCCTGGACGGATGGGGCGCCAGGAGGGTGACACTTGAATTTATAGCATGTGTGCGGGTGTCTCTAATGATGGCATAATTAGCAACAAACGGTGAGCACTGACAGGCCTTAAGTTTTTGGCGCTTTTGATAATGACATAAAGTCAAATTGCTTGAGGGGCGGCTGCTTGTCAGCTTTTTGGGGGTGGAACATGTTAATTGAAAGCCCACTTATTGAAATGAAAACGCGACTACGAGATGTGTCTGCCCTGCACTGGCTCATTCTCTAAATGTATAGAAATTTATATATATGCATATACTTGACTATTCCTTTAATGGCCGGACAAGGACACGCCTGGTGTGTGTGTGTTGCCAGGACATAAAATTTTCTATTTAACGCTTGAGCGACAGTCGCAAAATGGTTGGGAATTTTACCCAGAACAGATGCTTTAATTTCGAACCTGTTCAACCTCAAACACGATATGAAGTCCTTGGTCTTTTGGTCTTTCGTCCTTTGTTGCCAACAAGCTGCCGCAAATTAGGAGAAGCCGAAGGATACTTTGAGAAAAAATGGAAACATTTTCCAAATAAAATAAATTATTTACCATAAATAGAGATAAGTAATGGGTGGAAGAATCTCACATTATGGTTACATTTGGGTAGCTAATGTTAAATTTGTTTTAAATAAATAAACTTAACTTACAGAAGGGATTCCTGTATTTTTCAGATGCCTTAGTAATTCTGAACCTTGGAAAAAATCGTTGTTTTCAACTAGAGACCATAAAGGTGTCCAGAGCTTTCGAGGAAATCAAGATGAAATATTTGCGGCAGTGTCCAAAGGTTACAGGGCTGGCCAATGTCAACTGCTGGTCGTCCTGGGCAACAGTTTATTAGGTTGTGTCGTTGCCGTTTCTTAAGATTGTCCCACCCCCTCTCACTCAGCCACCTTCATATTGTCAAATGCCAGTCGTCATTTGAGGCAGAAATGGGTAGCCAGGACAACGTCTTCAGACAGGATTCCGGCATGCCGGGATTCCAGGCTGCCAGGCTGCCAGGTTGCCGTTCCTCCTGCCACCTTTGCCGTTTTATGACGAGCGAACCAAATTGGATGGTGGCCCGAAAATATCGCTTCTGATTCCGTGAGACTTTGCCGCAAAACCAACCAAAAAATACCAATATTTAACAACCAAACGGGCTACTTACAGACTATGGCTTGGTTCTTTTTGAAGTGCTAAATGTTACACAGCAAAAGGTATTACAAGATCAAAAATCAGTTACCCAATTTTTTTAAAACTAGACTAACCACTCTACTGAATATAAAATTAAAAGATGCACTTAAGCTCAGGGAAAAATGTAAACAAATACTAATAAAATATAAATTTTAGAAGACAACTGAAATTTCTAGAAAGCTTTTTAATATACCAATTCACAATCCTAGTGTTAGGCTTTCGAAATTATACTAAAAAGACCCACATATAGTGTATAAGATAGGTAAAGGTATTGGGAAACAATACCTTAAAATAACATATATAAAAATAAGGCAAAAACCAAGAGCACGTGCAGCAAGAAATACCCATTGTAATTTGTAATGGGAAGTGAAAAAATCCCTTGTAACCAAGCCAGAACTGACAAAGAACCCCAAGGCAGCTGAGACTGTCAGGGCCACTGACCAGCCGAAGGTTAAGCGCCAGGACGAGGACGAGGACGAGGGCGTCAAAAAAGGTGACACGGGACAAGGTTGCGTAGCGATAACGATAAAATGGAGAGTGGAAAGTGGCAAATGGAAAAGCGGAAAATGCAGAGCAACCCCCAAAGGACAGCCGACTTGCCGTCGTTACAGGTTATTCATTTTTAATTTCTTCGGAACTCTCTAGTTTTGCTACTTGTGACTCTGCTGCCCAAAAGTAAGCATGTAGTATGTTAATTTTCCACTTTTAACGACAGGGATCGGGTCAGGACGCCCTTGACGATTTGTCAGTTCCAACTCATAAGGCAGCGTTAATTTTCTGTCATTTGTTTCTGATTTGAGCACGCTGCGAGTAGATAAACCTTTCTTCGCCAAACGAAGGGGTTCTTTTCGGGTTCCAAATCGGACCGGAAGGGGTTGTCACATATGGTTTGGGATTAGTGGATCCGTTGACAAATGCGTTGTAGTTCGTCCCAGGAAAATGAACATGCACACGACTCGAAGGAAATTAATCACCTGAAAAGGTGAAGGGAAGTACGAAGAAAATCAAAGGGTTCTCTCTATCAAAAACAAACATTTGGAAGACTTTTTAGCCTACAATAAAGCACTATTGTCCTAAAATCATTGTTTTTCAAGCTTACAATACTTTTAAGTCATTTTGTGACAACAAAGGAGTACAAATTTAGAAACATAAGAAATTGCCGTGTTCTACAAAATATATTTTATTTAACAATCAAATAAGATAAGGCAAAATAAAAGTTGGGATTCAAATCCACCATTGTTATACCCGGTTCAAAAGTATATTCAATTCGTATGAATGAAACACGGAAAGGTAAGCTTTTCCGACCCTATTCAGTACCGACAGCCAAGTCGATCTACATATGTCCGTCTATCCGTCCGTCTGTCCGTCCGTTTCAACTGAATAAGCACCAAATTTGGATATTACATTGGTAGGGCCATTCTCGATCTGTGTTGCGAAAATCAGCCGGTTACGCAGACTTTTGTTTGCGCCATTGACAAAAATGTGTTCCGCCAACAAGCTTCTCCATAGAACATGGTCGCACATCTCCACCTACAAACATAAATTACGAAAATTTGTTGCGCCCAAAAATTCAATGCTATTGTCACAAAAACCAGGTGAAACTGAGAACCGGGTATTTATATGAACAGGAAGAGTTATCAGTTAATGGTAATAAACTCTCATTGGGGTCCCATAATGAATTCGCTGTTAATGGGTATGACACTTGTGACAACCTCAAAAGTCTTTTCGAAGAATATTTTCTTAAATTTCGCGATGGTGACGACCATGACTTGGATACAGACGAAGAGGTCTTGCATACTAAAGAGCCTATAATGTGTAGTAAAGAAAAAAAGACTTAAAACTTCATACACAAAATGCAATAAATTCTTTCGTCAAGGTTAAATTTTTTAGATCTTTTCACCATTTTCCATAGAGTAAAAAAAAACATCACAATTTTCCGGAAGTCTTCTAAAATCTAGGAAGCAAAGAATTGTGGGATGAATGCTCTAGGATCCCTTCAAAATTGATGCAATCTGTAGGGAATAAATGTAAAACTAAATTATCCCCCAGGGTGGCGGGGGAGGTAGCCGATTTTTAAAACAAACTTGAGCTGAAATGATATTACACAAATCTGAATATGCAATTGGTTTTTCTCCATCTATTATAGTCTCCAAAATCTGGACGCTTATACGGACAGACGGACATGGCTATATCGACTCGGCTGTTGATGGTTATCAAAAATATAAATACCTTATGGGGTCCCTGTGCATACATTTTCACAAAGTTTATATACCATTTGCACCTTAAGGTAAGTACATGGTAACTTATAAGAAGTAAGAAAGCCATTTCTAGCTGGGTCAAAGAAGTTTTACTATATACGTACAATCCCCCAATAATAATTCATTTTTGTAAGTGATTTGTATCCGTTTATTGGATGCTTAAGTCGTGATTGAGAGGACGACGCATTCGCTGCACATCTCATCTCCGCACAGTTTGGCCTCAAAGTTGGTGTTGAAAAGTGTGTTGCACACTGTGGCGGCCACATTGTGGCGAGCGATTTTCTTGGATCTGCCGCGGGCTTCGAACTTCGTATTGTCCACAACGATTGCCACACGATGCATAATGATCGGCTCCTCTCCCGAAGGCTCATACTCCATCAATGAAGTGTCTGGGAGCATCATGGTCAAAAGGCGGGCCGGTTTCATCTTCTCCCAGTTGGGCGGCAACTCCGTGTGGATCGGTGGAGCAGGATTGGCGGCTAATCTTTCGCGCTGCCACCCGAGAAAGGCCTCGAAGTCTTCATTGGAATGCAGATGCAGGCTCATTAAGGAATAAGTGGGATACCACGACTCGTTGCGTGGCTGGCGATTCCTGCGGTGCTTTCCGTCACGTTTGCGTGCAAAGCTCTTACGGTTCTGGAAGTTAACCCTGCTCCCACTTGCGATCTCCTGATCCGGCTTAGCCTCGCCCGGCACGGTGGCCGCGGCGAGTTCCTGCTTCCCTGCATCGAGTGCTGCATCGATCTTTTCGACCACGTGGTTCGGTTTGCCCTCGGCCGGTTCCTTCTTCACGACCGCCGCCACGGTGACCTGCTTCACCATCGGCTCCTCTGCATCTACGAGTATATTGACATCGTTGTTCTGGTTAATGGGCATCGAGTTGGCACTTGAAGACTTACTTTTTATTGGGTCCATGCTGGATTTTAGCGCGATTTTTCTTCCAGTCGTGTTTGCAGTAGTGTTGGGTAATGTTGGGTAGTTTTGGGTAGTGTTGCGTAGTGTTGGGTAACTCTTGAGTGAGTGAACAGAAAAAAGTTGTTCACTGAACTGAGCGAGCGAATATGTTCCTTCCTTTTTGATCTTTATTGTTCATTTGCTCATATTTGCGCACTTGCTCCCTTGTTCACTAGTTCGTTTGTGCTTAGTTATTCTTTTTTGCACACTTTGCTCCGATTCAGAAAGCAGGAAAAAAGTGAAAACCACAATTCAAAGATGAATTTTAATCGGGAAGCTTAAAATTTAAATATGTGACATATAATATATTTCTGAAAAGTCGTTGAGATGCAGTGCTCATTGGCTTGGCAACGCACAGAACAACCAGTGAGCAACTGAGCATCTGAGCAATGAGAAAGTGAGAAATATGAGTGAGTTGACTCTTTTGAAAAAAAAAGAACCAGTGAACATGTTCACCTAAAAGAGCAGTATTTACACAACACTAGTTTGCAGCTTATTGTGTCAAGGGCTTTAATTAGGGCTGCTTCTACGAGTATATTGACATCGATGTCATCGATGTTTTGAAAAGGTTTCGATGTATCAATGTTGCTTTAATGGCATCGATGTTTCCCAGGGTTGCTATAATAATTAGCAATATAAGCAGTGATTTTTCTTGGATTGAATATTAATTAATTATTCATGTGCCTAGCTCGGGAATCTAAAAGTCCAACCGAAGAATTTTAAAGAAGGCCAAAATTAATAATCAATAGGGTATTAACTTGACTACGAAACACGTTCAGTTGTGTTCTAATGGAAGTCATCGTAATATTTTACCACAAATACCCGGTACTCAGTTGGAAGAATTAGCTTCATTTTGTCCCATTTTTTTGCTAAGAAAAAATAATACAAATTAAACGTATAATTAAACGCTGTCAAAAGTTGTTTTTCCCTCATCGTTTTTATACCATGTACCTTAAGGTACAAATGGTATATTAAGTTTGTGCAAAGTATGTAACAGGGAGAAGGAAGCGTTTCCGACCCTATAATGTATATATATTCTTGATAAGCGTCAACAGCCGAGTCGATATGGCCTTGTCCGTCTGTATGTATGAACACGTCGTTCTCGGAGCTGGTAAGAGCTAGAGATGTAATTCTTTTTGCTTTAGGTCCGTTATATGTATGTGTACGCAGGTCGAGTTTATTTCAAATTTTTGCCACGCCCCTTTCCGCCTTCGTAATTTGCGTAAGACTGTATTTTCTTCGATAACTTTAACAAAATAAGAGCTAAAGACCTATTTCGTATTTTTCTTCGTATTTGCAAAAAAAATCGATATCTCAAAAATGGTAAAAGCTAGAGACATTATTTTAAATCCGTTAAGTCCACTGATCGTCAAACACGTGTATGCAAAATTACGTCGAGATCGGACAATAAATATCGAAGATATGACCAATTAAAGTTTTACCCACCCCTTCCCACGGCAACGGCAAGAGAGG
>JAJJHQ010004879.1:0-67261 GCA_021223825.1 Drosophila ironensis
CGCGATGATTTTAAGATATGGATCTTTGAATTCGGATAAAAATTGGCCGAGATATGGTAAATATTAAGTGAAAAAACTTTAAACGGCCAAAACTAGGTGAAGGAGTGCTCTAATCGCAAAAAGGGCTTTAATTCGTGATCACCCCAAAATTATGGGAAAATCATAAAATCGGTAATTTTTCTCAACTTTGGCAGCTCATAACTTTTGAAAAAAAAAATCGCAGAACCACGGGGAATATCTCGATGGAAAGCGAGTTTCCTGACGAATCCGCGGATATACAACCGTTTAGGTTCGGAGATGTATTCGCTGAGTAATACAGCAAAACGCAAAACGGAAAATTGTCGTATTTTTTGGCCAACTTTGTTAGCTCATAACTAAAATATCTGGCAGCGAATTGAAAAAATAGTGATAGCGATCGATAATTGGACTCCCCACGAAAATTTTAAGATATGGATCATTGAATTCGGATAAAAATTGGCCGAGATATGGCAAATAGTTATCGAAACAAGTAGGAACGCTGTAGTCGAGATTTCTTGACAACATGTACCTCTTTTCTTTATCAGCCATTTCTTTGTTTTTATTTTTTTTTTTTTCAAATAATTCTCCAAATTTTCGTTTGCTTAAACCGAAAAAAAGGTTTTCCAATATTCTATATTATTTTCAAATAATTAACCTATTTCATCGCTAGAAAATCCATATTTTTGCTCCCAAATATTACGAATGTTCTTCAAAAACATACTGTAACCAAAAACCATGAAAAAATATCAGATGCGAAGAATGTGACAAAAAAAAGAAACAATTAAAGTCAACAACCTCAAGTCGAGATACTTTTCTATCTTGTAAACAAAATCAAGCGTAGATGGAATCCAATGGAAAATTGAAAGGAATAAGAAACCAAAGAGATGACCACTTACCGTTATGCTGCTCTCAGTCCCTCCTCTCATGCGACTCACTGCGATCCACAAGCGCGAGCACACAGAACACAAGAACAAAAAGGAAAAAAAAACACCAAAATAAAACGCTTTCGCGAATTGTGCAATGGATAATGCACTTTCAATCGAACGAACACCACCACTATGATAAACACTAATTGCACTAGAGATTAAGCTTACTTTTAAGACCGTTTTACACAATTTAAGCGACAAAAAACGCGAATTCACAGAGCGCCGATCGAAGCGCGGCCTTGCTCCACTGAATAAATCCTTTCAGTTCGGGGCAGTGGTGTCATTTCCGCTTTTTTCCCGTCAGATCTGGATTTTTTTTAAGTCTGATTGCGGGAAAAATTTGTTCAAGTCGGGGTTTTCCAAACATTAATAGTTGGAGGGGGTATGATGGAGAAAGGGGGCTGCAAATCTCATACCAATTAACAAGACCAAGGCTCAGTTAAGTCCGAGATACTCGGCTATAATCGTGCTTACTTGTTAAATATTTTAAATCTTTACCGCCAACTTTCCGAGTAACAGATGAATAACAGAACAATAACATGTTGCTTAACATCCCGCTGATGACAGGGTGATTCTTGTCATAGTCAGAACTCTGCTGTTAAATTTTAAAATATACAAATTACCTACAAGTTTGCCCTCTTAATCCATGATTATTCATTCTAAAAAATAAAGATTCACTCCTTTAATGTTACGGATCGACATTCGTTCTCTTTCCATTTGCTGTAGTTTAAGCAGGTAATACACTCACAAATCAAAAAATTCTGGCAATTTTTCACATTTTATTTTTTTTCTTTTCCGGTATGGCTGCGGTATGACTGCAGGGGTTAATCTAGTAAGAGTTTAAGCTAAGTGTTGTTTAAATTTTGGCGCCAACATGAAAGCTCGAGTGAAAGCTTTGCGCTTGGAGTAAGCGAATAAGACCACACATCCATGTTTCCACTGCGGGAGTGAGCGGCGCAGCTAGCTGAACGAGAACGGGCTGCAACGAGCAACTGGCAACCGGGAGGCACCTTTTTGGCCATTTCTGAGCGCTTGTTATAATTCCGGTCTAAATCTAAATGATGCTGCTCACTCACTGCTCTAGTTTGTTCGAATTGGAAGCGTCAGCGGAGCGAAAAACCGCCGCAGCCCTGACGAGGGAACAAAAAAACGCAGCCGGAGTCGGTACTAGCTCCGGTCTTCGAATGCGAAAAAAAATTCAAATAAAACCAAGGAAATGCGCAGATTTACTCAAATATTGAGTGTTCAGGCCGGGAATGGCGGCCGGGATGAGAACGTTGCGATTGATATTCTCGAACGCAACATAATCGGGACTCCCGGGATGCGCTGGAGTTGACCAACACTTGTTTTCGAAACGCGACGACGGGAAAGCGAAATTGGAGAATCGCCGGTCACTTGAGCCACACAATTTCGATTCATGGACTCTAACGAACAGGCGCCCAGCGGCTGCCGCAAGAGTCTCTTGAGATTGCTCGCCCGCCAGTCACTCGACCTCCGATTTCGTTCCGTTTCAACTGAGTGTGAATTTCTCAGGCCCAGCCGGCCTGCCTGTATCTGTATCTGTGTATCTGTTTCTGTTTCTATAAGCGTAAATGTATTTGTATCCCATGGGTTTGTGTGTGGCTTTGTATCTGCGAGATTGTTTGTCTGGCAGCGGTTGGTAGGTTTGTTTGCCTTTTGTTATTTACCCACACCTCCCGGCCATAAAGCTCGCAATGGAGTCGCTTTTCAGTTGGTTATGCCCCACCGATTGAGTGGCGGTATTAGCGTCATTTCTGTGCTTCAAATTGAGTGGTGTATGCGTACTTGGGTCCCTGTAATTTAGTCATTTCCTCGTTACAACCGTTAAATCAAAGGGTTGGTTTCCTTTGAAAGTTATGGGAGGAAACTCCATCGTTCTCTTTTCAAGGGCACTAACAGATAACACTAATATAAGGCCGAAATAAATGGATACTATTGCTCCTCATAGTTTACATCTTGTATTAACAGAAACCAGTAAAATATTTGAGGAAACCACAACCAGGAGCGAAACTCAGAAGCCTTTAAAATGATTGTTTTTATCCAGGGACCGAGAGTCACCCAGTTTTGGGCCCTTTTCGCCTCGAGTAGCTCGACCTCTCTGAGAGGTGGTGGTTCGTTTCCGAAATGCCTGGAAGCATGAAAAAATCCTTGAACGTATTGATGAACCAGGAGTGCAGTAGCCGGAGCATATGGCTGCATATCCGACACAAATAACTGGAATAACTGCTGCCAAGTCAGTTGTTGCCACTTTATCGGCAGACACGGGGCGGGCAGAGGCGCTGCAGAAGTTGAGGCACGACATTCGTGGATGGCCGGCCGGCTGGCTGGCCATTAGATGGAACCTTGTCCAAGGCCACGGGGCGGCGGAGGCACTGGAGGAGGTGCCGTGCTGGGCTGTGCATTCAAAAGCCAATGAACCAAGCAGAGGAAGTGGCACCAGTTGTCTGGGAATTGCTTAGGCATTCCTGGATCTCCCCCAAGGCCGATTTTTGGGATGTGGCACTGTGGAATTGTGCTCAGTAGGTTCTGAAATAATTATCTTGTGAACTACTAGTCGGTGTATACAGTAATAAAAGCCTTTCTTGTATAGTGTACTTTATTTATTTTGTGTACAGTTTGTACGTCCTCTTCCCTTTGAATTATCCACTATGCCGACCAGTGTCGCAGAAGATGGTAATACCCTGGGGTCCAATATCATCATGGGCCTCGAGTTTATCTACACACCACTGTATTATGGTATCGAAATGACCACCTCCTTGATTTCGAGTATCGGACGCTTTCTACACTACCTCTGGTTGCCGCCCCTGAGACGGTCCTACTAAGGTCCTTCCAACGTTTTCCTCCCAAAGGTTAGGATCGTATTTATAAAGAATTTGATTAATCTTGCGGATTTTGTTTAATTCCCTCTGATGGGTCCAATTTTTTCCATTTTAAGTTATTACTTTTAGTAAAAAAAACAAAAATTTGTCTTTCTTTTTCATCAAAAGACTCCACAGTGCCAAAAAAAAAACAAGAAGAGAGAAGAGAAGCCTTAGCAGGGAAAGGTTCAAGAAGCCAGACGTGGACACCAAAGGAATTTGGAGCCAGGCACAGCTGAAGAAGATGTTAAGCCAAGCAGATGCAGAAGCCGACGACCAGGACCAGTCTGCAGCTTGGGATGGAGTGGAGGAGATGGAGTGGAGGGCACGGAAGACGAGGAGGACCAGGGAGCCACAAGATGGGGCAGCATCAGCAGCAGCATAAACAAAACGACCAGCAAAGCTTAAGGAATGGAAAAAATGAGTTCACAGAAAGAAATTTATTAGCAATCCAAAGACATCCTATTGCCTCCTGAGAAAAACTTTCAACGAATAGTTGAATTACATCTGTAGAAATAAAACATCATAGCGATATGAAATATGACATCATAATATAAAGTAAATTGAGATAGATGAAGCAAGAATATCATAACGCTCTAAATTCCAAAAATGATGTTGCCACATTAACCCGGATTTGGCGAAATTATAGCAACCAAGGTGGTGAAGGACGAGAACAAACCCGCAACCCTTGAGACCCTCAGAGTAGTACACCCCGAGCGATTCGGCAAGGCTCATATAGTATCGTGTTTAAATACATTTCATTCAAATAATCGGCTCCCAAACAGTGCAAATTAAATGTTGACAAACCCTAATTTAGCAAAAAACATGGAGCAACCTAGAAATTCTTAAAGCCTTTTTAAATTTTAAACTATGTAACATCATTTGTAAACTATGTAACATAAACATAATTCTAATTAAATTGTGTTTTTTATCTGTTATCTTTGGTGTTGAAAATATGTTTCGGTGCACCGACCCTGGGAGCAGATTCGATGCACTAATAAACAAAAAAAAAGGAGGATAAAAAACGGAGTGTGTGTCTGCGAACGATTCTCCGGCTGTCTCCGCTGAAATTCTCCCCAACCTCCTGCTCTCTGCCTCTTCTTCGCGGCTGGTTGTGTGGGAAAATTCAGGCCGTGGGAATTACATGTGAAATTTCGATGGTGTCCGAGAACAGGCGAGCAGCATTTGGAAGGCCGGCGAACGGCCGAAGCGTGAGCCAACCCTCCTGATTTCATACTCCACTCCACGTCAGCTCACTCCACTCCACTCCATGGCACTCCATGCCACTCCAACCGCTTCCCATGGGTCCCCTTCCAACCACAAAAAAAAAAAAAGAAAACACTGTAAGCATGGGAGCGAGGAGGAACATGGTCGGCCCTTTATTTATTTTTACTTGTACTCGTAGTTACTGTTTTTGTTTGCCCTTCGGGATGTTTGTGCAACATTTAGCCAGGCTCTGCACAGATTTCAACGGAACAATTTCGAACAGGCGACCAGGACGGGCCAGCCAGGCGATCCAACATTGCAGCATGTTGCATGTGGCATCACATGTGTGCTCTGTGGCATGCTCGCTCTCGTCCCCCTCCCCTCTCGTCCTCCCCTCAAATTGATTATCCCGCCCCGCATCGCATCCGGGACCGAAGGCTCTGATTTTTCAGCTAACAAAGGGCCAAGGGCCGCCCGAGGCCATCATTAGGTTGAAGGTTTCGTTTCGATTAGAAATTGCAGCAGGAACGCAGCAAAGCGCAGCAGGTGAATGTGGGAGCCAGAGAGTCCGCCAGTTGGGAGTTCTCGGTGCCGTCCCTTTCCCGGTTGCTTCCCCAACACCATTCCCATTCCCATTCCCATTCCTTGGGCCCTCGGAATTAGCCGACCAGCAATGTGGTCCACACATACACTTACTTTTTACTTGGCAGGGAAATATAATCACTAAAAATATTATGAAAACAATTTCTAAACTTGTAAGATCCTAGAATTTAGCTTATATCTACCAAAAGTCGTAGCAGAAAACATTATCCTTTTTGTTGCATTCACAAGAAAGACTCCAAACCCACGTGGTAATTCTCATTTACCAACGATACTTCAAGGCCAGTGGCACCAGTTTTTGGTAAAGAGTATCAGCAAGTATCACGTTGCCCCTTTTTGCAGAGGCAGCAGAACAGCGGCAAGAACTTCTTTATTTTTAGCCATCAGAAACAGGGCCCTGAGAACCAGAATGGCAATGGCAAAACAAAACAAAAGAAACCATCACGAGAAGGACAAGAAAGAGCCCAAGGACGGGACAAAAGGGGCAGGACTTGTAGGAAATCCTCCTAGTTTTAAAATACTCGAAACACCGAAAAAAACACCTTTCCTCCATATGAGTGTACAAGTTTTTAAACAATTTAAAAATTCAATGAGCTAGCAATCTTTGCATTTGTCGGCTAGATATCTTTGCTGCCTAGTCTATGCTTACCTTCAGTTCCCAAAAATCCTCAGTCGAAATCATACTCTTTTCTCTTTAGGCCCGATAAGTGTAAATTACAAAAAAAAAAATTAAAATGAATTTCGCTGGAGTCGTTTCGAATATTCTGCTGATAGTCGCTTGCTGTTATACTATGTTTGCTATTACCCCGGCAGACCATCCGTATGCATATATTGCGGCAGCGTTTAGCTTTGTGCACGGACTTCTGGGTGCACTGCGCGCCTTCTCGGATGATGCTGAAGATTGTGGGCGTGCGTTTATGATTTCTGCCACCATTCTCGAGGTGCTCCCCCTGCCAATGGCCAACATTGAGTTCTACCTGTCCTCGGATCAATCGTCTGTGGCGCTCGTGCATAGCTTATCGCTCATACCGCTGCTCTACGATATGCTAAGCAAAATGGGAGACGACTGGGACAATGCCACCGAAACGCTGAAGGATATGGCCCTTATTGGTAACATTGCTTCGACTGGATACTTGGCAACGAAAGGCGGAAATGCCATTCACGGTGGCGTGGCGGCTACGGCATTTTTTTCACGCTATGGCGCATCCCTCATTGATAATTTCGTTTGCGGTGCCGGCCCCCATGTTACCACTATTGGAAATGCCGGCATCCTGGGCCTCATGACGTACGCCCTCACTCACGGCAAATGAGCGGAATATTTAAATGGCACATTTTCGCCGTAAAAACGAGAAAATTTTATACCTTTACCAAATTGACATGGGAATAATAAACGAAAATTACTGCATTCTTTGCTTACTTCCTTGCTCCCGTGCGATAGTCGATTTCAAAATCTCCCGCCTCCCATGCGATATTATCGACTTATCGATACCAAGCATCGGGGGGTAACAATTTACGAACGAACGTTCATTCCCTTCACAGCTGCACGCCTTTTGTTTAGTTGCCCCGTTTATTTTCCGTTTTCTCGCCGATTTCCTCAATGAAAGCATGGACCGTCTGTACCTGGAGATCGAGATCAGCACCCAGGACGCCGTGACCACGATCTACACGAGCACCTCCTCCTTTGTGGCCCTCTACACGCACCGCTACCTGATCGCCAAGCAGAAGGCGGACAATGTGCTGGTCAACTTCGTGGCCACCAAGATCGCTGGCGGCAAAATAGCTTTAAGGAGCGACCACCTGAAGCGGGAGCTCACCGATCAGCACATCACGTGCCGCGAGGCGGCCTCCCTGACGGCCATACGCGACCTCAAGCTGCCCATTTACGAGAAGAATGGAAACACTTACATTGCCGGCACCTGTGCCGTCTGCAGGTGCCAACTTGGATGCCCCTCCTCTGTCCTCGATCCCTGTTACTGACTGTTACTTTGTGGCGTTTTTCAGGGAGCTGATTGCCCGGCAGCCGAGCGAGGAGCTGAAGAAACTGCTGGGTTTCAAAGGCAGCTGCCTGCTGGCCCCCTCGGAGGTATCGATTTGGACGCGTTTCTGCGAGGTGGACGTGGTGCAGGTGGTCAGCAGCCTGCACAACGGCCACATCTTGCCGGCCGTGCCCGCGGAAGTGGTGAGGTTCGAGCAGCACATGAACGAGCCCGTGCGCATGCACAACATCTACAAGCAGGCCCGCGAGCAGGCCAATCAGCCGGAAAACGGCCGGAAGGTGAAGCGCAAAGATCGCGTACAGATCGAGTGCTCCACGCCCAAGGAGCAGCTGCTCATTGAGCATCGTTTCGCCGAGGGCATCACCTTCACCATTGCCGACATCATACTGTACCCGCTGCTGAAGATCATCTTCCAGCATTGCGGACAAATGCTGCCGCATTTCCCGCTCACCAGCACCTGGTTCAGCGAGGTTGGTCGCCCCAAAAGCAGCCTCAACTGCAGACTAATACCCAGACTTTTTGCCCTGCAGATCGACTCCTTTGACAGCGCCTGCGCCCGCATTCTGAACGATCTGTACGGGGGCTCGAGGGTGCACACGCCGCCGGGGGACCTGGCTATACCCGATTGCGAGGCCACCAGCCTGTACAAGGCCGATCCGAAGCGCTACAAGCCGCGCAACCGCATATACACCAGCCAGTCGCAGGTGGAGGCCGCCCTCGGCAAGCTGGAGGCCCTGCAGCTCGACTTCAACTCGGATTCGGAGCACAACTACGGGCAGCAGGTGATCGACTGGGAGCAGATTGAGCCGTCGCACGCGGAGAGCTCGGCGCTGCCCCAGAAGCGGCTCGAACGGAAGCGCCAGCAGCTGGAGAACATGGCCAATGCTGTCGTCTCGCTGGCCCAGCCGGGCGATCGGATTGTGGACTTCTGCAGCGGCACCGGCCACCTGGCCATCCTGCTGGCCCTCAAGCTGCCGCAGTGCACTGTGATTGTGATGGAGAACAAGGCGTTCTCCGTGCTGCAGGCCCAGAAGCGGGCCGGAGAGCTGGGACTAACCAATTGTGTCTTCTACCAGTGCAACATCGACTACTTTGTCGGCCAGTTCGAGATCGGGGCCTCGCTGCACGCCTGCGGCACGGCCACGGACATTGTGCTGCAGCAGTGCCGCCGGGCCAGGGCGCATTTCGTGTGCTGCCCCTGCTGCTACGGATCGCTGCAGCCGATGCCGCACATCTCGTACCCGCTGAGCGAGACCTTCCAGCGGGTCTTGGCCGCCAATGACTTCCTCTACATAGCACATACGGCGGATCAGGCCCACGAAATGGGCACCGCCAACTGCAAGCCGGAGACGACGCGCCAGGGACTGCGCTGCATGGCCGTTGTCGACACGGACCGCAGCCTGCAGGCCCAGGAGGCGGGCTACCACGTCATCCTGACGCGCCTCAAGCCCGAGCAGTGCACGCCAAAGAATCATCTGCTAGTCGGACGTTTTGTCAAACAGAACTGAGCTTCCTAATCGCTGGAAACGCAACTGCCACAGGCACACAAGCCAATAAACGAAAGCATTTTTGTATTTTTCGAATCGCAAGAACTTTTGTTCACGTTTTTGTTTGTACCTCTAGAAATAGGAAGTTCTAGAATATATTCGAGAAGAGCCTTAATAAAAAGATAGCTTTCTGAATCTTCTGTGGGTTATTCCTTACGTTGGGGCTGAGTTTTATGTGTTCATCAATTTTATGGATAATTTCTAGAATTACAAGAACTTTAGTAATGCTTTATAGAGCTAAAAGCTCAAAAAATTGAAACATTTTAAGGAACAGCTAGGCTACATCAATATAGATTATTCTTGCAGATATTTCTTCATTTTAGGGTCTCTATAAGAAGGAAAGAGACTTTAACTTATGGATAATTTCCCGAATTGCAAGAACTTTAGAAAGGTTTATAGAGCTGAGCTCTTAAATTTGGAAAAATTTTGGAATAAACTAATCTACATCAAGATAGATTTCTAAGTGCAGATAGATCTTCTCTATAAGGAGAAAAACTTTATAGTTTACATACGCTGTCATATTTCTTCTGTTTTAAGTTTCTATAAGAGGAAAGAGACTTTATAGGTCCAATAGAAAGTTCTGGAATATATTCGAGAAGAGCTAGGTTGCAATTCTCTATAAAAAAAAGATAGCTTTCTGAATTTACTGCGGGTTATTCTCCTCTTTGTGGGTGGGTTATTGTTTATTTATGGATTTATGGATATTTTTTGCATTTCCAAGGACTTTAGTAATGTTTTATAGGGCTAGAAGCTCAAAAAATCTGAAAATTTGTAAGATCAGCTAGGTTACATAAGGATATATTACTACATGCTTATATATTTGTTCCGTTTTAACTTAGGCTTAAGAAATACAAACCCGATCTCTATGATCAAGCTTTGTTTTAACGTATTTCTGATATTATTTTAACCAAATTTCGTAGAATCTTCAAGAAATCTATGAAAAAGTTAGTTTTGTTGGAAACATTTAATAGGTAAATAAGTTGATGGGAGAGCATTTCGTGAAACGCCGTTTTGGCGGATTTATTTTAGTAACATAGAAGAGTTGTTGGTGTATAAAATTAGAGCCCGGGCCGCTCCGACCGGGGGAATATTATCCATTATCATTACCAATTCACTAAGATTCAGCGGGCGCCTAAGTTTAGAATATCAGAGCAAGTTGGCCGCCTCGCAGGGCCAGGACCAAGTGGAGAACGGATCCGCCCTGGACCTTGTAGTCGGCGGCGGTTTTGTCATCGTTCCTGCAACGAAAATAACCATTATCTTCCGAGTTATTTACTAGTTTTCAGGGGGGGAAAGTCACATTTGTTTGCCGGAGAAAATCAGACGCTGTTGCTGGGGTGGAATGCCCTCCTTCTCCTCAACGCGCTCCTTGATGCGGTCGACCTTGTCCGTGGGCTCGATGTCGATCTCGATCTCCTTGCCGGTCAGAGTCTGCGGGCAATTGCAGAAAAATATTAAATTATTTTCACAGAAATGTGCAAGTGCCAGGGGTTTGGGAAGGTGACGCATTGCAGGGGCCTGTGATTTGTGATTGCGGGCAGCGGCACTCACCTTGACTTTGATTAACATGATTTGGCGTGTGTGTGAGGCTTAAAATGCGACTCGACTCTTTGCAAACACAAAATAAATATGTACAATTTTTGCAAATTTCCTTTCCTTGCGGCTTTTTTGACTGTCACCGAGTTGGTGATGGGAAACCGGACGACTGTGCGCGGTGACTGTCGATTGGCCGAAATATCGAGTGAGGGGAGTTGTCGGAAATCGACTGGGACTATCGGGAATTTAAATGTTTATAGCATATTTATATTTTCTGTAACTGACATATTCACATATGTTATTAGGAACACTTTAAATGTTGAAGTTGACAGGAAGTTGACAGAATTTAAAAAGTGTTTCCGTTTTATACTCGTACTTTGTATGTCACGAAAATTCGCACTTCTTTACATCCTTTATATATTATTGTGGTATGAGGTAATCCCCTATTCATTTGAATCGGGATTTTAGTTTCAATATTTCTAATTTTTTACCCACTTTGCCCCTATTTGAACAATTTATTCTGTAAAGCTCGGTTCTTTTTGTGCATGGCATTTTCATTAGTAAAAGTTTTTGCCCCAAATTATTATTAATTGTTTGGGCAACTTAAAATCCCTTATTTTGTCTTGTCTTTTTGTATTTTACACATAAAAACTACATATAACTATATACTAAATTACGTATTTACAATTCGAAACGACTACGGTAATTGGAAATGCATTTGTTCAGATCGCTGTGACTGAGATCCGCTGTGCGGGGACTCCCCTAGGAGAGCTTATTCAGCTTGTTCCAGTTCCGGACGGCCTCGCCAATGTGGCGAATGTCCCGCGCGTAGGTCCTGCAGCATCCGCCGATCACCTTGGCGCCCAGTTGCGCCCACTCGGGCACGTAGTTCTCCAAGGGCACACAGTGCTCCCGGCCCTGCCAGCCGTTGACCACGTCGTAGGTCTCGCCACTGTTCGGGTAGACCACCAGAGGAATCTGCTCGTCCGCTGCGCGCTCCCCATTGAGGCTCTTGAACAGCGCAGTCACGAACTTGGGATGCACGCAATTGACACCAACGGCCAGGCACTTGTCCTGGGCATTGCGCTCCGCCAGGAGATCCCAAATGGCATTGGCCGCCTCTGCGAAGGTCTCGCCATGGGCCAGCGTGCTCTCGTCCTTGCACTGAAAGGCCACCCAGAACTTGACGTCCGGGTAGTCGTCGCAGAGCATTTCCACCAATGCCTCGGCTTCCATCTGGCAGGGAATCGTCTCGATGGCCAGGGCGTCCACGCCCGCCTCCAGGCAGGCCTCGATCCGGACCCGGTGCCAGTCGGTGATCTCCTTGGCGGGCACGTAGTCGGCATAGCTGCCGGTGTACTCGGAGCCGTCGTGCAGATGCGCTCCAAAGGGTCCAATCGAAGCGATGATCATGGGGTAGCCTGCGGCGATTAAATAAAAACTTCAAATACTTCGTTTCATAGATCAATTTCCTATAACTCTCTGTATTAGTTTCCCAAATTAATATAAAAAATTAATATTATTTTAGCCAAGTTAAGTCCCCAACTATTTATTGCATTAATTTAATGAAGACTACGCAAACTGAAATTCCTGAATCCTTGATAATATCTATTAAACTCTCCAAATTGGTTTCCCAAATGTTTAAGATAAAATTAATATTATTTTAGCCAAGTTAAGCCCTCAACCATTTATAGATTTAATCAAAAGAAGCCTGAGATTCAATAATCCTTTCTTATATCTATTAAAGTCTCTGTAATAGCTTCCCAAAATATTATATACAATATAGATACAATAATATCAGTTAATATTATTTAATCCCTCAACAATTTATTGCATTAATCAAATGAAGCTTACGCAAACCGAAAACCCTGAATCCTTGCTAATTTCTATTAAACCAGCACGTGTGTGTTAATGATAAAGATATGTTAATGATAAAGTAATTAAGGATGCACTCACCTTCCGGGACGGACAACTGGGCCTGATAGCACTCGGTGAGATAGCGCTCCTTGGCGATGTGCGCCAGTCGGACCGTGTTCCTAATCAGCTCGATGCTCTGCTCCTCGTCCAGCTCCATATACTCCATGTAACCCTCCACGCTGGACTGGTACGTGTTTGTCAGAATGACATCGGCCCCATCTGTTGCCAGGCGGGAGAAAATTAATTTAGTCGTTGTTGCTAATTGGTCCGGCTTCTGGTTACTTACTCTGCAGGAAATCGAGGTGGGTGTTGATGATGGCCGACGGATTGGTGGCATTGAACCGGGCACTCCACAGGGGATCGCCGTCCACGGAGTTGCCCACATGGACGGTCATCTGGGTGCCGAAGCCGCCATCCTTGACCAGTACGCGCGTCAATGCCATGGTTGTACAGGGGACCTAGAATCGGGTGAATCGCTACTGATTAGTTACACCTCCTTACGTCAGCAGGCGGCGAGATAGTGCATATTCAGGGCATGGTTATGTGAACCCGGCCATCTGGCCGATTGACTAATTAATGCAACAATGTTGCCATGCAGTTGTTTACCAATTAAATCTTCTAAACCGACTATATCGCCGCCCCCGTTCTCAAGTTCATCGAACTTTGCAGACGGGAAGCCAAGTGCACAAACAACTTGCAACGTGACGCTTTATCAACAAAGTATTTGTAGTATTTGAGGAGAAGCTATTTTCTATGGTAGAATATCTAAGTACTCTACTTTAAAACACTAAGTATTCAATACCGAATGATTAGAATATATGTAACTTTAATTAGATTTTTCAGATTTAGCTTCAAAGGCTAGAATGCTTAAATTTGGTTTAATATTTTTGATATATCCAAGTTCAACAACCTCATTGTGGTTTCTGCGGTTTTTTCAGTTATGGATCTAAAATAATATCTACAATATATACATATTTTTATAAAATTTTATCTATATAAAAAGGGAAATGACATTTTGGGTATTTTATATGATATTTGGGTATTCAAATATATCTTTTAGTATAAACAAAATAGATATCCACTCAATTCTCTTGAAAATGATTTGCGAACGAAACGTCGCATTTAAATAAATCCTTTTTCTTTTTATGCTCTTATAAATTTGCCTATATTTGCATACTTTTTTTTATATATAACTTTCATCAGATGCCCCTGGTCGGGGTATAAAGAACATATCACAGCATGTCCCGCACTCACCTTGACCGATTATTTATAGATCTTGTAAATTGTTGAATTCAATAACAAATTTATTGGGCGATAGACGGACTGGCTGGCTGGTTATCAGGCTGTCTGATTTGGTTTTCTATTGTTTTGTTTTTCCGCGACTACTTTTTAGTTTGACGACGATCTGTCGAACTGAGTGCTCGGCGAACGTTTAAGTGTTTTACAGCGGCAGCGCGTGCCTTTTATACCTTTCGCGGCGGGCAGAGCGCTCAGCTGGTCTGCTGGGATGGGGCTTATCTCGGCGAAATTAATAAATAAAATTTATAACAAAACAAAATAAAACGGCAAACATGCCAACATGAAAGTGCCCCCACCCAGTGCTAGGCTGCGGGGAGATAAGGCGCCGGGTGCACAGCTGCTAGACACCACTCTGCTCGTCCAGATTGGATTCTCGGACTGGAAGTGGGACTCGGACTCAGATTCGGGTCGTCCGGGTGGCTGCAGAGCCTCCTTCACAAGGCTGATGAAATCTAAGACTCGTCAGAATGCGTGGATCGTGGATCCCGGCTTGAAAATGCGAACGATAACCTCTGCAAAAGTGACCACTCGCACCCATGCTTGGTTGTTGACTCTGCCCCTTGGACACGAGCTGCTAGACACCAGAGGGTATCAGTCGGGACGTTCCACCATCCAAGAACTAGACATTGAATTTAGTTTAATTAAAAATCAAAGAAGTTATACCATTTTATCTAAGAAAACCAGCATACAAATAAAGCTATACTTTAAGGTTCTACTCAATTTTATTTAAATTTAGGAAAATAAAGAATGTATTATACATTTAAAGTTTTCAAGAAAGTTTATGCAAAATATGAAGATAGAAAAAAGACTTATTCAAAATATGAATTAAACTTATCCTTACATTTTTAGAAAGGTGTAGCAGTAAAAGGTAAAAACAGAAATATGTGTTGTTTTCATAAAGAAAAGAGCTAGTTTAAATATAAATGAATTAATATCCAAATACAAATAGTCGTTTTTATTTAAATTACGAAAAATATAGAATGATTCAACGTTGTACAGAAAATAGATTCGTAACACTAACTTTTGGTTCAAAATATGATTTAATCTTATCGCTATTTTTTTCGAAAGGTGTTCTTGAAAATAACAAAACAATATATTAATTTTCTAATATAATTTTTTAGTGTCAAAGGAACTGAATTTTCAAATATCTACTTAAAGAAGATTTACTCTATCAAAGATTTACTCTCTTTTTATAATCCAATTTTTAAGTAATTTAAAATTTGGAAGATAAGATAGCAATTTATCGTGATAACAATGTAATTAATTTATCTAATTTTTAACACAAATTTTGTCATAGATTTACAGCAATAATATAATCAACATAAAATTCCATTCTTTTAAATCCCGAAATCAAGCGAAATGCACTTTAAACTCGAGAGTTGATTCAGAGATTGTTCCGATTCGTAATCCGATGTCTGTTCGCCTTAGAAATTGAGCTAGGTTTGCAAAAAGAAAATATCTGTCGCTGGGCGGCCGCCAAGTCCATAGCCCCACCCCTCGCACCCCGCACAGCCCGTCGCTTGTTTACCTTTCCGATCCGTCTCGGACGGTCTACTGATTAGCCGGCCATCTGATGTGGGTACATTCTACTATATATTACCATCTTACATAGAGCAGTGTGATTGTATTTGCAAGCTAAATAGGTCTAGGCTAGTCACACGAAACGGCTTTTAGTGCGCGGCTAATCAGTGGCGTCGAGTGCCGGAGTGGCGGACCGATTACGGGTCTATGCACAGGCCATCGACGTACTTGCGAATCTCCAGAACATCCGACGGATAGACGCGACAACAGCCGCCGACGATGCGGGCGCCCAGCTTGATCCACTGGGGCACAAACTTGGCCACCTCCTCCCCCGTACCGGTCCACTCTTCCTTCTCGACATCATAGATCTCGCCCCGATTGCTGTACACCACAAAGGGTATGTGATCGGAGCCTCCGACGGCTTCAACCACCGATGTCAGCAAAGAAGAAACAAAATTGGGATTGACACAGTTTACCCCGATGCCCAGGAGTCGGTGCTCCGCCTTCCGCTGCTTCACCAAACGCCACACGGAGAGCGCTGCCTGGGCAAAGGACTCGCCGCTGGCCAGGCGCAGTTCATCCTGGAACAAACAGAGATTTCAATGGGTTGGATCTTTGGTAGTCCATCGCTCAATCGCTCACCTGGCACTGAAAGGAAACCCAGAAGTTTGTGCCCTCGAACGAGTCCAGAACCAGTTCCGTTACCGCCTCGGCTTCCAGCTGACAGGGCAACGTTTCCAGGGCCAATCCATCCACTCCGGCTGCCACGCACACCTCCATCCTGGTGCGATGCCACTCCTTCAGTTGATCCTTGGTAAAGGTGTCCGCATAGTTGCCGGAATACTCGGAGCCATCGTTCAAATATGCGCCGTATGGACCGATTGAGCCCAAAATCAAGGGGAGATTTGATGTGGAAGTCACATTGTTTTCCTTCAAGTGCTGCCTCTTGGCCTCCTGGGCCAGGTGAACGCTCTTTTCGATGAGCTCCAGGCCACGTTCGCGGCTAACACCGAGGTGCTCGACGAAGCCCTCCACGCTCGACTGATATGTGTTGGTCAGAATGATGTCCGCACCGCTGCGCAAAAAGTCCAGATGCGTTTGGATCACCGCCTGGGGATTGGTGGCATCAAAGCGGGAGCCCCACAGGGGATCGCCGTCTACCTTCTCGGTGACGTTCTTTGCCAGTTGGGAGGAGAAGCCGCCGCACTTGACCAGGATGCGCTTGTTGTGATTCAGCTTCGAGTCCATGGCGTTGTGTTGCTGGCCTACGTGATGTGGGTTACTGCACAGACGGGCGGCAAGTGGGTGGTTGATTGGTTGGCTTTTCTGGCACAAACCTTGGAGACGTCTAGAGGTGTGTTTCGTATCTGACAGATACGTGAGATTGTGAGTTGTTTTCCCCTCTCGAACTGGAATCGTTGGCGTTTTCTTCGACTGTGTTTTTGCTTCGGCTGGCAACTTTTTCCGCTTATCTACTTTTGTACGAATTTTCACAACACAAAAAGCTCATACAAGTTCGAGGGCTCAGCTGTTCTTTGTTTACCACTGCGAACCGACTACAGTGAAGCCTCGAATGGGTAACTCAAAGGGGAATTTCAGATCAGGAAGTGCAACTTCAGTGAGGTATAGAAATTTATGTTAGGACTCAACATCTTGCCATTCAGTGGGTCTCAAGAATTTGCAATTTTTGTAGAGAAATCGTCTGTTGCCTCGAGGGATTACTGTGGGAATTTATATACCTTAAACCGTGACTAAAGTACTAAAATAGCAACATGTTGTTGACATTGAAATTCATACACACATATACGATCAACCGTAATAATGTAAATTATATTACAATTCTGTTACATAAAAAAATACACGCACAAAAAATGTACAATTGGATAAAAAATAAGAAAGATCTATTATGCAAAAGATATTATATAGAGATATAATCAAATTTAAACTTAATTAAATTTATTTCAGGCTGAAAATAGGAAAGAGCATTTGATGTAATCGTGCCCCGAAATAAAACTCTCGTTTAAAATATAAATACATTAGGTATATTTTGTATAGACGAGATAATACAGATATGCAAAACAAACTTTGTAATAACATAGACACGTATGTTGATATAGAATAATTAATTCTTAAATACATTGTTAGTGAATGCAATTGGTGTTTTGGGGGCGATAATTGAATATTTTTGGGGCATATATTGGGTGTATAATCACATAGGTTTGGTTTTATTTTTTTTATATAAATAAATAATTGAGGGGATTAATTCAATAAGCTGAAAAATGCCACAAACAATAAATGTAACTTTGGTAACCTTACGCAGTGTATAAATTCTAAAACATGTTTCGCTTCTAAAACTATTATACAGTTTTCATGTTTATGTACGTTTTTTCTTGGTTTTTTGTTTGCACTAAATAACAGTTAATAGGTATTGTTCTTGCTATATATTGTTTGTTGTATATACTATATACTATATATAGTATTGTGTATAACATTGTTAGGCTCAAAGCAGATATATTGTGTATATATATCCGATATTGGAACGAAGGCGAACGGAGAAAAGCTTAAACGAAATGCCAAAAATAATTTGAAACACTCAGTCTCTCAGGTCTCCTCCATCAATCCCTTCCATTTCGTTCAGGAGAACAAATTGTTGCGCCTCTTCAGGGAACCAAACTTCTTCTCCGCCTCTAGGAGCATCTTCTCGTTCCGGACCACCTCGAAGGGAATGGTTCGCGACAGACGATCCATCTCCTGGTCGGAGGGAAAGTCCTCGAAACTCATGTTGCTAAAGCCGGTTTTGGCCGAGTTTTGTATGGTATTTGACTGGAAATTGCGGCCGCCAGCTCCTCGATTCTCATCCTGGCCATCCAAGTTGTTGGCGTCGTCCTCATCATCGTCATCGTGCGACTGGTACTGCAGCCGTTGGTGCTTCTGCTTGCTGCCGGAGGATAGGGACGACGTGGAGCCCAGGGCAGCGGCACTGACCTTCTTGTACGAGTGGCCCTTGACCTTCTGCGTGAGCTTGCCGGGCAGCACCCTCACAGCCAGATGGGACTTCTCCTTCTTCGGCTTGCCGCTGGCACCGCAGGCAGCGGTACCCACTCCGTCGGCCACCACATCGGCACCACGCAGCACCACGGGCTCCTCCTCGTCGTCGGGCGTGAAGTCCGAGCAGCGATCTTGGGAGATTTGCACAAACGTATTATCGGCAATGGGCAGCAGGGGTCGGAGATGGGTGGGCGGTGGAGCGGGTGGAGCAGCTGGCGAGCATTGCGGCTGCGGTTGTGGCACTACCTGCTGCTGCTGTTGCTGTTGCTGGCTGGAGGTGGTGGCAGGTGGACAGGTGGACGGCACATTCACATAGACACTGGTGGTGCCATTACCACTCGACTTCTGCAGATTATTGTTATTAATCATCAGCGGCTCGGGCGTTTTATTGATAATGATCGAGTGATTTATGGTCACCAGTTGCGGGGGTGCGGAGACGGGTGCGCAAACGGGAGCGGGTACGGGAACGGTTACACAAACGGAGGCGGAGGCGGTGGCTTTGGCGGTGGCTGTGACGGAGGCGGGCACTTTGATCACATTGTTGTTATTGTTGTTGATGTGGTGCTGGCTGGGAGGAAAGTGGTGCATCGGGTTCTGTTCGATGGTGCGAATTACCTGCGGAAACGGCTCCGACCCAAACAAATCCTCCTCCTTCTGGGGGGCACTGTCCTGGAAGGGATTGAATATCGGCTCATTGAACTCGTCCAGTTGCGGGGAATCCCCCAGCTGATTTGTGGGCGTCAGTTGGGCCGGAAAGTTGGCAAAGTTTGTGGCGCTGTCCCCTGGTCCGCCCGCCTTCACCGGCGTCGAGGTCCACATCTCCGGTTCAGTCGGTTTCGGTTTGGTCTTCGGCTTGCTCTTCCGTTTTAGAGGAATGCCCACCGGCAATTTAAACGGCGCCAAGGCAAACACATCCTCCTCGGGCTCCGGTATCTCCGAGTTCAAGGGCGGCAGCGGTGCCGCCAGCGGGGATTCCGTGCTGCTCTTGCTCTCCCCCGAACCGTAGTCCAGTTCATCGTCCAAAAGCAGCGGACGATCGCCAAACTTGTGTATCAAGTCGCTGGAAGTGGGACTCAGCTCCTCGGAGGGTGCACTGGGATCTATGCCCCCGTTGCCGGCGGCCACCAGACTTCTGTCCTTCTTGCGCATCCGCACCTTGACCACCACCCGGCTGCGCACGTCGTCCTCGTGCGTGGTCACGCTCTCGCACTCGGCGTGGTAAGCCGAGCTGCTGCACGTCTTCACCGACTCGCTGATTCCGTCCATTTCCGAGGGCAGCGGCCGACGCATCTTCGCCTGCGTCTGGCGGGGATTCTCGTCGAAGAGGTCGTCGTCCTCGGCTCGCAGATCGCTGGCCGAACCGATGGAGTCGCCATCGGACTCCGCCGCCTTTGCCGCCTCCTCGGCTTGCGCGGCCACCGCGGCCGCCATGAGATTCAGTTGCTGTGCCGCCTGGTGGGCGGCCGTGGTGGGCTTCTTGGTCGTTTGCCGCAGCTTCTTCACGATCGGCAGGTGGGCCGTTTTGTCCACCTTGTGGTAGGCCACCTGCTGGATCTTGTGTATGGTCTCGGGCAGCGTGCTGGTCACCAGTTGCATCTGCTTGAAGATGCCGCCACCGCCGCCGCCGCCGATGGGTTCGTCGCTGTCCTGCTGAAAGAACTCCGCTCCCTCGGAATCGTCCGAGTCATCGGACGTGGGCTGATCCTTGCTGCGCAGCTTCTCGTACTTGTTGCGATCATCGAGCGGCAGCTTCACATAGCCCAGGGGAACAGCATCACCGCCCCCGATGCCACCGATGCCGCACTCCGAGTCTGTTTTCAGTTTGCTGATCAGGGAGGTCTTCTCCTCGCTGGACACCTCCAGGGTGGGCGAGAGCAGCCACTTTGAGGATGCGGACGAGTGGGGCGCTGTGTTGCCGGCGGTGCTGCTGAGGGGCGTGGGTATGCCACCGCTGTTGCAGGCGGAGGCGCCGATGAATTTCGCTGTGGACGAGAGCGAAGGACTTTTATGCAGTAAGGTAATGAGATTAGGGGTTTTACGGATTTACGGATTTACGGGTTAGCGGCAGTTTTTGTTTTTCTGATTGACTACAACTAAATATGCATGGAATGCGAATTAAATGTGATGATGGCATCGATGTGAAACACGGGATGGTTATTGAGTGATTTATGTTGAATAAATGCACTACGTGGCGTATACGTAATAATTGTTGTTGTGGGGGATTAGTCGAATGTCAAATGCGAAGACACAGCTGGAACACGAAGTTTGGTTTAGTTGGCCCCAAAAAGTTAGTTTGGTGATTGATATGCTTCGATTGGAAGGCATGCACAGTCAACATTTGCATTCAAATTTGTATAATATTCAATTCTGTAATGAGTTCTCATCGAAAGAGATTAAACCATGATCGATATTGATTTGTTGTGATCTCTGCTTTTAATACATACCAAGTTGTGAAAACTTTACTGTGCATGCCTTGGCTTATGCGTAATATTACCCACAAATTTAGTTAGTTTTGGTTTACATTTGATCAATGTTGAGGTTGGTTTTTTTTTTTTTGGTTGGTTTGGAACATAATATTGAATTTATTGCAGTTTTGCTTCAGTTTTGGTTTAATTCTCATACATTTCTTGTGGCTGAACTTAAGCTAACGCCCTTCCTTAACTGGTTGTTGTATATAAATATATAGTGCTTCATGTATATCGTATATCTGTATATATATATATAATCTGTTTAATCTGTTTAGTTGCCTTCTGATAATCTGCTTGTATGTGTCTTGGTTACCTGACTTTTGTTGCTTTCATTGCGCCTTATCTGCCGCTCATCTTGGGCTCTACTAATTACTAGATTGTGTTTAGCTCTTTGGGTTTACGCTTCAAGGCTTCACTTCCATTAACTTCACTTCTGTCACCGCGGGTTAACTTATTTACAAGTATTAACAGGAGTAGTAGGTATAGTTATAGCTAAGTGAACATTTCAATATGTGTGGGATTGTTGTGTGAGAAGCAACAATTATGGAGTGACGTTTTTTTTTTTCTATATTCGAATTGGACTCTCTTGTGATGATTATTAACAATTGATTGATTGACTTTTATTTGTTTTTCGTCTGCTGCTGCCACATCCGCAGAGAACGCAGCTTGAGGCGAACTTTATCGATAGCGAAAAGAGTAAATAAACAAAGAGGAAAAATCTTAATCGAAAAAATCGTAATTTTTCTTGCATTTTGAGCAGTAAATGGATGGGCAGGCCACCACCCACATTGTAGTAATAATAATAGTAATCTCTTTAGCGTAAATATTTAGAATTGCACGTTGATAACACATGGTTTTGTAATTTATAACTTTGATATGCAAATTATTGCCAAAATGTATATGCTAATTAGTTTCCATTGCTTCACACTCCACTACGCCAACAACATGAATAAATATATCTAATACTTTTGCTTAGTTAGCTAGATTACAAGTACACACATCGATTAGGGAGATATACATTTACATACAATATTTCGAATCCAATGAATTGTACAATAAAAATAATTGAAATTTTGTTTCATTTGATTTGATTTTTGGTTAGTCCACGAACCACAACCGCTAGTTGTATATTGTTAATGTCTACAATTATAAAGTGACTAAAAATAATATGCACTATTTTTATATGCTTTTAGGCTTTTATTTTTTTCTGGTTTTGTTTCTCTTTTAGCATATGTTGCTTTAAATTTCTTCTAGCTTAGGACCAGCACCAAGATTTACTTGTTAGAAGCGCTTACGTTTGGAGTTTGTTAGAGGAAGAGAGCTAAGAGTTGTGCAGATGGGACAATTGCTGATGAATCTCTTTGGTTTTAGGATGGAAAACTAGATAATCATTGCATATTTTGGAGTTTTCTGTTATCTTTTTCTTACAATTTAACAAGTGATATCAACAAGTGTCTATACCAGATATATTTCAAGTATAATCTCAAAAACCAAAGAGATTACCACCCATTGCCCTGACGGTGTTTACGTTCTATGAAACTCCGAATAGATAGCATACAGTGAAAACATTTTCATAGGGTTATTTATCGGTGTAGGTTCTTCTTGAGGATTAGTGGGTGCGCCTTGGGATATTTACAAATTGTTCGATTGCACCTAAGAAGGCTTTCAACGAGTGAGGGGCAGGCTATGTTGCATGTTCAACCCAAAACAACCATCTACACATATGGCACACGCCTAAAACTCGCGCTCAATACGGATAATCTACTGCTGGAGCTGATCAAGTCGATCGGGATCTTCCGCCTGGGAGCTGGGGGACGTTTTTGGTTTCCCTTGGTAACTCGGATGGAGGATGAGGATATCGGATCCTCGGATCCCTGCTGAGTTGAGCGTTACTAGGAAGAGTTTAGACTACGTCTACGTCTACGTTCAAATCACTTTCACTTTCTGCATCGAGAGATTGAGAGAGCGAACAAAAGCAACAATCGGAAAACTAAACGTATTCTGGCATTGCAAACGGTTAAGGTGGAATTTCATGCTTTACCTCCGGTTTTGCGCAGTGAGGTGGCCTTCTCGCGCAGTCCGGGTGGCAAACTGAACGGCGCCGATCCGAACGGATCCTCTGCCACCTGCGGGGCCGGTGGTAGTGGCGAAGCAGCGGCCGCAATAGCAGCCGGAGGCATTGCCACAGGAACTGGAGCCGTTGCAGGAGCCGCAGCAGGAGCAGGAGCTGGCGCAGTGGGCACAGCAGTTGACAAGGCATTCTGCTCAGTGGGCGTCAGCGTGGACGTTGTGGATGCCGACTTGGCGGTGATACCTTGAAGAGCATAACATTTATCACATAAATTGAATTTAAACATACTATATATGTGCAAATACTCACTGCCTTGGCTGCCCCGTTGACGGATTTTGTCAAACTCCGCCTCAAAGATGTGATCCTCGGTCATCTGACTAAAGGGCTGTTCCTCTTCGAACGGATTCCAGGCTTCCACGCGCTTCTCCACCGCCACTCCGGCCGCAGGCTTCACCAGCTCGCCGATCGAGCCAGCGGCCACGTAAATTCCCGGATTGGAGGCGGCACTGGCCAAGGTCTGCGGTGCGTCCCCCATGGAGGCCAGGTTATTGTTAAACGGGGCCAGAAACTGGCTTGTCTCATTGGCAAACGTTCTGGAGCGCACAACAAAACGAGTGGTATCAGTGATTGAACGATCGGGGCGAGGGATGAGCCATCATAAACACAAAACAATCGTAGGGGAACAGAGCAAACGCAAACGGGAAGATTAATTAGGATAGCAAGTAAGAGAGCTTAAGGCTACATAGTTTCTATTGGCTCTGCGGCTCATCGGCCTCGTCCTGGTCACTTGTAGCTCTTAAGGACAACACACAGAAAGAGAGAAAGACAAGCGGAGCATGGGTGAGAGAGCAAGAGAAGAGCAGAACACGTAACGCATACAGATTGTGCAGGATCAAGCAATGCAACCGAAATCAAGGACATGCATGGTCAGGGTCCCTTGATTTCAGTTCAAATCGGACCAAATTTTGCCGCACTTACTTGTTAAAGGCCGATGTGTCGCTGACATTGCGTCTATGACCGCCGCCCCCGCTGGGCTTGGGAGGCGTTAGCATGTTCTTTGTGGGCGTGCCACCAGGTACATTCAATTCCTGCGGCAGCTCCTCCTGTTTGGGCTCCTCCGCTGCCGGAACTGCCGCCGTCGCCGGCTCGTTAAATGGATCCGGATAGCCACTGGATTCGAAGAGATTGTTGGCGGAATTCGCTGTGGCCAGCGCCGAAGCAACCACCTGCGCTTGGGGAGCCGCAAGCGGAGGCCCTGCGGGTGGCATGGCCGGGAAGTTGGCCTGGAACTGCTCCACCACGGGCTGTGCTGCTTGCTGGACCTGCGGCTGCGGGGAGGTGATGCTTTGCCTGGGCAAGGGACTGGGAGGCAGACCCAGGCCCAGGGCATTGCCACCGTGCACCGCAGAGGAGCCCTTGGGGCGTGATCGAGGCGCCACACTGGTGCCCGCCTCCACAACGGACACGTTTTGCGACTTGGCTGCCTTGGAGGCGGCGGCACTGATCCTCTTGGCCTCCGACTCGAACGGCGGCACCAGCAGCAAGTCAAAGTTTGGAATGGGCGTTTTCTGAGCGAAAAAAAAACCATGAAGTTTGGAAATAAATAGGAAATAGTTTCCGAAAACTTACGTGCAGATTCTGAACCGGATTATCCTTGCCAGCCAGCCGGAAGGCCACCTCGCACACCTGCCAGATGTTGGGCCGCCGCTCCATGTCCGTGTCCAGCATATACTTGATCAACTGGTGCATGCCCTTCGAGTACTTCGAGGTGTCCGGTATCGAGAACTGTCCATTCTGTATCGCCAGCGTGCTCTCCCCAAAGGGCAGCGAGAAGAAGCACAGCTTGTAGAGCATACAGCCGAGGGCCCAAATATCCGCCTTTGTGGTTATGCTCTTGCCCGCGTAAAGATCAATCATCTCGGGCGCCCGGTACGAGAGTGTCGTATACTTTTGGATCTCCTCCTCCACCGTGGTCACGCCGTGCTGCTGCGGATTGAGGGTCTTGGCCGTCGCCGAGCCAAAGTCGCAGAGCACAAAGTTGCCCGCGTCCGTCTGCAGGATGTTCTCCACCTTCAGGTCCCGGTGGATGATGGGCGTCTGGCAGTAGTGGAGCCGCGAGACCGCCTCGGCAATATCACAGAAGATGGTCAGAACCTCGGGCTCCGTGAAGCCCACTTGCAATCTGCGGAAGGTTCAAATGAAGTTCCATTCATTGAGGATTAGGTAAGCAACAGGAAAATCGAATTGCCGACTGGAATGTGAGGTAAAAATGCATTCCAAACGAGCAATGCATTTGCTTTCCCTTTTCAGACATCATGGAGGCACAGAGCAGATGCTTTTGGGTCTAAATTTAAACTGATCTGTTGAGTAAATTACCTTGCATTCATCATGGCCAGCATGTGATGCTTGCAGTAGGGCATCAGGAGCAGCACCTCGCACACCCCGTTGCCCGTGGGCGTGATGCTCGAGTCCACGTAGCCGATGATGTTCTTGTGCCCGCTGAGGTTGCTCTGTTGGAGTCGAAATGGCAATCACCTTGTTTAGACTGGATTCAATTGGATTTACTGGCTGTACCCACCGCAATCTGGATCTCCCGCTTGGCCACATTCAGGTCGTGCTCATTGTTGACGTACATGCGCTTCAGGGCGTACTTGGTAGCCGAGGAGTTGCCGCCACCGTTTCCCCTGGCCAGGAAGACCATGGCGAAGCCACCTGCGTATTTTGTGTCGGGGGGAGAAGATAAAAAATAAAGCATTAGTGGGGGGAAACTTGACGGTCTAGACAGCCAAAACAGATGTCAGCTGTAAACAGTAAACAAGCCAATGAGGGGGCGGAACAGTGCCCCCGATACGATTTCTTAAGTACCCACTATTGCATTGATTCATGTCTGGGTGTAGAGTAACTGTCATAAACATGAATTAATCTGCTGATCAACGCTCCCATAAGTTAAATTAAATAGCTTTTTACTTAAAATTTTACCACTAAATGAAAATAATGGGTTTTATCATGGTTTCCCCTAGCCAGATGGTATAATTCCTCTTTGATCCATATTTTCTCCATGTTTATTTGATAGTTATTTGTCAAAAACATGAATTAAATTGCTGATAAACGCCCCCAACACATTTATTAAAAGAAACCATTTATATATTTTGCATAACATATACATAATGACCAGTAAATTGAGATAAAGGGTTTTATCATGGATTCCCATAGCCAGATGGTACAATATCTCTTTGATCCCTATATTGTTGAAGTTGGTTTATATGTATTATTTAGTTTTTGTGACTTTTTTGGGTTTTATAATAATGGGATAATGTGTTTAATCATGAACTTCCCCAGGCAAATAGTACAATATCTGTTTGATCTACATTTTGTTGAAGTTTTTTGAGACTTGTTCTAGTTATTTGTCAAAAGGTAGGTAAAATTGAATAGCTGTTGACTTAAATTTTAACCACTAAATGGAGACAAAGTGTTTTATCGGGGTTTCCCCTAGCCAGATGGTACAATATCTGTTTAATTCATTTTTTTCAAGTTTATTTAAATATATTCATTTGTTTTTTGTGGCTGGTAAACATGAAACATGAATAAAGTCGCTGATAAACGCCCCCTAAACATTCATTAAAGAGAATTATTCATATATTTAGCATAACACAAACATAATCATTCATATATTTAGCATAACACACACATAATTACCCAGTAAATAGAGATAATAAGTTTGATCATGATTTCGAATGAAATGTAATCCAAAACACTATCTACTTGATGACTGAACGTGCCGGAAAACGCATTTTGCGATCATTTTTGCAGTGAGGAGAGTGCAAATATGCCACGAAGCTTTCCGATATCACTGGGTAGCAGCGAGTAGGGGCGATAGCAGTAACTGTCTGGCCATGGAAACGATTTACACATGTTTCGCCTAACGGACAGACGATTTGCATGGCTTTTATTCATTTTATTGCAAATAGAATTCAAGTATTGTACTCGTAGAACCCCTCCGCACTCGTCGCACTCAGACAGACAGACACCCTGCCAGCGGCACCTGTCGCTTTGCGCCACTTCAAATTGTTCTGAACGATAAAAAAGGCAACGCAATATACATACATATGTACATACATAACATACAAACACGTATAAACTAAACTATTGAAGGTCACGTACAAAAATAACAACAATAACATGCGACAATAACAATGTTGAACTTTTCAGATCGAGAGCAATAAGCGGGAGAATAGGGGGGAAGGCAGAGCCGGTGCACGGTGAAAAATAATTTGAATATTAATCAGCAATTAAATTGGATCATTGACATGAAATTCGTCGAGAAATTCCGAAATAATTATAAAACTTGATATACACCTTATTGCTTTATTTTCCCAAGTTACACGTAATGCCAGAGTTTTGCTCGACTTTGTGAAATTGTGGTGTCAAACGTATAAATTCGTTTTTATCCCTCCCACCATGAATCATCCTCCAGAAATTCCGAAATAATTATAGAACTTGAGTTTATTGTTATTGCTTTATTTCCCCAAGTTACACGTAATACTAGAATCTTAGAATTTTTATCGAGTTTGTGAAATTGTGGCTTCAAACGTGTAAATTCTTTTTTATCCTTTCCCCATGAATATTTCTTCGGAATTCCGAAATAATTATAAAACTTGAAATTATTTGTATTGCTTTATTTCCCCAAGTTACACGTAATGCCAGGAATTTTGCTAGAGTTTGTGAAATTGTGCTGTCAAAAGGGGGAAAATTCATTCATTCCTTTCCACCATAAATATTCCTCCAGAAATTCCGAAACTTAAAATTCATTTTAATGTTCTATTTCCCTAAGTTACACGTAATGCCAGCATTTTGCTCGACTTTGTGAAATTGTGGCTTAAAACGTGTAAATTCGTTTTTATCCTTCAAACCATGAATATTCCTCCGGGAATTTCTAAATAATTATAAAACCTGATATTCTTTTTATTGCCTTATTTCCCCAAGTTACACGTAATGCCAAGAATTTTGCTCGAGTTTGTGAAATTGTGGCGTCAAATGTTAATCAATGCTGAAGGTTGGCAACCCACGGGCAACAAATCAGCTTTGGCACAAAAACGCAAAAAAAAAACACCCAAAGCCAGTAATAATAGTACGTAAAAAGCAACAATAACAATGCACAATTGTAACGAAGCGAAAAAAAACAACTTGAGAAGGCAATTTGAAACGCAAACGTGGTGGAGAGCCCTGTAGGGGTCCCAGGGGCTTGGGGGGGGGGGGCAGAGGAGGCGGAGTTGAATGCAAAGTGGGCGGAGCTCTTGGGGGAGGAGAGGGAGTGGCAGGTTGGGGGTAGCGTCATTCGTTAACCGTTTGTCGCTTAGTCATTTGCGAATTTTGTTGTTATTTGCTGTCTCGTTGGGTGCAAGCAAAACTCGAAGAAAGCAGGCAAAAGATTAAGGTAAACAGACGGTGTTTCGCTTCCAAGATACCCTAATGTTTGCAATTGAAGATTATACGGTTGGGTTCATAGAAAGCAGAGAACTTCTACTCCAAGTTGGTGGTCTAACTTTGTTCTAGGGATTTCTAGGTAAATTTAGGGGGTAGATGCATAAATTTAAGGATTATATTTAAGATGATGCACACATTTATTAGAGTTAATGAAATTACAACTCCAAGTTTGGGATCCAATGTTGTTCAAGGGGGTTATAGATTAATAAAAGGAGTAAATATAAGAAGATGCACGTAAGTGTTTCGACGTTTTTTATAGCTATTTCTAGATAAATTTAAGCAGTATATACAAGAAGATGCGCCTGTTAATACGATATTAAGGAACTACTACTTTAAATTTGTAGTCCAACTTTGTAGTCCCTTGATGTTATGAGAGAGCAAGGAACTACGACTCCAAGGTGATGTTCCTATCCTTTTCTAGAGATTTATAGATTAATTTAAGGAGTAAGGCCCTTGAAGTTATCAGAAAGCAAGGAACTACAACCTTAAATTGGTGTTCCTACCTCTTTATATAGATTTCTAGATAAATTTAAGGAGTAGAGCACTTAAAGTTATAAAAGAGCAAGGAACTACAACTTCAAGTTGGTTCACCTACCCTTTTCTATCGATAAATTTTAGGGAATAGCTAAATTCGGATAAATTTTAGGGAATAGCCACAAGTAGAGCCCCATGTCGACTCCCTTTGGGGGGCGCTTTTGCAGGGTACCCCCGACAACAGCTGACTGCTTGACAGCGGCGCCAGCGCAGCGCAAAACCAAATTACAACTCAAGTTGGCTTGCCAAAAGATGCATAAAAAACCCAAAACAAAAACAGCAAAGGGACGGGACGGAATGGGATGGGACGGATGGGGGAAGCATTGTGTGAGCAATCGTTGGATGATCAAATGTTAGCAGCAAACGGGAAAATGTATTGATGGGAGGGTGCAGGTTATTGCGGTGCACTCCGCCCCTCAAGGACAAGGACAAATGGCCGAGAGGAGATGCGAACTTTGCCATTTGGCAGGGCACACGTCGGGGATAGTTCTTAGCGAGGTACGAGTGTGGCTTTGCCGCTTCATTGGCTAAATTAACATAATTGATTCAATTGATTTGTGGCCATGTGTCGTGGCTGCGGAAATTCTCTAGCTATTCTGCGAAAAATCATCTCATGATGGCGGGTACTATAAAGATTCTATAAACCAGCGAAGAGCACAGATTTTCAACTTGGGAGCCGGCATGTCGATTTCCTTGTTTTTGTTTTTGGTAACACTGTAAGTCGAAGAAGCCAAGGGCTGCCCATGGCTGCTCAAAATCTGAATTTCGGGTTCAAAGTTGCAGGTTTGGATGTTTTTATGGCGGTTTTAGGTCGCAATTGAGGGGTAAACAAGGTTTACGGACCTTCTAGGGGAGCCGAAGGAGCCAAGGGCTGCCCATGTCTGCTCTAAAACAAATCAATATCTCAAGTTTGGGGTTCAAAGTGGCAAGTTTGGATGTTTTTATGGCAGTTTTAGGTGGCAATTGAGGGGTAAACAAGGTTTATGGACCTTTTGGGGGAGCCGAAGGAGCCATGGGCTGCCCATGGATGCTCTAAAATAAATCAAAATCTGAATTTCGCGGTCAAAGATGCAGGTTTGAATGATTTTATGCCGGTTTTAGGGGTCAATTGAGGGGTAAACAAGGTTTATAGCCCTTTTAGGGGAGCCGAAGGAGCCATGGGCTGCCCATGGATGCTCAAAAACAAATCAAAATCTGAATTTCGCGGTCAAAGTGGCAAGTCTGGATATTTTTATGGCAGTTTTAGGTGGCAATTGAGGGGTAAACAAGGTTTATGGCCCTTTTAGGGGTTCCAATGTGGGTCAGCAGTTGGACCAAGCTTGTTTGCAAGTATCTTACCGGTTAAACTGCTAGCAAACCCCCCCGAAGTTACCTTAATTTATGCTCGTTTCGCCTGGAAACTCGCACAAGTGGCGCTCCCAATTAAGGGGCATACGCAGCTGTTTTAGTGCCGCTGCTCTGTGTTTGTACGCCCCGGATTTGCTGGCCTACTGCTAGTGCCAGTGCTGCCTTTTTATCTAATCTTCCCAGTGAGGGCTACGCCAGCGAGCAGACACACTACTGCCCACCTGTAAATCGGGCAGGTGACAGGCCGCTGGACTACGTGGAGGGACTGGCATGCTGTATCTGCCAGGACGTTGCGGAGACTCACCCTCGGCCAGGACATCCTCCACGGTGACCGTGACGCGTCCCACTGTGAAGACCTTGCCCACAAACGAGTGCTTCTCATTGGAGGACGAGGAGGAGCTGCTGGGGTGCGGATTTTCCAGTCGCGAGTTCTCATTGCGCTCGAACTTCGAAAGGATTTTCTTCATTTTCCGCGAATTTTCCCGGACACACACAGTCGCGCAAACGGGGCACGCACGGTTTTTTTTTTAATTGCCTGCGCGTAGGTGTTGTTTTTTGTTTTCACCTTTTTTTTTGGCAATATTTTCGTACGTTTCGCGTTTTGCAAGGGGGCCGCGGGCCAATTGATCCGAAATCGGTTTCGTGATCGGTTCGGCCAACCTATTTTCGCAATCACAAGAAAATGCAGCAAACACCCAGGGCAGCGAAAAAGAAAGTTTTTCGATTTTCCTGCTGCTCTTCAAGTTGTTCGTTGTGGGGTGCCAGTGTGACCGTTGCCGGGGTTGGTACAACTAACCGCCCGCGCAGTGTTGCACAACGGCCGAGCGTTTATTTTGTTTTCCCCGAAAATGGTAAACACGGCGAAATATTTTGCTCTGCTGGAGAGTTTAAAGTTCGACAAGTCCTTGGGTGGGTGGCTACAGGAACTCTGGGATATACCCTACTAAATTCTCTTGTGAATTACAGCCAAGGAGGCGCATCCTCAGAATGCCGGCTACCTGCAAGACAACCTGAAGGTATTGCACAAATATGCAAACCAAAATTGGCGGGAACAATTGCATGAATTGTGCCAGGAATACCGAGTGACAGCTGAAAAGGAAGCCGAAATAGGCAAGGCATTGGATCCCTCTATTGAATACCTAGTGCGGCTGCAGCATGTGATTCACACAATAACCAGGAACATCAATTTCCACAGCGATGCCAAAGAGGACCTCATTTCGGTGGCCCACCTCAAACTCTGCATTCAGGCCCTCCAGGAGCTGTCCTTCTACTCCCTGCGATGCCAGCTGCACGAGGACTTCTACAAGTCTCCGATTTTCCAGAAGGCGGCCGGTGCAATACCCCAAAACTCTGCCCTACTCCTCCTGAGCATACGATTCTTTGTGGCTCTCCTGCCCATCCGGCAATTTCACATCGCCAACTCCATGGAGCTGGTGCAGAGGGACCTCCTGGCGGGCATCATGAGTCTGCGGGTCCTGGAGGATGATCCGCAACTGGATGCGGCCATTGCCTATCTCTGGGAGCAGGAATCGAGGGCGGATTTCTTTCGCCACGTCCTGCTCCTCAAAGCCACTCAAAGCCTGTGCGCTCCCTTGGCTAGGATCCTGCATCAGCAGCTGCTGGAGAAGTTGCACTCCTCGCAGGGATTCGCCAGCTTTGTGGAGGCCCTGCAGCAGACGCCCAATGTGAGTGCCACAAGGAATGCGGAAATAGTGGCGGGCATCGTGGCCAGAAAGGGATTCTCCCAGCAAGCCCAGGAAAAGATGATCCAGCAGGTTCTGAGCTACTGCAGTTTCTATCTCCAGGACGCGGACAAACTGTGCGTGGGGGTGCTAACCCTGCGGAGATTCTACGATCTAAGCGCGAGAAATCAGTCGCAAATAGAGGAGAAACTGATGAGCCACTGGAAACCTCTAACCGATCCGGAGGACCTGATCACCGGCCTCGTCCTGATGGACCACCAGGATCTCTGCAAGCGCATCCTCCTGTGGCAGCAACTCTTCTGCAGCTCCACGGTGGCTTGCCTGCCAAGTAACCTGCTAACACGATACCTGCCCCTGTTGCTGCAGCTCTACGATGGACTGCCTGTGGAGCTGCCGGCGAGATTGCAGATTTCGGGCCTCATTTCAAGGTGCTTGGACAACCGGGAGAGGGAGAAAGAACTGCCCGCAGTGCTGCAACGCCTGTTCAAGTGGGAAGTAGAAGAGGATCCCTCCTGGAAGTGTCTTCATCCGCGAGTTCTGCTTTTGCCTTCTGCGGAAAGCAATCATATGCAAATCAAGGTGGCCCACAAGGATTACCAGGTGGATCACGACATGGCCAGAATACTGCCCGGCCTGCTCACCTCCCACAATCACAATTCCCTCACCTGCAATGTGTTCCTGGCTCTTTTGGGCTTCATGGTGCAACAGTTGCGGGAGAAGTCCTCTGCTAGTGTGGATTTCCTTTCCTCGGAATCGGAACTCAAGGACTTTTTGCACTCCAAATACCAACTCAAGCTGGATCTCCTCATTGCCCTCAATCAGTTGGTGGCCCATCAACCATTGAGAGCTCAATTGGTCGTTCACACGCGAGAGTTTCTCGTTATCCTCAAGGATTTGCTGGACCAGCCTGCCGGAGAGGAGGAAGCCTCCGTGCACATGCTGCTTCTTGTGCTCAATCTCCTGCAGGAACTCCTCGAGGGCAGTGAGGAGCTTCAGCTCTCCGGAAGCAGCTCAGACCTCAAGGAGCAGCTACAAAGATTAAGGTCCACAAATCCTCTAATCCAGGAATCCGTGCGATCCCTGCTAACTATCCTTCAAGGAGCGTGGCAACCAAGTGAAGCTGTGAAAACACAGCCCTTTCAAAAGGCCCGCTCGCTTATCGAGGAAAAGCAATCGCATCTGCAGGTGTATGGCATACAAATGATGATGGATCTATTGCAGAAAAAGGATCCCGCCACCATGGCCCAGAGCCATCTCGTGATAGCTTTGGCCCTCGCCACACTCAAGGACAAGGAGTCCTACACCTTCCTCAACTGCGTGCGACTCTTCGTGGCCTTGGTTCATGTAATGGAGAGCGAAGTTCTGGACAAGCTGGGCGATGAGTATTTGTCGGAGACAGCGGACTTGGACTACCGCTTGGTGGTGGGCGAGGCAATCCTAAAAGTGGCCCAGGAACTGGGACCCCTCTGTTACCGCTACAAGGCCGTGCTCCTCAATTGCTTCATGCACGGCTGCCGCTCTCCGGTTCACGAATTCCGCATGTCTGCCTTTGCCAATCTCGCCCAGCTTTGTCGCCTTCTGGCCTTCCAGGTGCACAACTTTTTCGAGGAACTCCTGCAGCTGGTCAACAGCGAGTTGTCCACCGGTAGCTACTTGCCCTCCAAACGGGCTGCTGTTCTGGTGCTTGCCGAACTCCTAAATGGCATGGAGAACCTACTCGACTACCAGGTAATGCTTTTGCCAATTTACCGGCTCTTGAAAGCCATCGAAGCCGAGGAGTCCTGCGATCCGCAAATGCGCCAGCATGCAGCGAACGGCCTGAAGATCCTTAATGAAAAGTGCCGGCAGATGATTCAGTCCAGCTTGGAGGAGCAGTCGCTGACCAAGCAAATAAAGGTGCTGGGCATCGGGGAGGAGAAGAGTGCAAGAAAAAACCGTCACATACTCGAACTGAATTAGTTTGACCGAACAAATTCAAAGCTAAGCTTTGAAGAGAAACTACCATTTTAAAATTGATTACTTTTTTTGAAAAATAGATGCACTATGTATGGACTTACAAAGAAAAATGCAAACGAATCATAAAAAAGAGTGCATTTTTAAGGACAATTTTGGTTTGGTTTGGATAATCTTCCTTGTAATTTTGGACAGCTAGCACTTTCCGCCGATGGAAAACTCCTTCTCAATCTTGTCGGCTATCATCTTAGCAATCGCCAAACTGCTGGTGGCGCCCGGGGACGGAGCATTCCGGCAGTGGAGCACCCGCTTGGCCACCGCCCCGGAGCCCTCTCCGCGATCGAACACAAAGTCATCTACTAGGTTGCCCTCGAGGTCCATCGCCTGCGCGCGAACTCCGGCCGGTCCGCGCTTAATGTCGTACTCGGTGATGTCGGGGATGTACTTCTGCAGGGCCTTCATCTGCAGGTTGATGAACCACGACTTGGACATTTCGCTCAGGCCAAAGCCGATGTACTTGCTGGCCATTTTCACGAAACCCGGATAGCGCAGGGCATCGAACAGCTCCACCAGATTGATGTCACCCCACCTGCGAAGGAGATGGGAGACTAAAACCTATTCCGGGGTGGTATGATTGGTATGCTCACGTGTATCCCTCGCGCTTCAGGGCCAGCACGGCGTTGGGGCCCAGCCAGATTGTTCCGTCCATTCGCGGCGTAAAGTGCACGCCCAGGAAGGGGAAGCGCGGATCGGGCACCGGGTAAATGTTGCCCTTGACCATGTGCTGCTTCTCCTTCGAGAGCAGGAGGTACTCCCCGCGGAAGGGCACAATGCGTGGATCCCTCGCACAGCCGGTCTTCTCGGCCAGCAAATCGGATTGCAGGCCGCCGCAGGTCAGCACGTTCTTGGTGCGCACAAATTTGCCGCCCGTGGTGGCGTGAATGGTCACCGGGTAGTCGGTGCCCTCCTTGCTCTCGCAGAACCTGTCCACGCCAAAGTTCAGGTAGATGTGACCGCCGGACCTCTTGATGTCCTCGCCGTAGTGCTGGGTCACCAGGCCCCAGTCCACGATGCCGGTGTGCGGGCTGTGCAGCGCCTTGAGGCCCTGGCAGAAGGGCTCAATCTTCTGGATTTCGCTACCATCGATCATCCGCAGATCGGGCACATTGTTGGCCTGGCCGCGCTTCTCCAGGTCGCCCAGCAGCTTCACCTCCTTCTCGTCGGTGGCCACGATCAGCTTGCCGCACTTCTTGTACGGGATCTTGTGCTCGTCCAGATAGGCGTACGCCAGGTGCATGCCCTCCACGCAGAGCTTGGCCTTCAGCGTGCCGGGCTTGTAGTAGATGCCCGCATGGATCACACCCGAGTTGTGGCCGCTCTGGTGCATCGCCAGCTTGCACTCCTTCTCCACGACGGCCACCTTGAGGCCGGGGTGGCGCTGGAGGATCTCGCGGGCCGAGGCAGTGCCCACGATACCGCCGCCAACCACAACCAGGTCGTAATCTCTGCAAAGCGAAGGAAGTCGTGATTATTCGATCCGAAACAGTGGAACAATGTGGAATATTGGAACAATTAGTGCAGATATTGGTCAGATTTTTGGGATGGAACTACGGAATGTCTCAAGGAATCAAGAAATGTCTCAGGAAATCAAGGTAAGCGTAATGTAATAAGTAACAACTTCTTCTAAACCGCTGAAGTCCACCCATGAGAATCAAACAAATTATGATACAAAGTTTTAAATCTATTTGATCTTAAAATTTAACTGCTAATTGGAAAACCTTGTAACCCCTGAATTTATGTGTGTAAATACTAAAAACATCTGGAACTTCAATACAAGTTATAGAGTCTTATGATCAGGGAAACTATGTATATCTTAAGTATTAAAAAACCTGGAAACCCCAAAGTATTATCTAGTTATGAAACATAGTTTTAGCAAAATTAAGCTGCTAGTTAGACTGTATTGTAAATCATATTAAAAAAATATTGATACCACAAAAGGGTACAATGGGAAATATCTCATAAATGAAAGATTTATAGCTTTGTTTTTGCCTGATCCCAGTATTTAGCAACTAATTATGAAAGGTTTCAGGCAAATAATGTGTATCTAATTAGTACCTAAGCCATTAGATCGTTTCTAAAATAAACTATATACGAGAAGCACTCTTTTCTTGAGACTACAAAAAGTATCTGCAGACCGGAACGCCTTGAAGCCGCAAAAAGTATCTGAAAACAAAGAGAAAGCCTCCGCTGACCATCGAAAGTATCGCCAAGCAAAACATATCTGTGTCTGAGGAACGCGAGAGCGAGCGGAATGCTTATCTGCAGGTGAAGAAACTCACCCGAGGTTGCCGCTGTGCTGAAGGCGATTTTGGCTCGCCGCCACCTGGGCCACGTTGAGGAGGCTCCTGCGGCCTCCCAGCCGCATCAGCTGTCGCACCTGGGCCATGGCTCCTTAGCTCTAGCTCTCTGCTGGACAAATACGCTTGTGCACTTGCGATTTGTATCTTTCGGGGCGACGGCAAAAGACCTTGCTTGACCTTGTCCGTATGCGAGCCGTTGTGCGTACAAACTGAAAGATTTTCGGTTTGGAGATACAGACGCGACCCGTGGAACTTTTCCGCGCCGCGAGAGGAAAACAAATACGCTCGCTGCTCGGACACGAGCAGAGCATCTAAGGCAGACCCATAAAGCGCTAATTGATAAGTGTTCCTAGGTTATTTGCCAAGGGGGGGGAGGGGCGGCCCATCAGCTGTTAGGTGGCCGATGCGCTGATAAGACAACAATGTGGCCAGACGTCAGGGGCCGCACAAACGGCCAACGAAGGCTTAGTAAGAATATTGTATAAAGACGATCTTACAAATGTTTAGCAACATGTTATAAATTTTGAAATTAAATAAAAAAAAAAACATAAGGTATCTGACAAGGGCCAACTCGTTACAGTTGTGCAGTGCCAGCCCTTTCCAGCACTACAGCTACTATATATTTAATTTCTTTATTTAAGAAAAGCTACCAAGTAATTTAAAATAAATAGGTAGCGGTAATATTGAGCAATGTCATTAAATATTAAATATTTCTAATAATTTAAACAAATTCAATGCCAGATAAAAGCCAAATGGTCATAGCTGTGCCGTACCGTCACTTTGCAACACTGAAACATCTTTGCAACATCTGATGGCAAACAGCTGATGGAAAGAGGAGTAAACAAAACCAAAACAATAATAAATTATTGAATTTAGTTTGAAGAACTCCTCCCCGCCATGCCCGCCCACTGTGCGGTGGTCAATTGCAGCGACAAATATGTCCACTCCGGCAGCATATCCTTCCACAGGCACGTCAACACTTTCAATTACCTTTGAAAATCTCTTAAAAAATGTGATTCCCCCCAAAAGGTTTCCCTTCAAGCGGAAGGATCTGGTGCAAAAGTGGAAGGACTTCACCCAGCGCAGTGGCCAGTGGATGCCCTCCAAGTGGAGTGCCGTTTGCAGTCGCCACTTTGTCGATTCGGACTTCAATTGCTGCAACAACCGGAAGACGCTGAAAAAAAGCGCCGTGCCCACGGTGCGGGTGCCGGAGCAGGATGCCCTCGATGTCCTAGTGCAGCAGGTGGCCCCCGGTCCCGCTGCCCGGCCGCTGAGCAAGCAAACCCTGTCGAGCGCAGCAGAGCCCGCCGCCTCGTCGGCCAGCAAGTGCACGTGCCGCTTTTGCGGCTCCTCGGCGACGAACTGTTCGTCGTTCGAGAAGAGTTTCGAGCTGTTCGGCATGATCCAGAAGTGCTTTCCCACGCTGCAGATCCAGCAGGACGACACCCTGCCCAAGGACATCTGCGGGGAGTGCTCGCGGCAGCTGGAACGCTTCGCGCAGTTCATCGACGTGGTGATGCAGACGCAGAGCGAGCTGCAGCGCCAGTACCGCCGGCAGCTGAAGATCAAGCAGGAGCCGCTGGTGCGGGTCAAGCAGGAGGCCAGCGACAACCTGGACAACCTCTTTTCGGACGAACTGGACATGGGTCTGGAGCCGGACGAGGCTTGCGAGGCCGCGGAGACGGAGCAAAAGTTCCAGTTCTGCGATTTTCCCATGCTCAACACGCAGGACATCATCAACAACTGCGACATCATGGAGATCATCAACCTGGACGACCCGTTCATCAATATACCCGATGACGCGGACGTGGAGCGCTCCCAACCCTTGAGGTCGGCCAACGAAATGCTGCAATCGGAGATGCTGACGGAGGAGCACAACTACGCCAAGGAGGACTGCCAGTTGCCGCCGGTGCAGTACAAAAAGGAGAAGCTGGAGGGTGCGGATCTGGCCCCGGAGCCGACTCCACCGCCCGCAGTTCCTCCTCCACCAACGCAGCAACTTTTGCAGCCTCTGCAGGAAGAGCAGCTGCCGCTGCAGGACAACCTTCCGGCGGCAGAGACGCGCTCCTGCAAGCCGATTGTGACGAACGTGAGCCAGATACCCACGCCGCTGATCTGCAAGCTGCTGCCGCCGCAAGCGACCCCCGTCTCCTCCAAGCCCAACATCGTGGTGCTCAACGACAGCGTGGTGCAGTCCTCGGCCGCCTTTCGCCTCCACAACTGCACCCTCTGCACCGCCAAGTTCATCACGCCGGATAGCCTCGATCAGCACTACGTTCACAGCCACAGCCACAGCCATGCGATGCCCATGGTGAGTGTGCCGCCGCTCAACATCAATCTGTCCAGCCTGCCGGCCAATCCTCCCCTCAAGCTGGAGAGCAACAGGGGCTTCTTGGCGCCGGAACAGCTCGATTACTGGCAGCCGGAGTGGCAGAACAATCCCATTGCCACGCAGCCAAAGAAGAAGATCGACATCCTGGACATGCAGAGCAGCTTTCTGCATCACAAGGACCTCTTGCCGGCGGCCACGCAGATTCCGGCTCCGCTTCCCGATCCCGAAATGGCCGCTATGACCGTGAACTATGCCAAACTGGCGGCCAAGTACCGGAAATTGCAACGCAAATGCCAGAAGCTGGCCGTTCCCAGGCGGAGGAGCCGGAAATCGCATGTGTGCCGGGTGTGCAGGCAGGGCTTTCCAAGCATTCGAAAACTACTCCATCACCGGCGCCTGAAACAGCACTTTGTGCGGTGGACACCGAGTTTCTTTCGCCGCTGCTGTGGCTGCCTGAGACTCTTCTCCTCCCGGCTGGCTCTGCGCCAGCACATGCGCTACATCTGCCAATCGCTGTCCCTGCGGAACAATCGCCGCCTGCAGAGCTTCAAGTGCCGCCACTGCCAGGCCATAGCCTTTGCCCACTGGCGCCTCTATCGTCGTCACGAGCTCAAGTGCCGGCCGAAAAAGTCCCGCCTCAAGGTGCCCTTCGGCAGTGGCGGTAGGAAGAGGAAAGTTGCGTCCGGTCAGCATTTCACTTGCGAGCTGTGCCAGAAGTCCTTTGGGTCGCAGAACGGACTGCGCCAGCACGTCATCACACACTCCACGGAGCGACAGCACAAATGTGCCATCTGCGAGCGGGTCTTCAAGCGACGCAACGGCCTCTCGCAGCACATCAAGGGCTACCACCTGCAGCTCAAGCCGCACGAGTGTCCTGTGTGCCAGCACCGCTACGCCCTGAAATGTGATATGCTCCGCTGCAGGCACTCCCTGCGCCGCAATCCGGCAGCCGGCGAATAGACAGCAACAAACTGTGATATGTGCAGTAAGTTGGCCCTAAACTAACCTATTTTTAAATGCCACTTAACATTGGGTTTCTGCCCCCACAGACCTCTGGATTTTATGGATCTTTACGGCAGCCCTGCAGGGTCCCAAAGTGTTGAAGAGTTCGCAGCGGGAAGGAATTTGTGGCCACGATTACAAGGCCATTTCATGCACAAAGTTGCACTCCAAAAGGGCGCCAAAAATGGTACTTTTTGTAGGTTGTTTTGAGAGTAATTCATATATTTTGTGCCCCTCGGAACCTCTAGATTTTATGGATCCCTGCAGTATGCTTGGTTGGTGGTCTTGCGGCCAAGTAATGGAAAATCCAAAGTGCTGAAGACTTCGCAGCGGGAGGAAGTGTGTGGCCTCGCTTACAATGCCATTCCACGCTTCAACACTCACGTGATTAGCAACAAAGTAGCCGCAATTTGTATTATATACATTTATTTGTTTAAACTGCAGCATAATAATAAGGTTTTGTATTAAACGCTCTCTCTCTAAACTCTCTAAAAGTATGTTTATTTCTTGCGTAATAGTAATATTGCTGAAGTCGCTAAACTTTAAACAAGAAATACTGAAACATTAATTTCGATCGAACGCGACAAAGGTTATAACTGCAACATAGGTTTGTATGTACAAAGAAGGTTGAAAGGTTCGCTTAACATAACTATCGATTTCGATTTTGTGTTTCTCGGCATTTTAACAAAACTCAACAAACCGATAGAGAAAAAGGAAATAAAAATGGCACTACAAGTACGAAAATCATAAGATAAAAACATAAAATTTCTCAAAAACATCTAAAAACAGTGTGTAAAAATTCAACAAATACAATTTTCGCAACACCAAGTAATAGAAATACAGGTCTTAGGACTAAAACCTATATGCTCAACTAAAGATTAACTATAAATTACGCTTTTGGTATGATCGTTATCTAGGTTACGTGTACGTATGCATATGTGAGGATTGGGGGCGGACCGATCGCTGCCCCACTGATATCAATGGGAAATATTCATTGCCTTGTTTTTTGTGTACGCCAAAAGTTGTCCAAAAATAATGCACAATTCTGTCAAATGGCAGCAGGTCGATCCGGCCCCGCACAAGTGTATATATGAGACGATTAGTATGGATATCGGTTATTGTATGTGTGATGCCAGGATCTCTAGGGATTCTAGTTCCGTATTCGATTAACCTACGATCGGGAATTGCGCCCTAGACCACCGCCAGCGGGTGGGCCGCCCTACTGAAAGATGGCCGCCCGCTGCTGGAACTGCTGGCGCCTCTGGGCCCGTTCCTCCTCCTCGCGGCGCCGCTCCTCCTGCTCGGCTCGGATCTCGTCGTGAAACTTGTTCGTCCGCAGCTGCTGCTCGATTTTTGCCTCGAAAAAGTCCTTGGCGCCGCTCACGCCCACCTGCTCCACATCGATCTCGGTGAGCCGGGCCAGCTGATTGAGCCCGGAATCGGAGTCGAGCTCGCCGGCACCAGCCTTGCGGTAGATGAGCAGGAACTCGCGGAAGGAGATCTTGCCATCGTGATCCTCGTCCACCTCGGCGATCATCTTCTTGAGGCCGAGATGGGTCTGCGGGGCGCCCAGCTTCTCCATCATGTACTTGAGCTCCTGCAGGTCCAAGAAGCCATCGCGGGCCGTGTCGTAGCTGCAACGAAATTGATTAATTAATATCAGTTTACTCGTCGCTCAAAGCAAGGTTGCTGGTATTAGGCGAAAGCCAAGTGAGACGAATCAATTGGTCAGCAGTTCGGGAATCACACCAGCAAAAGGGCTTAAAGATAAATGTCTGTGGTCAATGACCACGCGAGAAACACGAGACTGCCAATGTCGGGGATTAGCAATCGATAATGCAAACGTGGGTGCAGTGGCGTCAGAGGTCGCGTGGCAACCCGCCTGCGAGTGTGGGAGGCAGGCCAACCCAATTTCATGCTAAATTTGCACACAACAGCGGTGGCCACAGCCATAGCATTGCCAATTATGGGGGCTATACCACATAAAACACAAACGTAAATGGGCTATCATTATGATTAAAAAGACAAAAGACCGTATAACTTTGAAGTAAGAGAAATAGAGATGTTTCCAAAGACAAAGCTGTCAATGCAAATGGGAAAACATATTGATAAACTATGTTTTGGTATGCAAATTCTTTTCTTTTGGAATTATATAACTAGCAGGGCAATATTGCTTGAAAGATTTGAAATTCCTTGAAATTTATTTGCTTCGTTGAGTGGAGGATGCTATGGAAATGCCAATATATGTCCCCAAGCCATAAGCCCCGACAGAAACCCATTCATACCAATGCCAAAAAGGCTTATGAACATAATCATGACTGAGCTGTGGCTCTTGTATGCTCACTGCCATCCAGTGGGACAATTTTGGCAGCTTTTGCATCAAGATTCCCGCTCCATCCAACCGAATTGCGGGTTCGACGACCGAAATTGGCAAGTCAAAAGTTCAAACGGCGCCACTTCCGCCAATAGTGCGGTGGGCAGGAAATCGCGATGAAAATGTAAATAAACCCCATTTACCATCTAATTGTGTAATATATTATAAAAGAGAAAACGCCAGAAGCGCTAGGCGGGCCACCACCACCACTCGCGTGTGCGGCTGCGGCAGCAGATGAGCAACCTGCAACATCTGCAGCTGCTGCGCTGCAGCGGCAACCTTTGCAAACAGGCTTCCACTACCAAATCGACCTTGCCGGTTAGGCGAAGGATGTTCATGTTAATGCCTGCGAAACTAGTCAAACTAGTTACTGCCTGGCTAGCTAAAAATACGCAACTCTCCAACCGCCAGCTAAGGAAGCAGCCACAGCATCGGAGATCGTTGGGAGATAGAGATACAAGTAACTTGAAGTTACCCAATAATCGAAACTGAAAGTTTCGATTTCTCGCTCGCCTAGAAGCCACCGCGTTATGATGAAACATCTATTAGATTACAACAAGCGGACAGTTTCGCTTTCGTTTCACAAATAATTGAATCTCTGTATCGACAAATTGCGTGATTACAAAAGAAGCTCAAATACTCGTACAACAGTAGATATAATGAAAAGTAATGAAATTAAAGAGTGAAAGTAATTAACCGCGAGGGAGTCATCTCGAGCGTGTCTGGGAATAGTGACTAGGTGTCACCGCCGCACCGCCGTGCATTTTGGTTAATTAATTGTGGCCAACTGTTACGCTATCGCCGCCGTCTTTTTAATTAACCAACAATTGCAGTCTCTTTGCAGTCTCTTTTTTGTTCATCGCCAAGATGGGAGGCGAGTTGCGTCAATGCGACAATTGGTGGCACTTTTGCCGGTGGCCTATGTTTTTGCTTTCGTTTGAATCGGTATTTTCTCCACAACAATATCGTTTATTTTCTTTCCAATTGATCGAGGTGATGTTGTCCCAAGGGGCGACTTCAGCTGTTCAATTCAATTAAATTTAAACAAATTAAAAGCGAAGCAGCGCTGGAATAGCTTGGGATTCAAAGGTGAAGAAGTATTTTTATTAATTTAGACACCTTTATGGCTGTTTTTGTGTCACAAAGGTGTGAAACATTAGGCTTGCTAAATAATCCATTTAGCGTTGTCATAAAACCTATAATTTAAGAACTTGTTTTCTGAATAAGTTCGTTTAAAATCTCAATAAACCCGGATAACCTCTCCTTGAAAGGAGAGTGTCGCGCATAGACCAGCGGTGGACAGTCCATAGCTCTTTTGCCTTCCAGGGCTCTCAACATCAATGTGAATGTCTGCAACAAAAGGGAATCGACATTTGCACGTCATCCGAAGTTGACGGTGAAAAGGGAAGGTGTGAAATTACAGAAACAAAATATGTAGAACCAAAAATCTGTGCCTATCGCTGGCATATACCATTGAGATCCTTAGCAAATATCTCTCGTTCCTTTTGTACTCGTTCCTTCAAGTTTTTGGTTAAAATTAAAATCTGGGACTACTTTTTGGGGTTCTTGGTCCACCTGCTGTGGGGCTATTGGCAAATACCAAACAAATATCATCTCCCACTGAGATTGCCCCCACCGGATTTAGCCTAATTTTTATTGATTGTTTTCATTTCAATGAATCGAACAACTTCACACGCCGACTTTTCGGGGGTGTTGAACATTTTTCCGCCCCATTGCAGGTGGCTCTCGTTGTTGCGGCAGGGCCACATGCTACATGCTATACGGCTACATACATATACTATGAGTATATGCATGCGATTTTCATTTTCTTTATCGTATTTCGTGTACAGTTCAACAGCTAACGGGGTCAGCTGGGCATTGTTATTGGCGCGGCGGCTAATGCTGCATGCCGCAATTTGCATCGTAAATTTATCTATGCTCGTGCCAGTACCCTAAACGTTAAACAAGTGCGGTCGCACAAACATGCTCGATATTGTTTATTTTCCAATTATTAATGATTTCCTCGAACCGGACTACTAAGTATTCTTCTTGGTTTGCCTTAAATTCTTTACGATATTGTATTCAATAACCAGGTTACTTGAATCTGCAGTTNTAACTCCAACACCCTCGAACCGGACTACCAAGTATTCTTTGCGGTTTGCCTTAAATTCTTTACGATATTGTATTCAATAACCAGGTTTTTGAAATATGTTTGGGTAGTATATGCTTGCCCTCAGCTGTAAGCTATGAATCTGCAGTTACTTGATTGATCACAGCTTGCTTTTTAAGTATTTTGGCTCCAATTCTTGACGATATTGTATTTAATAAGGATTTCTTAGACTCAAGTATTGTACATTTGAATAGGAATACCAAGTATTCTTCTCGGTTTGGCTTAAATTCTCTATAATATTGTATATAATAATGGTAAGAATTTGCTTGCTCTCTGCTGTAAGCTATAAATCCGCAATCAAAGTTTCTCTTTAAAGAATTTTGGATTTATTTCTTCACTATATTATATTCAATAACCCGTTGCTTTGGAATATATTTGGTAGGTATTTGCTGCTTTCTTCACTATATTATATTCAATAACCCGTTGCTTTGGAATATATTTGGTAAGTATTTGCTTGCTTTCTGATGTAAGCTAGTGATCTGCAATTACATGATTGAGACCAGTTTCTCTTTATTAAGTATGTTATTTTCGGCCTAATTCCCTACGATATTGTATTGATTAACACGTTTCTTTTGAATACATTTGGTAAGTATTGGCTTGCCCTCGGCTGTAAGCTAGTGATCTGCAATTACTTGATTGAACACAGCTTCTCTCTATTAACAATCTAATGGAGTTGCAGTTGCAGTTGCAGTTGCAACTTCTCTGCTGAATGGAGTCTTATTTTTCCGTCTCTGCTTTTTGTGGCCCCGATGTGCAAGCGGGTTAATGCCAAAGGGAGTCCGATTCAGATTCCGATTCCGATTCCGAAGTTAAAAAGCGTCAAGTTCTTGAACTTTATGGTAACGGTTTTCATTGTCTGCCGTGTAAGACGCTTAAAATGCACAGAGGGTCTCGACTTCGTTGGGCGGATTTCATCATTTCAACGATGATGGGGGGCCTATGCTGAGGCATGTACTCCGGGGACCCCGAGTCCCTCATCTATTGCAACCGAATCGAAACGAAAAGAGCTCGACAGGCATGTCTTGCATACGCAATTGCTGCTTTACATCGCTCGTCGATGGATCGTCTGTCTGTCTGTCTGTCTGGAGCGACTCACTCACCTGCCGCCTGTTTTTCGTTTCGAAACCACACATGCACCTGTGCACATTGCCTAGACAAACAGTCCCTGGGTCCCGTCCCGTCCCGTCCCTATATACATAAAAGCAGGCCTGGGGTATGTAAAATTCTAAATCAATAAAATGCATGACTACTGGCCAGAAAAACTGGCAGTTAACAGCTCATCGTATGACTAAGAATTAGCTGAGTAATTGTATATATCACGTGGTGATTAACAAGATCAAAGAAAGTGACTAGGCCTGTATTTTATTAAAATTAGAGAAGAATTATCATCCTAAGCGGCTGCCAAACTCCCAAGAAGATATGTGCCCTGGCCTACCCAAAATAAACTGGCCATATTTTTGACATTTCGAAATTGGAACAAACGCAAACAAAACGCTGTCGAGGAGTGTGGCACATCGTTGCGTGGGTCGCGCCTTGTCCGATTATTTTTAGTTGTTGCAGGAAGCATCGTCGTCACAGCAAATGTTGCTGCAGCGTTTGCCCCCCTTCTCGGGGTTTTCATTCCTTATCGCCGCGGAAGAGAACAACTGCAGTGGACAACGAATAAAACGCAGTGACTAATTGCAACAAGTTGCGGCACAATGCCCGAATGAGTGATGATGATGATGCGCCGCACATAATTTGATATTTCCTCAATTGAGTGGACAACACTCGCCACACGATCGTACAGTTGCGGTATGGTATGGTTACATTGTAACGGCCCAAGCGAGTTAGTCAGTTGGTTTTATATCATTTGGAGTTAGTGTATCATTTGGGTATTTAAAAAGGCAAATTGCATTCGAAAATGTTCTAGTAATTTCGACTACAGCTGGATAATAGCTTTTAAAATAGGTCTTTGTTTACCTACTTAAGTAGAGTCACTGAAAACAGTCTTTGGAAATAATTAGCTGATTCAATTCCTTTTCTTGTAATGAGTTTCTACAATAAACCATACAGAATGAGACATCTTGGTTCTGAAAGATTATTTTATTTGCCTGAGGCACTGCTAATTTCTTGGCCATTTGTGTGACTGTACTGCGGTTGAAAAACGCCATGCAGTGCGCACAATGAAGCGTCAATGGTGGGGGGCTCTTTCCTTTGTCAGCTAGTTTACTGTACGAGTATTCCTTTGGCATGTTTTGTGGACATGCCANGTATCATTTGGGTATTAAAAAGGCAAATTGCATTCGAAAATGTTCTATTAATTTCGACTACAGCTGGATAATAGCTTTTAAAATAGGTCTCTGTTTACCTATTTAAGTAGAGTTACTGAAAACAGTCTTTGGAAATTATAAGATGATTCAATTCCTTGTCCTGTAATGAGTTTCGAAAATAAACCATACAGAATGAGACATCTTGGTTCTGAAAGATTATTTTATTTGCCTGAGGCACTGCTAATTTCTTGGCCATTTGTGTGACTGTACTGCGGTTGAAAAACGCCATGCAGTGCGCACAATGAAGCGTCAATGGTGGGGGGCTCTTTCCTTTGTCAGCTAGTTTACTGTACGAGTATTCCTTTGGCATGTTTTGTGGACATGCCAGACTGCCCGTCGCCTGCTCAATGCAGTTCCACAACTGCAACATCCAATTGGCAATCCGCAACCCGCAACCTGCAACCAGCAATCTGCAATCTGCGATTGGCGATTTGCAATTTGCAATTGGCGATTTTTGGCCAAATGCAAAAAGGTCGTGCACATGTGCGCGGAAGTGCTCTCCGGTAATTACAAGTGGAGGCTGCAGCCGGAAATGAAGTATCGATTGCCCGAAAAGCCGCTTGCAAACAGCATTGCGCTAAAAATGAGTTGCACAAGTGTCAATGAACCTAGACACCAGGGCCTGAAAACACTTCAAGAACAACCTCTGCCACATGCAATTGTCCCGAAATGTGCAACCCCCTGATGGATGTGTAATTTGCATGAGTATGCCGGGAGGGCTGTCAAGGGGTTATGCCCGAGTGATAATAGGTGGTGGCAATGGCTATGGCAACTTAATTAAAAGTTCTCCCCGCCACCGTGGCCGCAATAAAAAGCCCATCCGGACAGCAAACGCAATTCCTCCCCCATTGTAAAGTGCGTGCAAGTGCTTTGGTTTTGTCCGTGAACTCAAATTGTAACCAGAGCGACGACAGTTGCTTTGTGGCATTGCAGCTTTGTAGGTATCGGATGCCACACAGCAGAACCCCTGGGCGGGAAAAGAAGCTTGGCGCCCACAGTGGTCACTCCCTAAAAGGGAGAAACCTAATTCACTTAACTTTTCCACCATAAAAGGATGTATACCATGATTACAATTCATTTTACCAAGTTTTTACTGCCTTACTTTTTGCAAAATTGAATGAAATGTATACAATTCATTTTACCAAGTTTTTACTGCCTTACTTTTTGCAAAATTGAATGAAATGTATACACTATAATTACGTCTGCTGGGGGTTGATTTTCCCAAGTTTACGAAGGGATTTCTGCCTATCTTGGCCCCACAGAGACGCTGTAAACAGTGGCAAACCATACAGTACACCCCCATTAAATTCGGCGCCATAAAGTAATGCATAATCGATACCATTCTGTAGTTTATCGCTCCCCGGAAGTTAGTGCCAGTCTCTCTTTCAAATACACCAGAAAATGTGCGGAAAATGACGCATTACAAGGGGGGGAAATGCAATCAGGAAACCCGAAGACTAGCGCATATAGTAAAATCCAAAGACGCTATAAAACACATTGCGTGAGCCATGATAAACTGAGGCGTGGGATGGAACTAAAACTTTGTATTTGTATATTTTTCACTTAATCGCACATGGGCTGGGTCAGGCCTGCTGCTACTTATCTTTTTGGGAAGTCTCGGGGGATCGCTGTTTTTGCTAAATAAAAAAAAATTGTGACGTCTTTGGCGGGCGAGCGAATTTGTTTACATTTGCATTTCTTTATTGGGATTTATCGGAAAGCGATTCGACGGAAACTGGCTCGCCCGGCTGAATCAGTTGCAGATTGTTTGTACAAATTGCTTGGTAAAACAAAATCACTGCGTGACTCAGGCAACATTTTGCTTTCGATTCTTGAATGTATCGTATTGTATCGCAGCATTTAATTAACTGCTTCAGGTTTGTGCGCTTCGGGTTTGCAAGCTTAGCACATCACTTTGTTGGGTCCAACGTGACTGGAAAGGCCAAAAGCCGCCGCGCACAAAGGCTTTGGCTATGGCTTTTAGCCGGTTTCTTCTGCTATTATCATTCAAAAGTAGCCACCGCAAAAAGACGGTATATTCAGGCAGTCAGCCAGCCAGCCGGTCGAGTAAAAAACATGACATTTGCTCTGGGGAGAAAAACTGTACTAAAATCTTGTGAGGTAACTTGGCTAATTACGTGAGTAAATCTTCGAGGGAATTGCCATTAAAAAATTAATTAACTCTAGAGATCTGTAGTTCTTAGCTGCTCAAGAATCTTATCTGGTCTTGCAAAAAAGCTTTTTCAATGTCAGCTGGTGCCCTGCTCAATGAATTGAATCAGATAACATTTTTGGCAAAACTATACCACGTATTCTTAAAACGACTTGTTTTTTATACGTAAACAAACAAGGTTTTTCCTCTATTTCAAGACCAAAATCAGTCTCTTACTTAATCGAAGAAAATGTGTGTTTTTGCCCATATACAATCCCATTGCCCGTATATGCCCTCGGGGCATTAGCTAATCGCAGACCAAAAGTCTCTTGGCTTTCCACCATTTGTGGCATGTACAAGGAGTACTATATTTCCCAGACTGCCTGGAGTGGATTTCTGTGTCTTTTTCTGATGTTTTCCCTCTGCTGGCCGCAGTGCCATAATGCAGGCTCTTTTTTGGTTTTGACAATTTGCCAGATTACAGTGACCCATTTGCCTGCTTATAAGTAAATGTAATCAAAAGCCATGGCAAACCACCTTCCCATAAGAATTCCCGGATGAGTCAGGTGAGCTTATGTGTTGAATCAGTTGAAGAAATACAGTGTGACAGGTGCTTCTTGGCGAATTCAAGGTAATCAGAAGGAAATAAACAGAAACCAGATAATTCGGATGAGCCTGAGATAGCTTATCGGACACAGACTGCGATGCATACGTGCCATGGGTCGGAATTTAAATAGTAGCAATTCTGGAGATGTAATCTAGCAGAACATTGCGCAATAGAAGTAGTGCTTGCTGTTCGCGGTTGATTGGTCGAAATCCGAGCGGGGCTATCGCAAAAACGATCCACCGCAAGACTAGGAAAGCGAGGTGGTATAGTAAACAAAACATTGCAAACCGTTTGCGGGCAATGCATCGTGTCTGGTAATGCAAAACCATTCGCACGGGAGGGGCATCCATTACTGGAAACCCGCAAGTTTGTTTTGAAATGTGAGATGCCACGGGAACAGATCAAGTCATAGGAACAGCTAGCAAAGCATTTTCCTAAAACAACTATTAAATGAATGTAAATCCAAGACAATTGCCTTTAGCCAATCCTGTCTGTAGTGTAATAATTTAATTCGCCTGAAAGTGGCGGGGCAGAAAACCGCTTTTGAGTCATGATCCGCGTGGCGGGAGCACAACTTGCGACCTGGGATGCAGCGGCGAGCTTGCGACTGCGACAATATTTCCACCCAAGCCGTGAGTCATGCCCCATTGCACTTGGAAAAGTCGGAGGGGGGGATGGAGAGCTGGGAGGGCGGCGGTGGGGAGAGGCTGCAGTAAATGCAATTTAAATGCCCATTAGGCGCATGAGTTTTATGTTGCCATCTAATGAGACGCGAATGCGATGGCGATTGCGAGGAGAAGCCTGGGAAAGTGGCAGATGCAGGTGAAAGGAGGAGACCACAGAGGGAGGCTACAGGTGAACTTACATAAAGACCAACTTTTCGAAAGGAAAATTCAAGTTATAATACTTATTTAATCAAAATTTACAATGCAAACGAGAACGTCACTAACCCAAAGGAATTTCTGATAACCTGAGAATTATCAGTAGAATTATCAGTTCAAGTTTTAATACATGAATTTATGTAAAACAAATGTTTGCAATTTGATTAAATGTAAATTCAAAAAAAAACAATTGTATAAAATGATATTGAACAACAGTAATCATTGCTGTTGTTGATTATTTTTGTAAGTCTGGGTCCCAGAATTATTTGTTCGATAAGGATTACGAAAATATCACTGATAGTTACAATAATACAGGATCTTCCCGTATTACTCCTAATTTTGCGACATTATTTCCTTTGAGGTACTAAAACCTATCACTAATATTTGGTATAACTAGGTTTCCCTGTTTCCAGTAGGGTTACCATAACACAAATAACAAGACTCTTCTCAGGATCATTCCGTATTCTTCCTAATTTTTCGAAAGGTATTTTCTTTTGGGTACTAAAACCTATTTAAGGAACTTCCAAAATAATTTCTGTACGCCCTCCTTGGTTCAATACATGTTTGTTTATAGTGTATTTATTTAGATTTCCATAACCTTCCTCAAGAACATCCCCTACTCGTATTACCCCTTTATTGCAAGGTAACTATTTTGGGTGTACTCACGTGTTGAAGGTCTTCTGGTACTCCTTGATCTGCTTGCGGGAGAACTCGTGGAACTCGGTGTAGACGTTGACCACCTTGAAGGTGCGGGGCACGACGATGCCCGCCTCCTGCGAGTCCATGATCTCCTGGCGCCTGTTCAGGATGTGGGTCAGCTCGGAGCTGTCCGTGTTGGCGGTGTTCGTGGTGGTGGTGGTGGTGGTGCTGTCGTCCAGGCTGCCGTTGCGGGAGGCGGACGAGGCGTTCGAGGACACGGACATGATGTCTGTTGCGATTACTCTCCTTCTGTTTACTCTCGTGAGCTGAGGAATTTCAAGGCGGGCACACCCTAGCACTGGCACAAGGACAACGGCGGTGTCTTCGCGTGGATTGTGGATTCGCACGAAACAAGGAGCGGAGGATGCGAGGCGATTGCGAATTCGAGGTGTGGCCGGGTTCTTGTGTTTTCTTTTGCTGCGAAAAGCTCGACAAAAGCCGGGTTTGTGTGGTTTGTGTGTGGAAAACGAATTTGTGCAGTTGCTGCTTCTCCTGTTTCGCGGTTTGCGCGGTACCTCCGAATCGGACAAATGTCGGGGAACGAATAACGAAAAACGAGCGAGGCGCACGCTTGAAAAACGAATCGAAAAGCTGAAGGCAGAGGCGCAGACTCTCCGATCTGCCGACCGGTTGTGCCCATTTACCATCTCTTTTACACGGAGGCGCGCGCCGAATGTCAGGTTTCTACCATGTCCGATAACCGCTGTGTACCCAATGTATCTAAATATGTTGCAGGCTTGGGGTGGAATTCAAAATGTTGGCGGTTCTCATGAAAATATCAATATGAAAATATGACAATTTAAAGTGACTATAAATTAAAAATATTATAAACGATTTTTAAAAGGGAAATATGTTTATTTTTCGCATCATTTCGGACTCTAAAAGTGTTAAAGAAATTATTGTAAAGGAATTATCAAAAGTTTTTTAGCTAAAAGATTATAGAACTCCTCAATATTTAACTTTTAAATGGGTACTTCATTGAAATTACAGTGAAAATTATTCACCAGAGAGTTCCATCTTAATTTAATTCACATATATAGCGTTTTTTTTCGAAACAGTTCAGATCATTTAGTTTATGGGCTTTCGTTGAGGTCTGATCCCATCCAATATTATCACAGTGTTCGTCCCCGTTCGAGTTGTTTGGTTCTCCTGGTGACCAAATATCCTGATCGACGGGCTTTCCAGTTGAGAACCATACATGTTGTCCATTATTGGCGGAGTCGGTTCCCGAGGTCCAGTAAAAATCGTCAATTTTATTATTCCACAGGTACTGATCGATTAGGCTCCACTCATTTAGGGTTTCAAATGATATAAGGTTGGCTTTCATCTGGCGACAAGCTTGGAAGGCATCAAACCAGTTTTTTTCCTGCTTGGTTTCTATGAAATACAGTCCATCCCCGATCTCTACGAATTCAATTGCTGTGGCAAGTGAAATCAGGGCGAATGCGGCCAGAACCTTTGTTAATTGATACATTCTGAGCTCTGAATGCTTATTTTCGGTTAACGCACCATTTATATAGCCCATCGAAACAAATATCAGGTAAAAGTAAACTCTTATCTCTAATCAGTTAATCAAATATAATCAGATAATGCAAATGGAACTGCTGCACCTCTTTTTAAATGGCAAAGAAACAATAAACGCACCTTTTTTGCGTTATTATTTATATAGCCCATCAAAACAAATACAAGGAAAAAGTAAACTCTTATTTTTAATCAGTTAATCAAATATAATCAGATATTTCAAATGGAAGTGCTAAATAAATTGTTAAATAAATAGTCTCTGATATTAGTATCCAATAAATTAATGGATATAGCTGCTTTTATTTTGTCCATGGCTTATTACACCTAAAGTTTTGGATAAACCTGAGATATTATGTTTAAAATATTATTTTATGTTAAGATAATACATTCTGTCTTTTTATTGTGGAGCAGGGATCTGCATGACTCGCACTCAAGTGTAACTCATACTTTTTTCTACTTGGGAGTAATTACATACATACATAAAAGGCTTTAAAAAATACTTAAACTGAAGTACTCAGCAATGAAGCATCAAAACAAATCAGCCTGGTCTCTTTAATGAGTATCCGCGACGCCGAATACGAGTGTCCACGCATACTCGGCGCCGATGACAAATTTATAATTGCTTCCCTATTCGTTTAAATCGCCAAATTGAGTTGGTTTTGAGGCGGGGTGGATTGTTATAATTTGAGTTTTATCAAGAACAAAACGCAAAGAACCCCCGGAAGATCTATTTTGGGATATCGATGACTCTTTTTTATGTTTTTACATCACCAAAATACTCGTATATGCATTTTTAAAAATATTCATGCAACTTAAAAATACCACCTAAAAATACCATTTATGTAAATTTTTCAAAAGATTCCAACCACCACCAATAATTCATCATAATGCAAAGAAACGCATTGATACACCGCGACAAAAAATACCAAAAATACCTTTTTTAACAAGCTTTCAATAACTTTTCCAAAACCATTTTATTTTTTTCTTAAGTGAAAAAATACGTCCCTCTTTAAATTTTTGGTAGCTAGACAGACGAGCACCCACTTTTTCAGCGGCGACAGAGCGAGTTGCATGCACTTTTAAAATGCGCGCCCACAAAAAATCACCTAAATAATACCACACATACCAAGTTGACACTTAACACGGAATTTTGACAAACTCTTCTTTTGTTTTTATGTCAAAATTAATACCTGCAACATTTGTGGGGCTGTCACAAGGACCCGCGGCAGGGTAATCGCGAAAAGTTGAGCATTAGCGATTGGGGAGGGGGGCAAACAAAATATACCAGAGCAATGCAACCCTGACGACGAAGGACAGCGCAAAGCGGACCAGCGAGAGGCAAGCGAGTAGAGACAAATTATTGAACGGCACAGCGAAAAGAGGGGCGAAAAGAGAGTGAGCACTAGCGCAGAAAAGCAAAAGGCATTCCCATCAAATTTCAAATATCTTTGCAACGCAATCGAGTAGAGCGCACGATGAATGAGGAATACGATGCTATTGTCCTGGGCACCGGCCTCAAGGAGTGCATCCTCAGTGGCATGCTGTCCGTGTCCGGTAAAAAGGTTCTCCATATTGACCGGAACAAGTACTACGGCGGCGAGTCGGCTTCCATAACGCCCCTCGAGGAGCTTTTCCAGCGCTACGGCCTGGAGGCGCCCGGCGAGCGTTTCGGGCGTGGCAGGGACTGGAACGTCGATCTGATACCCAAGTTCCTCATGGCCAATGGTCAGTTGGTGAAGCTGCTGATCCACACGGGCGTTACCCGGTACTTGGAGTTCAAGTCCATCGAGGGCAGCTACGTCTACAAGGGCGGCAAGATAGCCAAGGTGCCGGTGGACCAAAAGGAAGCCCTCGCCTCCGATCTCATGGGTGAGTTGCAACTTGCAGGCTAAAAAAGAAATACCGAATTTTCCCCAAAATCTTCAGCGCTAGCCCCGCCCCTTTTGTGGGCCTTTCTTTGTCTCCGCTTTTGGCACTCGCTGCCTTGTTGCTGTGTTGTTGTTGTGACACGTATTTGCTGTCTGCACGAAAAACAGTTGTTTTTCGCTCGCTACGAGTTTCCACACCCCCCTTCCTCCCCCCACCCACCGTTCCACGGCTCTCTTTAAATTCCAATTAGAATTTCCATTATCATTCCCTGGTTGGAAAATTTTGTTTAAAGCAATGATTCATCGGCTATCTGTCTGCTTTGCACCTGATATTCGCTTGAAACAAAGTGCAATTAGTCGGTTTGGCCAACACGCTCTATTTATTTCCCGATTGCGGCTCTCTGCCATATTGTTCAATTTTTGCGGGGCCTTTCACTTCGCAGAGGCGTCTGCCCGCTAAGATTGGGAATTTCAAGTTGGGGAGAACAGTTCCAATTCCCAGAAGTTCCGGGAACCGAGCAATTAACCGAAAACCTCGCCGAGAGGCGAAAGCAGCTAGGCAACGCAAAGCTAAGGGTTAAAGGTGTGTGGTTCCCAAAGCTTCGCTTGACAGTAATTATTTGAACTTTACAAGAAAGGCGGAATATGAGTTTTAGGGTTGAAGCTTTACTAAAAATTAAATTCTTGATAGATAAGAATTCTAGATCTTTTCTAAACTTTACATTGCTAACTTTAGATTACAAACTTTAGATTAGGTGAAAGTCAAACTCAAGGTCAATAGAGAGGTTCATCTGTAAGTTTTAAAAAATAAGTCTAAAATATTTCGCAACTTGAAATTTAAATATATAAATAAGAAGAAGAAAACCTCAATATTTTTAAGAATAATATTTAACGGCCAATATATCAGTATATATATATGTGAGTTTTATTAATAACTCTTAATTTTTTCGCAACTCTTGCATTTTAAATATAACAAGGAGAAGGAAAGACAAACCCAATATTTTGAGTTAATAATCTATGCGAATTTAATTTGTTTAATTTCTATTAGATTTTTTTTTAGATTCCTATAAGGTTGTTGTTAAATTACTTTTAGAATATACATTAAAAGGGTCGAAACTTTTTTTTTTTTTATTAAAATCCGGGTTTTTTTTACAAATGACGGAGAATACAATTATATAACAAAATTTATAGTTTAAAAATATTAAATACAAATCTTAACACATTTGCCTGTAATAAATTTTGAAATTGTTTAAAGTTGCCACGCAAGACACCAGTAAACTGGTTAACAAATAAATTAAATTACATTTTTTTAGCAAAGCCAAAAAAAAATCAAACTTACACTCAATAGAGTAAATTTTATCGTTAGATAAGTCAATATTTTAAGAAACTCGGTTGCTAAGTCTTCAATTTTATGCAATAGAAATAATGGAAACAAAAGATACGAATTTTATATGATACTGGGCTGTTAAATTGCCTTAAAGAGGCCTTCGACTCGATGTTTTACATAGTCGGCAGTTTAAGCAATTGTTATGAAAAATTCTCCTCCAACAGGAGTTTGAAAAACTACCTTACTTTATTTGGAAATCATAGCGCACAAACACTGCGAGCTGGCAATTATTTTTCGCCTAGAGTCGTTAGTATCTACTTGACTTTCTCGTGGCACGACGCAGTCATACAGAGAGTGTCACAATTGCGAGTTGGGCTTACACAATGGCCAACTGTTTTCGCATTGGCACATATGCTCCGCATGACGTCATTTATGGTGGCCCAGTGGTTTGAGTGGTGGTTGCTGGCCCCCTAAATTAGAGGTCTCGCAAAGTGCAGGGCTTGTGGCGCGGTCGCTACGCGGCATGCAAATGGGAATGTAAACGGAAACCCAACACCACCCCTTCCTTGCACACTCCCTCCCTGAATTCAGATACTTTTTGCGGAACTAACCAATATATGTATACATACACTCGGTTTGCAGGCATGTTTGAGAAGCGTCGCTTCCGCAACTTCCTCATCTACGTGCAGGACTTCCGGGAGGATGACCCAAAGACCTGGAAGGACTTTGACCCCACCAAGGCCAATATGCAGGGTCTGTACGACAAGTTCGGGCTGGACAAGAACACGCAGGACTTCACCGGCCACGCCCTGGCCCTGTTCCGCGACGATGAGTATCTAAACGAGCCGGCGGTGAACACCATTCGCCGCATCAAGCTCTACTCGGACTCGTTGGCCCGCTACGGCAAGTCCCCCTACCTCTATCCCATGTACGGTCTCGGCGAACTGCCCCAGGGATTCGCCCGCCTGTCGGCCATCTACGGCGGCACCTACATGCTGGACAAGCCCATCGACGAGATCGTGCTCGGCGAGGGCGGCAAGGTGGTGGGCGTGCGCTCCGGCGAGGAGGTGGCCAAGTGCAAGCAGGTCTATTGCGATCCCAGCTACGTGCCCGACAAGGTAGGATGACGCTGCTTACTTACGACTATAATGGCATTTAACATTTTGTAATGTCCCGTATTAGGTGCGCAAGCGCGGCAAGGTGATTCGGTGCATTTGCATCCTGGACCATCCGGTGGCCAGCACCAAGGACGGTCTGTCCACGCAGATAATCATTCCACAGAAGCAGGTGGGCAGAAAGTCGGACATATATGTATCGCTGGTTAGCTCCACCCATCAGGTGGCTGCCAAGGGCTGGTTCGTGGGCATGGTCTCCACCACCGTGGAGACCGAAAATCCGGAGGTGGAGATCAAGCCTGGCCTGGACTTGCTCGAGCCGATCGCACAAAAGTTTGTCACCATTTCGGACTACTTGGAACCGGTGGACGATGGGGCCGAGTCGCAGATCTTTATCTCGGAGTCCTACGATGCGACCACGCACTTCGAGACCACTTGCCTGGATGTGTTGAACATATTCAAGCGCGGCACTGGCGAGACATTCGACTTTTCCAAAATCAAGCACGAGCTGGGCGATGAGGAGCAGTAAGCGCTGGACGGACGGGGAGCCGCCGGAAACGAGGACTCGTTTGGCAATGGTGCAAATGGACAGACAGACAGCTCAACATCAGCCACAATCATCGTAGACCATGTCAGCATCGTGGCCAAACCCTAAATAGAAGAAGAAAAACATACCCAAGATAAAAATAAAAATTCAGAAAAAGAAAAAGAAATTCGAAAATCCATAAATTGTATTACGAAAATGCTTTCCATCGAGAAATGATTAAGATGTTTTAGATGTGAAATGAAATGCTTGCTTCGCGCAATATTGGATATGCCTAGAAAATATATATATACACCTATATAACACACACACAACATATACAGCATGCAGTCGCGTACGTCTATATAAATGTATGTATAAACTTGTGAACGGTAGGCAACTAAATCAAATTCACAAAACGTTCAGCTTGTTGTGACTCGAGCGCAGGTGCAACCTACATTTCGCCACCGATCGGCCAGTTAGTCACGCGATTCAGCTTGGATTTTAGTTGTACGACTATATAATAAAGTATATATATAATATATGAAATCATATATATATATTGTCTATGTATATTGCCCTCAATAGTTGCTTGTTTTCCCTTTTAGTTTCCAGTTTTTAGTTTGTGATCAACACTGTCGGCTTACGAGGCCACACAAAGGCAAGACACATAAATTATTATTATAAACATGACTCTCACATGAATAAGCAGCAGATTAATGGTAATTGTAATCCCAAAAAGTAAACAAACACGATGGAGAAAATCGATATTGATATTGAAAATGTAAACAGGCGAACGATATTCACTCAATGCTGCATGCTGAAAATTATTGCAAATGCATCGAAGCGAGCCAGTCAGGAGAGCAGGAAAACGTAAACAAAATCTTAACAGATTGTCAATGGTATAGAGAACTATGGTATTCCGCATTTTCAGAATTTACATTTTTAATAAAAATTGAAAAAATTCAATACCTGATGTTTAATCGTCGGGGAGTTTGGTAATCAGTCTCTGAGTTCGTGGAGTTTAGTAATTCCATTTGGAATGCCTTTTTTTGGTGACTATTGACGGAAATGAATTATATTAGAGTATAAAAGGGGGTTCTGATTAAAAAAACTCTTTGGTTATCTTGCTCTTTGTTTTGTAAGGGTAATCAGAAGAAAATTGCTATACAATTTCACATATTGTTATCGTAAACGACTGATATGTTGGATTTAACCGATAAGGTTCAGTAGAAAATTAAATTTAGACTGTGGAAAATTTCGATGGGAATATCTGCTTATGCGGTTTATTTAAATCCTTTTAAAAAACTCACCTCAAATCCTTTATGAACCCATATCCATTGCTCTCCAAATCAGTTCATGAATCAGTTCATATGATTGCTTTTCCTTAGTTCTTGGTTCCGCCGGAAAAAGGATACGAGTTTTGTATTCCTCAGCTTTTGTCATGTATACAGGAAACGTTAAATATAACGTTTTTTGAGCCTAGATTTAAGTGGACTATGAGGCCCGCTTGATTGTTAAAGCATATTATGCATGAGCATAAAATCTGCACAGCAGGCTGGTCATTCGTTCTCCGATCTTGCAGGATTTTTAGCGATTGCGGCTACTGTGACACTCGAGGAAATACCAGTTGGGATTTACTTTAAATAGCACATGCAGGCCGCAATTATGTGGAATGATGTTGTAAGGACTTACCTCGCTATAGCCTGTATAAGCCTTCAAGCTGTAGAAGTGGCTGTTCTCCTCATTGCTGGTGTCCAGTCTGCCCGGTGAAGGCTTGACCAAGATTCTGCTGATTTCTGCTGTTTCTTGTTTCTGCTGTCCTCACGCTGTTTCTGTACAGTTGTTTGTAGATGATGGGTCTGGGCATCCGCTGGCTGATCCATACTGTCGTCGGAAGTGGAGTCTTCGCCGCGATTCGCCTAGACGCACTGCGTCAGATGGTGCACCGGGTGCAGCACGTGCATTGCTGCGATGACCATAACGCATGCACGGCGTCGGAACTGTGACGTAATGGTGATCCTTGCCATCATTGTCGATTTCCAGCCGGTCAGGGGCTTCGGGAACTGGAGGATCCGCTCTGAAACTGCGCCTTCGTCTTTACGTGGTCCATTAAGAGGTCACGACTAGGCAGGAGGATCTGGAAATATAAGAAAGTTAAGAAGAAGACATTTGATTTACTTACCCATAAAAATTCGATCCGGAACGTTAAGCCAATAAGTTGTTTGCTAGAACCAGTTGGGAATTATTGGCGGAATAAAACTTCACATTTATTTTAAATATATTATTTAATCTTAAACTCGTTGATAATCGGAGGCCATCGTCGGTACCTTGATGATCAGAATGAGATTAGGGATCAGTCTCTGAGCTCTAAAGGTGGTGCCCTCGCTGGAGATGTCCCATGGGATTCTCCTCATCCCGCCCTTAATTTTTTGTCTCTTAACTTGGCCAAAAAATATGGTAAAAGTTAAAAAACGAATCGAAAGTAGCCAAAACTCGGAGTCATTCCTAAAGTAAAGGAAAATCCATAAACAAATAAAGAAGAAACCACAAAATGGGCAAACCTGATGAAGGACAATTGGGCATAATAAATTTAAGCACTCTTTAACTGACACAATTGTTCTGAGGTCCAGGAAGGGATACAGGACAATGCCAGCCGTTTGAGAAAATTACTACCTAGTAGCTGGTGGTAATTTCATACGGAAATCCGCTTCCTCAAAGGCAACTGCTCGGAGGCATACAATACGCGGCGCCAATTGGGCGCTAAACTGGTCACCTCCGGAACCGGGGAGGAGACCCTCAGTTTATCTGGAAAGGTATTATCCGTTCGGCTTTTTTTTTGGCTCTGAATTGTTGGAGACGGGCGGGCACAGGTGGCTTTGAACGCCAAACCCATATCACCGGACCTTGGTCTCCCCAATGAACCCAAGGACGCCGATGGCAACGACAGTGATTGTTAAATTGTTGGATGAACCTAAAGAGTCTGTGTGCCCAATCAGAGCTTTTGCAAATTTAAGTTTAATTTGTTGTAGACACTTTAAGATACATTGCAATGGAAATGGACCAAAAATATTCGTAGTCAAGGTAAATACATGTCTGACAAGGAGTCATAAAACTAAAGGTCTCTCGGTTGCAACGCTTGTAAACTTCTGCAGGAGTTGTAAGCCGGGAAATAAAAATGCAGACGCTCCACGGTTTATTAGCTCTTCGATAAATTTGAATCACGTAGCCATAAAGGTTGTAGTTATTGCCGGGAATCACCTCGTCCTTTTGCTCTACTCGTTTTACTCTGTGACACAATTGCAAAATCCGCAGCAAGTGTCTGGAATGCATTTGAAATACTTGACCCGCTCCCGCCCGCCCGCTGCCGTCCTTCTCGGTTCGTTCCGCTCGGCCTGTGGCAAGTGGAAAATTCTTATTGAATTGCATGTGGCATGCCATACGAGGCAGAGGTTTTTTCCGTTCCCACCAATGCGAGTCCTGGGCATTCTGGGCGAGGTCCTGTCGAAGCTCGGGGAATGTGCAAAATGCTGAGAATGCTGCTCTCGATTCCTGTTAGTTTTAATGCTGTCGCTGACAGTTTTAGTTGATTTTTTCTACACTACTCTCTGCTCCGAGCTGCTTTACTTTTTTTTTATATTTTTTTTATTTTATTTGCTTTGCTTGGCGACCTGTCCAACAAAATGCCGCCAGCATTTTTCCAATTTCCGCTCCCAAGAAAAGGCCAAAGGGCAAAGACGTTTCGCATTCCGTTGCTTTTGTGTGTTGGGTCGGTGTAACTTGCACTGAACTTTTAACTTTGTTGAAGCCACAAGTGCTACGCCCTATAACTTTGGTCAACAAAAAGGTATTGTATCGGGTCTTGTATGGGAAATGGGAGTTTATTGTGTGCATATTGTGTGAGAGCTCTGAATTTTCATTAGCAACATCCGCTGAGTGAAAGCTATGGATACTGATTTCATTATATTCGCTTCTATTCATGAATCAACAGCAAAATGGGGAAACTTCCAATCAATATAACAATGTAAAAACAATATATTATAAGGAATAAGTCCCATAAGATTTAAGATCCAAAGAAACCAGCGAGGAATGAAGTTAAATCATCTATGTGCGGCGAAAATTGTCCATCATTCAAATCAATTTAACTCATGAAAACTTTAAGCAAACAATTGTTGTTTATTTTCTTTGACTGCCCCCTCAAAAATAACAAGCCGTGGACACTCGTGCTTACACTTTATTTCATGTGTTGTATTTTTAAACAATATTTGCCATCCTTGAGCCAAACGGCTAAATGAGACGAGCGTATTTTCGGATCCCCTGATCAATGACCCCTCCGAATTCCTGTCACATTTGCCACATCTGCTGCCCCCTGTCCCCTGTCCCCTGTCCTTGTCCCCCCGTTCGCCTGATTTGATGCTGCACTAAGGAAGAGTTTTAACTACCGCCACATTTATCCATCCTGCCTTCGTTTGCTCCTTTATTGGGGCGATGATGATGATGGCTATGGCTGTGGCTATGGCAATGGCGCTGGCGATGTGGCCATGTGGCTGATGTGGCCAAAACACGTCGCCCCAAAGCTGGTCAAGTCTTTCACCACATTTTTGCTCCTCGGGCTTCCGTCTTGGATTTGTTCTTTTTTTGCTTCCAACGCGGTCGAACTAAACAAAAAAATAGAAAAAAATAGGAAAAATAGGGGCGAAAAAAAACGCTGAGGGAAAAGAAGGAAAAACAGCCAGACCAAATTTGTAACTGGGCAAATTGAAGTCAAAACTTTGGCGCTCGGCGCTGCATGCAAGTCACATACAGCAGCCTGGTGGTTGCGGTGACGGTGGCCGGGACCGGGACGTAGAGGGGTGTTGCAAATGCCAGTAGCCGGGGGAGATGGGGCACGATGTCGACGCAGCACTGGCAGGCATGACTAAGCTGGCTAGCTAGCTGACTGCCAGTGTCTGCATCTATATTGGTGGCCTTGTTGTTGTTGATGCTACTGCTGCCGCTCCTGCTGCTGCTGCTGTTGGCCATGGCCAGGCTAACGAGCCGCGCTGAAGGGGGCCAAGAGTGGCATCGCGTAGGGCTCGTAATAACAGCCAACCGCAGAGCACACATATACACACCAAACAAAGCAACAAAATGATGCCTTTGGGGTCGGTTGACGGTGTTCGAGCCATGATTTGGCGGCTTATGGTCATTGTCCATGTGCAGCGCCCCAAAATTGACGCAGTGGACATGACCAGGACCTACACAGGCCGACACACACACAAACCCGGGGATAAGTGTCCTCTGTCCCCACATATAAATACACAGCCATTACATGCGCATTAGGTCATGTTGAATATAATTCTTGGCCGTTCCTTGGAGCGCAATGTGATTAATTATACAAGTTATAAATATAATGCATGCGACATGTTGTCTCCTCCGTTCGCATCATCGTCAGCTGTCGCATCATTATCCGCAGCGACATCCGTTACGGCAAGGACCCCGAAAACAAGGAAATTAAGGAGCAGAAATTATGAATGCACAGGCAGAAAATGAATTAGGGCGGCCACACACAAGTGATTTATAAGTGATTCATGGGAATTTCTGTAGGGGGTTTTCGATATGTTCTAATGGATTTATATTTCTTCTGCTGAACTTTCAATTTTTACACAGCTTCCTGATAGACTTTTGCATGAATGCACTCATTTGTAGCATGACAGATTTGTACAGTAGTGTAGTCTGCTTAAAAATACTGCACTCATTCTTTACCTTATACTCTATAGGCCGGAAGAAAATTGTACTGTGATGAAAAAAAGCCTGCGAAACCTAGAATGAGTGATTCATTTCTCGTTTAGAATGCATTCATGCAGAAGTCTACTTCCTGAAGTTGCGGAATGGGCTTTTTAACTTTTCCCGGAAGCATAATCAAAACACCAGCTGCCCTGGTGATGGCTTGGCCTTTAGGCCCAAATAAAGCTGCAAACCTGATCAATTTGTAACTATTAGTTTATTAGGAATATCCATGACCTCGCATAATGGAATTTGCATGCATACATCCGCCCAATTTTCTCTCAGTCTGCTGTGTTCTTTGGCTGCTTTTCAATTACTTGCACTTCTTATTTCCCATTGCCGTTGTTATTGTTGTTTAGCATTTTCTTGCCATTGGCCCAAGTGCTTGTCAACAACTTCATTATCGCTTGCGACACTGTGCAGCAGCAGGAGCAGCAGGGGCAGCAGCAGCATCCCGCAAACAACAAGCAGCAACCCTCCCCCCCGTTTGGCACCCTTGCTCCTCTTACTAGACAAGCAAATTTAAATCAATTAAGTAATCTTATTGCCACTGCCACTCCTGCTGCTGTGTGGGCTGCTGTTTGCTGTTGTTTGTTGTTGTTTGGTGGCTCTGTGCTGCAGCTTTTGGCTGAAGATGCTCTCTGCCTTTTGCCATTTGGCATTGCCCGCTTTTAGGCGCTGCACATGAAGCACCAGCAGCAGCAGCAGCAACAGCAGCACTAGCACAACCACTCATGCACCCACTCTCCCACACACTTTTTGTATGTCAAGCATTATAACTGTGGCAATTTCTTCTCATGTGAGTGCGAGCATGCTTTTGTGCCTGTGTCTGCTGCCTGTTTTTGTTGTTGCCGCCGCTGCTGCCGCCCCTGCCGCCGCTGCTGCTGCTGCTGCTGCTGCTTTTGGGTGGCAAACTTTTGCTGTGTTGCATATTTTGTGCAGATTAATTAAATTGCTGGCATGAAGCCGGTAACCAAAGAGCAGGCGAAAATGAGGGCGGGCCTCGCCCCGAAGTGAGAAAAATAAAAGAGCCGAAGGAGAAGGACGAGAAGGAGGCGCCGGGAAATCCGTGCTGAGCTCTTTCGGCAACAGTGTTCAAATATTGAAGTGCATTATTAAATGTTTTTCCTCTATAATTTATGGTGGGAGCAAAACTAACAAACAAACAAACACATTTCCTCCTCCCATCCCGCCGCAACACTTTTTCGGGGTAGCAAAGTTAATTTTCCGCAATTAGTTGGAAAGAAATGAGCAAGCCGGGAAGTTGATTTTCCTGCACTTTTCCTTGTAGGACACACCGTTGTAAATAATTGCTGCTCGTTTAATAATTAAGTGCCAGAACAAGGCCAACAAGTTGGGTGCGATTTTTTACGGGTTTACGTAATCAATAATTAAGTTTTAGGTGATTTTAAAGACTCTGCCAGATTAATAGTTTTCCATTTTGCTCGTTTTCCTGGTTTTCCTCGGGTGTGAATACCATTTAATCTGGGCTATTAGTCGTTAAATGAAAATAAAGACTTGAAGGAGATTGCAGCTAAAACTATTATCTAAAGAGTTTTGGGGGTAAAACGTTCTATAAAGTTAAAAATATGTGTTATTAAAGAGGTTAAATTTAGACTATTACCTTAGAAAAATATAAAAATACCTACATTTTTAATAATAATTCCATAATGAAGGAGATTGGAGCTTAAACTATTATTGAAAGAGTGTTGGGGGAAAAAAAGTAAAAAGATTTAAATATGGCTTATAAAAAAGATAAACTTACACTATTACCTAAGAAAAATATCAAAAAATACCTAAATTTTTGAAATTATTTCCATAATTTTTTTGGAATGTAAAAATAAATGTCTAGAATTTTAAAAACCCTTTTTAAATTAAATTTTTAGTAATCTTTTCATCAAGAACCATTTGAAAGGCAAATGGTTAGTTTGGTCCTTGATCCTTTACAGCCCTGTAACAGGCTTCAGAAATGTTATCCACAGAGACGTTACATAATGTTGGCTAAAATTTCCCAAAAATCTATGTTAACTCGTGCAAAGCTTTATGTAAACGGCAAACTCTACACTTTCGAGCTGTCCACCGAGCCCTGTTAACGCTCAACAGCAGGGGAAAATCTCTTAGGCCCTGCAAACAGCTAAGAGAAATCGCTGTCAAGAGCCGGCTATGTTAGCAACAGGAAGGATAACATTTAGCCGACGGATCTGAAGTTGGCAAGAAATTTATTGCTTCCACTTCGTGCGCTTAGGATAAAGTTTGGTCCGTGGGCAAAGTTTGGGCGGATCTTGCATGAATTTTATTTCCCAATTAGTGCATAAGTTTAATTATTGTTGGCTGATTATAAGCTGAACCAGAAAATCGAGGAAAATTGCCATATCAAGTGCATCCCTCGCAGGCTGCCATCATCATCATATGTAAACCAAGGACGTGTGGCGCCGATTGTCTGCGGCCCTTTGAACCTTTGGCGTTTGTTAGCAATTAAATGTATTCACTTGAGGGAGCATTTTGCCATTGAGACTGGCCAAAGGCGGTGTTCCAAAGGTTGCCTCCAACTATGCCACAAAAAAAAAATTAAAAAAAAAAGAAAAAGAAAAAAAACGCAAGTCCTGGCCAACTTTTCCCGTGGCCAACAATGAGTTTTGTGAAAAGCGAAGGCGCTGCGTTGGCGGTGGCGGTGGCAATGGCGATGGTGATGGCGATGGCGGTAAAGAAGACCAAAAGAATGAACAGTTTTTTCCTTTGAATTTAATTTAATTTGTCCAAGACGCTGAATGGTACTTAGCCCGTTTTGTCTTTTGCCAAATTTTAAATTACATTTTAATAATTACCCAAAGAGCATATAACCCGTTTTGTGGCAAGAAACCCAACTGGTTGGCCAAAAGCTTCAACTGATAAATCGCATCCTGGCCGTAAAGTGCTAAAGTAATAATCGCAATTGCTTTGTATCCTTCGCATGGCACAATATCCTAGCCTGACATTTACAGCTCGCACATAGTTTTTGGCCTGGCAAAAGGATTTCGAATGGAAACAATCAGATTTGCAGGATTGCCGGCAATTTTTGATGGCCATGCATTCTCATTTCCCTGCTTCATCTGGCAGTTTATGAAGTATTTATCTTACTTTGCCAAAATCTCAATGTGTTTGGTCTCGCATTCGTGTTGCCGGGACTGTTTACACTCCCAGGATGCATCCTTGCTCGCCTGTCACACAAAAACTCCCCGCAAACACAAATGGCACCACCGCTGCTGTGCTCTGCTGTGCGGTGTGAAGCTGTGGCGTCCTGCTTGGCCCGACGTGCCATTTAAGTGCCATATAAATTCATTTTCGCACACACAATGCCGCACACGCCGTGGCAGTCATCTTCTCACCTAGTTTTTATGCAGTTTCCCCCGGCATTTCCGCTGCGAATGCATTTTAAAGGCCCTGAATGCGTACATATATATATGCAGTTTATCCCATATCCTGTGGCCTGCTCTTCGCCCTGTCCCGCCTCTTAAAGTGTCCAATAATTTCGCCTTGGCTTAGCAGCCAGCAGCGGCAATTGTTGCACGCCCTGAGTTATGTCACAGGCGGCAGACGGACTCTGCGACACTCCGTAAATTATCCTGGCAACCTCCGGCACCTACTCCGATTCCGGCAAGGACTCCAGCTAGGACTCCGGCAATGTCCGCTTAATTGCTCTTCTCTACTCTCGTATTGCGATGCCATTAGGCCGATAAGGCAGAAAAATTGCCCCGAAAAACGATGCCCGGAAGCGATCGAACTTAGCCAACTGGGCTAAGTTGTCTAAGACGAAGGCTTATGGCCAGAATAAGATGGCTCCTTCGCCGCTGCAGGGCTTGAAATATTGTGACAAAACGAATTTTGCGCTTACCCCAGAAAGCCCTATACCGTTTTGGCCGAACTGCAGCTGTGTTTACCTTGAAATTTTGGCTTTTCAATAATATTTGGCCTCTGCCTGCCCCCCCTCTGTTTATGTGCGTCCTTTTGCAAAAATAGCAAATGCATAAATGTGGTTGGTTACGCAGGCCAAAAGCGGAAAGCGGGAGGAAAATGCAATCGAGAGAAAGGAAACGAAAGCTGCAGGTGTGCGGGTCGGTTGCGGGGGGCGGGGGGATCCGGTGAAAGTTCAGCGGCGTTAGCGTTATCTCTGCAGCGACAGCCATATTTACCTGCCAAGCAAAGAGCATACAGAAAAAAA
>JAJJHQ010004879.1:67286-88169 GCA_021223825.1 Drosophila ironensis
CCAGAAAAAATAAGGATGTGTATACGTATGCACGTACGTGGATGATAGCTACTTGAGTTCAACGTAGAGGATTCCTTGCATTTCCCTTGGCTGTGGCTTTTCCTGTATGTTTTCCCGAGTAGTGTGTGCAAGTGATTCCGACCAAAAATTGGCCCTAACAGCGAAGTAGGCAAGCGAACTAGAAATGCTCTATTGTTCCCCAACCAGATGAGATAACACACTCGCCGGAATGTTATTAAATTATTTCACCAATTGCTTGCTAACTTTATACAAGTTAACCCAATCATATCTTGCATTTTACCAACACAAATTTCACTAAAATAAGGTAAATTTTCCATTAACTTTTTGATGGAATTTTTCTTAAAAGAGTTTACCAACCACAAACTTGTCATACCAGGTACCTCCAGGTACAAATGGTATATTCAGTTTGTGCAAATGTAGGTAACAGGGCGAAGGAGACATTTCCGCCCTATAAAGTATAGATGTTTTTGATCAGGATAAACAGCCGAGGCGATCTTGGCTTGTCCGTCTGTCCGTTTGTCCGCCTGACAGTATGAACAGTTCGTTCTCCGAGATGGTAAAAGCTAGAGACATAATTCTTTTTGCTTTAGGAGCGTTACATGTGTAAGCAGATGGAGTTACATTTTAGCCAGGTTCTTTACAGCCTTCCTGATTTGAAACTGTATTTTCTTCTACATATTTGACAATGTCTTTAAAATGTTAGAAGCTAGAGATATAACTCTTGTTGTTTTAGGTGTATTAATTATATATGCAGAATATGGTTTATATTGAATTTAAGCCACGATCCCCTCCGCCTCAGAAATTTGCAAAGAACCATATTTTCCTCTTCATATTTGTCGATATGTTCAAACTGCTTAGAGCGAGATGTATAAATATTTCTGCTTACAGTTAAAATTTAAATATCTAGCCTTGTAGGAAGTTTTATTATGATCGGACATATATATGCAAATAATGACGATACGGCCTTTCCAGTGCCAATTCCTGGTGAAAATAGGTATCTCGTTGTCTAGTTTAGGGACATGATTAAGCCCGCTGTCTAACTGCTCGATTGACTCAATTAAACTTAATTTTATGCCATTAGCATATGATCTTAGCATCCACAATGGTCTTCCAATTAGAGGCTTGTGCCCTTGTTGCCGATGCAGTTTCACCGCCCGGAAGCTGCAACCAGATCCTGCCCCCTCTGCAGCTTATCACACAGGACACGTCCATTAGCCGGGCCTGTTGGCTGTTTGGTTGCCATTGGCGCTTCCTGTCAAAATGCCACATTAGCTGACGCCCTGCTGCTGCGATTCAAATCTCAGTTTCTGCCGATCTGCTCTACAGTACACTAGCCGGGCTACACTGGCCAAACGAGCTGTGAAATTGTATGCCTTTCGCATCGCCATAACCCTTAAACATTGCCCAGACACTTTCTTGGCACACAAGATACAGCAGCAAGGCTTGCCACAGAAAGGCGATACAGGTTCACGAATAGAATGTTTCTCAAAAAAGTCAATTTAACCCCGCATGGCAGCTGAAATAACTTTAATAAATTGATCCTGTGGTTCGTGTGCCACATGCACACACACACACACACAATCATTGTATAACCAAATTATGGCATACATATTTTTTTGCGTATAAAAATATTCTTAAAAAAAATATGATGGTGTCCCTTGATGACTGATTTTTGCAGACTGATTTTTTCGGGGTGTACTTTTTTGCGGCAAGCCCGGGTGCATTCGGAGTTTTGAGCGCGTGTGTGTGTCTGCGTGTCTGTTTTTAGCTATTTTTATACGATTTGCTATTTTTTCCGGATTTTTGTTTGCCATTGTTGCGGCCCCAACCCCGGACCCAGCCCCGACCTCACTTTCCGAGCATCCGAGAGTTTCACCTTATTTTTTGCGATTGCCTTTGCTTTTCGCATAAAACTGACGCCAAATTTCTTTGGCGTCAACCAAGGCACGAGACACCACCCCCGCCGCATTGAAAAGCAGAACCAGAAAAAAGACGGAAAGGAAAACTGTTGGTTTAGCTGCTGGTTCTGACTTTTCGCGTTGTGTCTCTTGTTTTTTTCACAGTTCGATTTTCCAGGTTTCCATGGGGTAAAAAATATCAAAAAATAATAAATGCGTTGCTCCCTCCATATGTAAGCATTGAACGTGTGTGTGCGAGTAGTTTGTCAGTTTCACTGGGAACTTCCTTGCCGTTTATACTGGCCCCACCCACACTGCAAAACCCTATATCCTGCCACCCTGGCACCCTGCATCCTGCCCTCCTGCACCCNTCTCTTGTTTTTTTCACAGTTCGATTTTCCAGGTTTCCATGGGGTAAAAAATATCAAAAAATAATAAATGCGTTGCTCCCTCCATATGTAAGCATTGAACGTGTGTGTGCGAGTAGTTTGTCAGTTTCACTGGGAACTTCCTTGCCGTTTATACTGCCCCTCCCACACTGCAAAGCCCTATATCCTGCCGCCCTGCCACCCTGCATCCTGCCCTCCTGCACCCTGCACCCTTCCACCTGCGTGGCAACAAAAGTTTTGCCTTCATGCATATTGGTAATTTATTAGCATAAAATGCCACAAGCCCGTAAATAATGCACAAACATTTTGTTGTTTTGCTAACATTTAGCCAGCATTTTGCTAACCTCCGGGCAGCCCCTATCTACCTATACTCGTACAATTTCAATGCACTTTCGGTATGCCCGAACATTCAACTTGGTACGTGTGCCTGTAAACAGGTACACACACCGAACTATACACTATATGGCATGTTCGTGGATAGATTTTATTGGTTCTGCTGGCTTGCCGTTGAGCATAAAATTCATTTCCGCCGCATTTCTACGTCGCTCACTTGTCACGGCGGCAGGACAACCGGAGGAGGTCGTGGCAAGCATTGCTGCGTGTCTTTTGGCCCTCCGCATTTTTACCCGAACTTCATTACGGCCGCAACTGAAAGCCAAGCCATCGCCCTGCCCTAGGTGCCACATCGCCCAAAATGGAGTTCAATATTTCCGCTAAGAGTGCCACACAGTTTCTTCGACTGCTTTTCCGGGTCCCGGTGAGGGTGCGGGTGTGGGTGCGGGTGCGGGCCGAGTGATTTCCTCCCGCCATTGACACATTTGACACATGACAAGTTTGTTTTTCTAGCACAGCATTCGGGGATGAAATTTGTTATGGTCCTTCGAGGAGTTCTCCGAGCATTCACACAAGAATAAGCTCGGGCAAATGAGTAAATTCAGCGCACTGAATTTGCATTTTAACTTTTCTTTTATATTTTGTTACCCGCTCTTAAAACCATCAAGGGTATATTGACATCGTACGCATGTACAATGTAACAGGAAGAAGATAGCTTTTTCGACCCCATAAAGTAGTTATATTCCTTATCATCCACAAACCGCGAAATCTAATAAGTACTTCAGACTTACCTGATCATAGTCATAGTTCTTCCTCATTACTGAAGTCTACTTCTGAGGCACGGCCATCTCCCTGGCCTTGGATGACGCACTGACCCAGTTTCGATGGTGCAGCAGTTCCTTGGATGACTTCCAGCAAAGGTGACAGTCGATTCCCTGAAGCGGGGAGTTGAGGCCAAAGGGGTGCTTCCGATCTCGATCTCCTTGGTATCCAGACTCAATGGAGGACATCGCTTGGATGCATTGCTTCAGGCCAGGCGGACGATGTTTTCCTTGACTCACTTCCAGCACAAGTTGAAAGTCGAGTCCGTTAGGCGGGGAGATGAGGCGAAAGGGGAGTGGTCCTCTCGATCTTGGTTTCTTTGGGGTTTTTCTGATGCAGCGGCTCTCCAGATTCAGGTGAGATAATGCAGCAGAATCTTGGATGCAGTGAAAGCAGTAACTGAGTCCAAAAAGCGGGAGATGACGTCAGAGGGGGCAGTGATCCTCCATTTTCCAGTAGATCGTTGGCGGGAGATCGGGCGGATCCGATGCTGGAGATGCACTTTCGTCCAGGAAATAGACGCTCTGGTGGACGTCTGGCCAAGGGAACTAGAGGGGGAAAAGTACAGGGGATAAACTACAGGGATAAACTACAGGGGATAAACTACAGGCGGGTAAATGCAGGGGGGTAACTGCAGGNGAGGGGAAGAAGAAGATTAGTCTACTTACCCAAAAAAATCGGGCTCGATGCAGCTTAAGTAATGTTTTGCCTGCTAGAACCAGTTGGGAATTATAATTGCGGGTCGGAAATACTAAAAAAATACTAACAAACTAAAAGTTAATATTTAAATAATTTTTTTTAATAATATCAAGATACAAGCTAAAAAACGGACATACGGACAGACAGACGGACAATCGGACAGACAGGTTGGCAAGAATCGAATATACTGCATATAAGTACATCCCTCAAATATCTGTTACGCTAAAACTACCACGTTTGTATATGTTATTTGTAAGCCAATATCTATATATACCAATATCTATATAAACCAATATCTATATATACGCATTTACTATCCTCCGCAACCCCGCAAGCCGCGAAATTCTGTGGCATTCACAGTTTTAATACAACAGACTTCAAAATTCGGATATTATATCGGTAGAGCCAATATCTATCAGCAGGTGATGCTTACTACAAACACAAATTACGAAAATATGTTGCACCCACAATTTCAACGCTATTATAATGTTCTAAAAATCTGGCGGAAACTGAGAAATGGGTATTTATAGTCGAGACATAGTCGAGACAACTGTAAGTAATTGTTCCTACTTGTTATATTTATTGCATGCGACTCGCACCAAGCGAAAGCTTAAACCAGAGACCGGAAATAAGAGGTCTTTGTGGAAATTTAAATTAAAATAAAATGCAATGAAGCACAGCTATCGTGCTTTAATGAAGTTTTCCAATGACCAGAACGGCTAAAGGCCGATTTAAGGACGGGGACTGGGAGACTGGGACTGTGACTGTGTCTGTGTAAATCATTGCTGGGCGAGTAACTCAATAATTCATAAAAAAGGCAGGCAGGCAGGCAGCCACGGTGCGCACAATGCTCTGTTTTCAGTTTCAAGTAGATCGGGAAGATAGAACACGTTTCGTTTTTATATTCGGGCAACCTGATTGAATTTTGTTTGGGTTCACCGCCGCTTTTTTCGCAGCAACACCGCAAACATTTGCCCACGCAATTTATGTAATTAGGTGGGGCCGTAAAAACGTGCCAAATACGCTACCGTTATGCTCAAAAAACGTTGCATTTCAATTTATGATGATTTGATTATGCGCAAATTCTAGTATTTTTTAATTAAATCGGCCCGGGGGATCTATGGCTATAATAAACTTGATAATTCCCGCCTCTGATTAACCAGTGACAATGTTGAAATTCATAAATCATTTTGCCACTTACATTAATTTAGTAGTTTTTCCTTGGCAGACAAAAAATGTTGGCCAAACATTTGCCAGAAGAAGTGCATGCAGGATATGTGCCTGTGTCGGGGCAAGAAGCTTTTCCATCCTGCCATAAATTGGGCCACAAGTTATTCATTAGATGGCCCGAAGATATTTGATGCCACGATGTGGCAAGCTGGTGTAGGTTGCCGGCACTATGAGCTGGGTGGGGGAGGTTGCCGAAAAATAAGAAAAATCAAAACAGAATTCTAACGAATTCAGCGACCCAATTCCATGGGCGAAATTTGCTGTTTGTTAATCACACAAATGGCTGAGGACCAAAGGAGACAACGGCGCAGCGGCGTTGACAGCGACGACCTTAATTTGGTGGCTCGTTGTACCTTTGGCCATAAATAATTAGCCATTTGTCTGTGGCATACTTAACAGGCCATTTGCATGCACCGAGACCGAAAAATGGGGAGCCCAAAAAAGCCCGCAGACAGGGGCGGGGCACGCGCCCGAATGTGCCCCCTTTCAATGGTACATATAGCCTACTTAATGGCGCCAAATGTTCGTTAAATGTTTCGTCGTTGCGGTATGCGAATTGTTTTAATTGAAATGAAAACGCGTAAATTTAAGTGAAATGGTTGTGTGCCCTGCTTGTGCTGGTGCAGTGGCATTTGCAAGTGTGCAAGTTGTGCGTTTTGTTTTTCTATTTGCATTCAATTTCACTTTGCAACAAAAACACAACACAAATAAACAAATTGCCACGGACACTGCAAATGGACAAAGAACCAACCAAAAAGGACGCAAATGGCCTGGTGAGGTTGCAGGACGAAGTGGGGAGCGGTGCGAGGTTAGCCGTTTGGCTGCCAACATGCAAAGTGTTTATTAACTTTGGCTGTTTGATCCACTTTGCCTGCCAGCTGCCAACCCGGCCAGTTCAGCCAGTTCGGAGCCCCTCGCCCGGGGGCCGATCCTTCTGTTGTTGTGTTGTCTGCTCCAAGGATGCTTGCCATGTGGTGGCAGTTGCACAAACGCACGCAAATGAACGAGCCAACCGAGTGAATGAATGAATGAATGGATGCACCAACAGGGAGGCCTCACCGTATCGCCCTGCATACAGAGAGCGGATAATTCAAATGTAATTTACAAAAGCACTCGTTTGATTTGTTACTTGTGCCCAGTGGCCACCCAGAATCCTATCCCCACAGTCGCCATCCATTCCAGCTGTATCTGCTCCTGGCTGTAGGGAGAGGCAGCAGTGTTTCCCTGCACAAAAAACAAGTAGGAACGAACAGAGTCGAGTGTCTCGACTACAAATACCTGGTTCCAAGTTTCCACCTGCGTTTTATATTTGCGGATTTAAATAAGAAGGGTTTTTTTCAATAATTATAGTATTAGAATTGTGGACGCAACCTATTTTCGTGCTTTATATGAAAATATGTGTGTGTATGAAAAGTTCGCGGGATGTTTCTATGGAGAAGTTTGGGGGAATCATTTGAGAGGGCGAAAGTAAGCGTAACCAGCTGGATTTTGCAACACAGACAGATATTGGCTCTACCCTTATAATATCAGAATTTAGTACTTCTAGAGCCAAAATTGTGGACTCCACAGGTCTTCGCGGTTTGCGGGAGTGCGGGGGGTGGTAGCCAATTTTTAAAACAAACTTAAGCTGAATTGGCATCACACATTTCGGAATATGGAATTGTATTTTCGTTATCTATTATAGTTCCCAAGATTACAGCCAAGTGGGCAGACGAACAGACGCTTGATCGACTTAGCTGCTGATGCTGATAAAGAATATACATATAGAAACTTAATGTGTTACATACACTCTTGCAAATTCAATATACCCTTGATGTTTTTAAGAACCAGGTCTAAAAAGGGAAGAATGGTGGCTCAGTAAATTAGTTGGTCCTGGCTTTTGGCTAGGGACTGCAACCAAAGGAAAGGGGGCGCTGGGCTAACAAGCAGAGAAACCCAAGGACCAAGGACCACCGACCAAATACAGCACAAACAAAAGGAACGGAAAGCAATAAAAAACCAAGGCAATTCGGACCTCGGGCTGATGAAATTCGGATACCCTTCGGGATTACGCTGGTAATTGTTAAACATGTTTAGATAAAGAAAGGGGGATAAAAAACAAAATACAAAGGAAAATCCAGCAAAACGGTCTCGCTTACCATGCCATAAATTCCCATCTAAAACTTAAACTGTGCGTATCCTTAAAGTGAAACGGGACTGCTGTTTTAAATCCCGCCAAGGGATTTTAAATACAAACTCAATTGTAACATTTGCATTTTCATTTTCGTAACAATGCCGCCCATATTTGTATTCAATTTAAATAAACATGTTATTTAATTGATGAACTACAATAAGGCATTAAAATAGCACAGAATCGACCGTGTCTATTTGCATAAATTGTTAAACAAACCACTGGCGCCAATTGAGGGACCGTGCAGTTGTTAGTGCAAACGCAAAAAACGCTTCATTACTCCATTTTGTTTCATCGTCCGTTGAAATGGCGGTGAAAATCGCTGGGAAAGTCCGTCTTGTGCTTTCTATTATTTTCAATTGAATTATCTAGCTAATTGGATCGGGTCGGCTAACACCGAAAGTCATCTAATTAGGCAGCCACAAATTATAACAACATTTATGACAGATATACATACATTTTGGGGGCGAAAATGTATACACATGCACGCCGGAGTCGAGGATACAAATCCCCGGAGTCAAATCCGGCCGAGACCTGACACGCCCCGCCTTTAATTGCCGTCAGATTAAATTAATGCAAAGACAAATGGAGATAGTATATCAATAGGCAGTTTATGTTGCCGTAGTTGGGCGACCCCGGGGCGCAGACCGAGACTGGCCAAAGTTTGTTAAACCTTTTCGCCCAGCGACACGTACAACAAATTAACTAAATGAACGGAATTTATTTTGCTGAATGAAAACAAAATGAAAGATAACTGCACCCAGTCCCCGAGACATGCATGAGGGTCGTGATTGATGCCACAGGGTTTCAGATAACATGGATCCCGTCTATTAAAGAGCGAGGCACACAGACCTAATCGAGTTCCAAAGTAAATATTGCAAATCGTTGAGGGGAATCATTGGAGTTATTGAACTTTTTTAGTTTTCGAAACAAAGGTGGGGAAAGTTAGGGCTTAAGTAGAAGTCATTAGTTCTTGGTTGGATAAAACCCTCGACAGATTCTATTACATCATGAGTGTTTATTTATTTATTTATCTAAAGCTAACAGATAGTATAAAACTAAGAGCTTACTAAGTTAGCTAACTAACTAAGAGTGTTAAAAGTCATTAGGCAACACACGATTACCATAACATCGGACTGTCATAAGACCGCATTTTTTGTCACCTAAAGATAATTCAACATTTAGTTTTTAGTCATTAGGGAGAGTATAAAAGGAACACTCGCCACTGAATGTCTTGAAGGCTGTAAAATGTTTTGGTGCTTCAGTTTGCTTTTGTTTAACTTGGGCTTATGTTCCCAGTTATTGGCCGAGGACATTAAACTGCAAGTAATGAATGGTGAGCAGCAATTCTTATTTTAAAACTCGTAATAAAGCAAAAATTTATCTAGATGCTCCTGGAGTCTTAAATCTACAAGAAGTTCCTTTCGTGCGGATTGGGAACGGAAACTATTTCATTGAAACAAACAAAAAAACCTGGTTTGAAGCCTTCGCGTCTTGTAGGCGGATGGACTCGTACCTCATTTCCTTTGAGACCATGGATGAATGGTACTTAGTCAATCAGTATCTAAAAGATAAAGATTTAGCTGATACTGGAGGATTCTGGAGTTCAGGATCGGACTTGGAACATCAAGGATATCATAAATGGTTTTCCACCGGAAGATCTATTACTCTGAACATTTGGACTCCTGGGGAACCAAATAACTTCGGTGGAAACGAGCACTGCGATGTTTTTTATGTTATGGGAACACCATCTCCCAACGTTATGAATGATGTTAATTGTCTAAACCATATAGGTTTTATTTGTGAGATTCCTGCAACGAAAACGGCTTCATACTGCAGCTAATTGTGTCTTTGTTTTGTTTTTAAATATAAAGAATAAACACCAGTAAAAATAAAAGTGTTTGGCTTTGATCCTCTAAGGCAGCAGTGGGCACAGATTTTTAAGCTGGGAGCCGGCCAAAAAAATGGAAAAAAAGTGTCTCCGTCCGATTTTTTGGTTCTACATATTTTGTTTGTCTAATTTCACACAATCCCTTTTCACCATCAACTTCGGATGACGTGCACATGTCGATTCCCTTTTGTTCGAGACCTTCGGGGTCGAGCTCCCTTTTCACCGTTAAACTCCAAACACTTACACATGTCGATTCCCAGAGATGGTCGTAACCGGCTGATTTCCGCAGCATAGATTGATACTAGCTCTACAAATATACTATCCCAATTTAGAGTCTCGAAAACTTAGGGCGTCACAGAATTTCGTGGCTTGCAGGGGTGCGGGGGGGCGACAACCGATTTTAAAACATATTTGTGCTCCTTGGCCTCCGTTGTAGCATCGACACACGGCCCCAATTCCAATGGTGAACAGATCCTTCCGAAACTTGCAGCGAAGGTTTTTTTTTTCTCTTTCATAGCATGTATTTAAAATCTATCCTCCTATGGGACAATCATTAAATTGTTTGTAAATTCCTTCATGGTTGGATTTTGCAGTTTGCATCTAACTTACAAAGACATAACAAAACAAGTAGGAATGCTGTAGTCGTGATTTCTCGACAACGAGATACCATGTACTTCTTTTCTTTATAAAACATATTTTTTTTNAACAAGTAGGAATGCTGTAGTCGTGATTTCTCGACAACGAGATACCATGTACTTCTTTTCAAATTCACATTAGCACGTGCACACATACATGCACTTTTGTATGTATTGTGCATACATACACACACTTTTATATGTATACACGTGCGAACGAATTGAAGTCAAAGAGGAGAGGGATGACGTCACCCCAGCATGTGCGGCATGCCGTTGCCCAGGGTCATATCTTCTATATTTATTGTCTGGTCCGTACGTAATTTCAAAAGCACAAAGATAAAAAAACAGCATAATCCGGTATATGATATCGGTTTATTATGAATTGTTTTATATAATTCCGTTGCGGTACACCTGGATTGGCGTTAACCTAACAACGCATTAGCAGCAGCATACACCACAGCAAGGACCACAGCTAGGACTACAACAAAGACTGCAGCACGGTCCAAAAGGTCCGCAGTAGGAGCTTCAAGGTCTCCAGCAGGGTCCACAAGGTTCGCCGCAGGGTTCACAAGGGCCACAGCAAGCTTCGCACGGTCCAGGGCACATCCATTTGTACCTTAAGGTACCTTACCAACCTCACTGATCAAAGAGGTGCAGCAAAGAGTTGTTAACTTTACGAAAAAAAAAAAAAAAATGAAAACCAAACTGATTTACGAAGGATATTTGCCGGTATTTATGTGGGTTCACTGCCTTGATGAGCGTCATATGAAGATCGGGCAGAGATCCCAAGAAGACCGGGGTGACGCTGAAGCAATGCAAGTTTTGTCCCCCTCAATGCAAATACTGCCGCAGTCTGCGATGACCATTGCTGACATCTTCGCTGCTGGCTTCCACGGACAGGATGTGGCTTTTCATACCATGTTTCATACCTGTCCGTGGAAGCCAGCAACGGAGATGTCAGCAATGGTCTTCGCAGACTGCTGCAGTATTTGAATCGAGGTGGACAAAACTGGCATTGCATCAGCGTCACCCCGGTATTCTTAGGATGCCTGGCTATATAACGCTCATCGAAGCAGGGAACCCACATAAATACCGGCATATATCCTTCGCTAATCAGTTTGATGGTTTTCAACATTGTTTTTCGTAGAGTGAACAACTCTTGACTGCACCTCTTTGATTAATGAAGAACAAGGTCATGCTGGTCGTCTTCGTTCATAGGGATGTTTCGTCTCATCAGGAACGACAGCACTGCAGGCCGTTCCGCTGGCAGCATGGTCCACAGAAGGAGCCACATGGTCCACAGCACATGATGGATCTAAAAAAGCAAAAACAAATTTCGACTTTTATATTTTTTTTTGGTTTACTCACTTTTTGTACTCACTTTTATAAAAAAAAATTTAGGAAAAATTTAGGACTAGAGAAAAAATTTAGATGTTGTCGGGTCAGACGAATGGTGGATACTGATGTTTTGTTGAGCTTGGCTTCTGACTGTCACAAAAACTGAACACTATGCCAACTAGATGCTCGACATTTCTGTACCTTCCGAAATCAAAAGCGATATAGTATGCATGGAAGGTCACCTTAAAATAAAAAATATATTGACATGTCAAAATTATCGTATTTCGTGATTAACTATTTTGGCAATTGGAAGACAAAAATCTGGAAATGGCATTATCTGCATAATAGTTAAACGGTCCCAATGCAAAAAGAAACAGGTCTCTAGCTCTTATTTTGTCCAAGTTATCGAAGAAAATACAGTTTTATGCAAATTACGAAGGCGGAAAGGGGCGTGGCAAAAATTTGAAATAAACTCGAATTGCGTACATATATAACGGACCTAAAGCAAAAAGAATTACACCTCTAGCTCTTACCATCTCCGAGAACGACGTGTTCATACATACAGACGGACAGACAGACGGAAAGACGGACATGGCTAGATCGACTCGGCTGTTGATGCTGATCAAGAATATATATACTTTATAGGGTCGGAAACGCTTCCTTCTCCCTGTTACATACTTTGCACAAACTTAATATACCATTTGTACCTTAAGGTACATGGCGATGGTATACGAGATCCTTACATACCTTACAACGGTGGCGACGGTGATGAGAACGCGTCCATCACAGTTATGATCCTCGATCGATCCCATTAGCTCGATGATCCTCGCAGTTCTCGACGTTTCTTGGCGATCGTCGGCATCGGGAGTTGGCGGATGTGATTCTTCGAAATCAGGGAATCGGTTACATGGACGGTTACATGGCCGAACAGCTGGCTATTGGTAGCAGGCTTGCACATTCGGTCGCCGATCAGAGCAGTCGCGGGGAACATGGTGGACCCAATGCTGGAGCTGCGCATCCCTCCTTGGCTAATCCAGAAGCTAGAACGAAAAAAAAATTTAAAATTACTTACCCAAAAAAATGAATTTCTCGAGCTTAAGTAATGATTTTGTTGTCAGAACTAGTTGGGAATTATTCCACGGCGGGTGGAAAAATTGGTTTTGGCGGTTGGGCATTTGAATTTAAATTTGAATTTAATTTTTCAAATTTTAACTGATCGTTGACTAACCACCATTAAAGAGCAGTTAATATTTGAAAAATAAATTTAAATATTTTCTCTGACTAACCGCCTTTCCAACGATCAGTTAAAATTTGCAAAATTAAATTCAAATTTAAATTAGTTCTGACAACAATCTCGTAATTTGTATTTTTTTTTATAACAAATTATTTTCAAAAGATCGGCATCCCGTGGGTCAAGGAGGAGATAGCGAGATTCAGTGTTCGTTACAAATGAAGGCTGCACGAGCACCAAAACAATCTAGCCATCTAGCCATCAAACGCATCCACCCTCTGGGAGCTGAAAGAGTTATGGGCTGCCCACCGCTGTTCTAAAGAATTGGCTGCAAGTTCATAGATTTTTATTTGACCAAGATTTTTTATCGGGTCGTTCTCAATTGTTTGTTTTTGATGATGTGAGGGAAGGCATCGTGATTTTTCAAAACGATCCCCAGGGAGCGCAACTAATAAAATTACCTATGTTTGACCTAAAACACGATTTGTCACATGTTCCGTATTAGCTATAACAAATTAAGAGAATTAAATTTTAAATAAACAGTTTGAGTCCGCAAAACAGGAGTGTTCCTCACAATGCTGGCAAAACTATACGGAGTTTGGTCTCTGATCTTTTTGGTAGAGTTCTGCCTGTGCGGGGACTTTCGCATACTCACACATATATCTCCAGGTTAGGCTTACAGCTAGATATGACTGTATACGATCGATTTTTAAAAATATTACTCGCCCCAGGAATACCAGATACTTTCGATTTGGATCCCCGGCCTTATGTAAAGCTCTCCACAGGCTACTACTACCTTGAGCTAAAGAAAAGGACAAACTGGTTTGAGGCCTATGAAGCCTGCAGAAAAATGAATGGTGCACTGGTGACATTCGAGACCCAGGAAGAACTGAATGCGGTTGTTAGATACATCAAAGGAAATACGTACATAAACAATTTTTGGACTTCCGGCACCGACTACGCCCACCAGGGGCGGTATGTTTGGTTCGCCACTGGCCAAATTATAGAACTTGATGCCTGGTGGCCCGGCGAGCCGAATAATTTTAACGATGCAGAGCACTGCGCCGAGTTAAGTTTCAAATACCAGGTAGGCCAGCAGTCGGGAATGAACGACGAACGGTGTACCCTGGCCCGGGCATATATCTGCGAGGCTGAGGCGCCGCAAACAGCTTCGCTGGCTGTTTGGGCCTGATTTTGAGCAATCGCCAAAGCCCAAGCCACACAAAAAAGTCAATAGGTCTACCCAAAATCCAAGAATATAACCCTATGTGACGGCATAACAGAGGAGAATAAATAAATGATTTATTCTAATTGAAAAATTAACAGCAAAGCTATGTGAGGCGTGGCCAACAAGCATTTTATTTGAATTAGGCATGTTCCAAGTAGAAAATGAAATAAGAAACACTCCTCCCAAACAGTCTGGTCAAAACTATGGCAAAGCTCTATCCGGGAATTTTATTTCTGATATTCCTGGCCTGGGACTTCCGTTTAGAGGCTTTTAAACTGGCTGTGCAAACCATAGACGGTAATTCATGGCATGTTTGTTTTTAATTTTACCTAATGACTTTTCGCAGGGGTGCCGGATGTTTTGAATTTCAAACCCAAGCCCTTCGAAAGGGCCGGTGATGGCTACTACTATTTGGAAACCAAGAGGAAAACGAACTGGTACGAGGCCTACGAGGAGTGTCGCCAAATGAACGCCTCCCTCGTATCGTTCGATAGCAAGACCAAGTGGAAAGAAGTGGTGAAGCACGTGGGTCATTTAAGCAAGGCGCCCAAGGACTATTGGACCTCAGGTACCTCCAATGCACATCAGGGGAAGTACGTTTGGTTCGCCACCGGCCACCAAATCGATATTGATACGTGGATGGAAACCGTCTATACCGAAAAGGACAAATCCTGCGTTGAGGTGCACATCGGAAAAGATAAAGGATTGAGGGCTAAGTCCTGCTTCGAGCCAAAAGCCTTTATTTGCGAGTCCCGGCGCCCAAAGACAAGTGTGGTCATATTTTGGTAGTACTGCGAACCTGTTGAAATTTCTTAAGAATTAAAATAGCAGGCTTAACATGGACTAAATCATAGTTAAATAAACTAAACACGTCAGTACACTAGTTTTCGAATGTTTAGCAAATTTATTTCGCACATGAAAGTGTGAATTTTAATTAAATTTATTGTTAAATTAAACGATTGCTAATAAGACAATAACAATGATAGACGTCGTCGACGTGAAATTTAAAATGAACTCTTAGTTGAGAGAGATTTGATCTGTATTTCTGTGGTTAGACGTTCCGTATTGGTAGTACAAACGTTAGCGGTGATCAATGGTATATATTATATGTTCGACATGTTTTCCTATTGTGATTACCTTAAAATTACACACGTTGTCGACATGATAAACAAACTTTCAGTTAAGAGGGTCATGAGTCTAGGGACTTATCAAATAAAACTATTATTAGCAACAATTTCCTTAGAAATTAGATGATAACATTAAGTGTAGAAGAGCCCAGTGATAATGTTGACTATATAACTAATTAAAACTTTAAACAATGTAAGGTACATGGATATTTACAAATAACTCAAGTTTAAAGTACCTACATTATCTTTTTTTATGAATGTACCACATCGGATGGTATAAAAGGCACAAATTCTTGGATGAACATTCAGTAAGCAACATGATTTTCAAATTCACGGGAGTTTTGGCCCTATTTTTAGGGATTTTTTCGGCTGGAGCCTTTCAAGTCACATCTATTGTTGAGGATGGTATGTATTTCAGGCTAGTTGAAGGATTAAATAAATAATTATTTCATTTTTCAGGTGTACCTGGATTCTTGAACGTGAACACCAAGCCTTTTGTGAAGATTGGTGATGGATATTACTTTATTGAAACGGGTACGCCAAGGAACTGGTTCGATGCGTCTGAAGCATGTGCCCGGCTGAAGGCCGATCTTGTATCGTTTGAGACCACTCAGGAATGGGTGTTAGTTAATGAATACCTGTGGAACAAAACACTAAACAACGTATATTGGACTTCAGGCTCTGACTTGGCCAAAAAGGGAACCCACAATTGGGTAGCAACCGGGTACCCGATTGTATTGAATATTTGGAGTCCTGGTGAGCCAAATAATTATTATGGAAAGGAAGACTGTGATATACTGGGAGAAAGAAGAGCCACTGCCATAAATTATAATACACTCAATGATATCAAATGCAGTGATAAAGAATTATACATTTGTGAGGCACCCCAACCAAAGACAGCCTCGTTTGTTATTTGGTAAAAATATATTCAAAATATATATTCATCCCTTAATATCACGAAAACTCATGCACTTTATTATTTAACAGATAATACGACTTAGATCTTAGGAAAAATTCGCCAGACACGTACTTAAACCATATCTTTACAGTCGTGAAGTGATTTTTCCAATTTTCTAGTGAAAACACTCGACAGTTCCCTACTTTCCGTATCTAAACGAATATATAATAATAAAAAGTCTACCACGATAACCACAAAGATTGCACAAGATATAAGTACAAGCCCCCATCTGATAATGACCAATTGCCGGGAATAACCCGTTTTAAATGGTTTATATTAAAGAACTGAGTTTAGCCAAGTGGCTCATCAACTCGATTTATGGGAACATAACTTTTACTGTGATTTTGATTCACTGCCGGAAGCGGAAGCGGCGGAACGGCCCTGCCTCAACTTCTGGCTCAATGAAATTCGAATTGGACAGGATTTGGCCAATTACACAACTCGCTGGGGAATTGTCTGGAACTTTCTCAGCTGCCAATTGAGGGGGGGTGGGTGGAGGCCATAAAATGTTTGACAAATTGCCATATTTGCAGACAACAAAATCGAAAGTCAAACTGCGGAATTTGATTCATTTGGCATTTATTTAAATTTGCCACAATTTGTAAGCTAATTTCATTGTCAGAGCGGCGGAATCTGGGCCATATTTGCGCTGGGCCGATTGTTATGTCTGACAGCGACAAATGTCAGAATGTCAAATCACTGGAAAAATGCCCGCAAAAAAAAGGGCGAGGGCGAGGGCGAGAGCGAGCAATTTGTTTTATTTGCATTTCGCACATTCCCCACTGGAGATGGGTGCGGGCGCCTAAAAATATGCTATGGCATAAGCGATTGTTGTTCGCCGATGGCCAAAAAGCAGAATTCCCACACACGTCCATGGGCACATATGTGTGCAAAAAAAGATCTAAAAAAACGAACAGGCAAGAAAAGGACAAACAAAAAAGCCAGGACCGAAAAAAAGGGGCAAGAAGAATGTTGGAAAATATACGCATGCACATATGTATTTCGACTAGCCATTTTAATCCACTTTTCAAAATTTATTATGCAGAAACGTTCAAAAATTTCTCGCCAAACTTTTCGCCTACAAAAAGGACAAAAATCATGTTTTTCGCTTCGTTTTTCATTTCGTCTACCCCGCTTTTCGTTTTGTTTTCGGCGGACTAGAGCTGTCCACATGTTTTGGGGTCATAAATCTGCAATTACCAGTCATGCTGGACGACTCTTCCTCGTCCTCGTCCTCGTCCTCGAATGCATCCGCATCCGTATTCGAGGCGCCCGGGTGGCACGTTTTTCGTGAGGGTCCAGCAGCATTGTCCGGCGCATTTTTGCCGGCCGCCAAGTTGCCGGGGCCCAGTTGCGATATACGCTTGATGGATCGGTTTGCTTTGCCGTCGCAACGATTTTCAAATTGAATCTGCAACTTAAAGCGCCACCGATGTGACATCTAAATTATGCTCAGAGTCTGTTTGCCTGACATTTGATTGGCGAGTGGCCCTGTGCGGAGCCGGAGCCGGAGCCGGAGCCTCCTCTCTCATCGGGAAAGTTACCCAGTTAGTTTGCTGGCCCGAAAAATAAATAAACAAAACAGTTGAAAGAAAACTTGAAGTTGACTAGTTTACCAGTGCAGAGCCCTGCGTCCTGGCCCCGCCCCATCCATCCATCCATCCTTTTGGGCCATCTCTTTAGTTCTGCTTGGTTTTCTTTTTCACCTCCCGCCCCCGCCACCGCGCACCTCTCTGGCAGGATCTTTTCTTGTCTTTTTTCCTTTTTTTTTTTTTTGTTAGCCGGTAATTTTTGCCATTTCTTGGCCGAGTCCTGGATGCTCAACTAACTTGTATGCGTTCATGCTTGGCAGCCAATTCAAGTCGTGTCATTTTGTTGAGTTTGTGTTGAGAGTTCGTTGAGTTACCGTCTCGAATCTCCCCCAGCCCTGGCCCAGGACCAGGACCAGGCCCAAGCCCGTGCCATTACCATTGCCCAGCCGTAGCCCCCACATGACCCACTCCTTTGCGTTTCTTTCACCGCTTGTAATTCAAATGTCAGTCAGTCAGTCAGTCGTTCGTTCGTTCGTTGGTTCGTTCGTTGGTTGGTTCGTTTGTTGGTTGGTTCAGTCGGCACGTCAATGCGAGGCAAAGTTCCCAGCAAGCTCTTCCATCCACTTGAGCCCTGCCAACCGAGTCGCCTCGGATCCTGCCTGCCTGCCTGCCTGCTGTCCCGTCCTGCACCTGCCCGCCCCCCCCGGATCCTGGACAGGTGTTGTCTCATTTGTACCGATGCATGTGTGTCTGTCTCCTCTCGGTGCGTGTGTGGTCTTCTAGTTTTTCCCAGAGTTTTCCGTCTATCCCGTTTGCGGTTAGCAGGTTGAAGCCTGCCTGCCACCGCATTTCCCATCCTTGCGTGGGGCTGGCAAAAATAAATTATTTATCGAGCCCGGGCTGCTTGGTCGGGGGGCAGTCGGAGCAGTTGAAACACAATAAACTACATACGTACGTACACGGATAAATTGATTCTTGCTTAGTTCTCTGGGTAATCAACTGAAATCTTCGGCAATCATCGATCAAAGGCCAAAGGCGGCACCGTGCCACAGGAGGGAACTTAGCAAATATGGAAACATAAAATTGAAACTGATGCAAACACTCAAACGTCCGGGGTTTTCTTTGTGTTTCTATCAATTTATTCAATCAGAGCCGGGCCCCAGTCCTTCCAATTACTGGCAAAATATTTATGCTTCAACAGAAAAACAGACACCTACGGTTTGTTCATTCAAATCAAACGAAAGCTAAACTTCAACTTTAGAGGGCCAAGATTTTTGATAAATACTACCTCTGCCAAATGCCAAATTGTTTTCAAATGTCTCTAGAGATGTATAAAATAATCTATTCAGTTCTTTTTTTTCTCCTTCATAACATGTATTTAAAATCTATCCTCCTATGGGACAATCATTAAATTGTGTGTAAATTCCTTCGTGGTTGGATCTTGCAGTTTGCATCTAACTTACAAAGACATAACAAAAACATAAAAAAAAAAATAATTAGACGATTGTCCAGAGGGTGGATGCGTTTAAGGCGACGAATTGTGGAACTGTTGTCCAGCAGGTTGATGGCTAGAATCTAGTTTCATATTGTTACAGATGTTATATAGTACCTACTGGTTAAATGAAATAATAATTGCTTCTTTATCAAATATATTTTTTTAACGACCCGATCATGATTTTTTTTAACTGAAAATAATTAAGGGAACCAAAAATAAATCTACTTTGGATACATATGTATGTACCTATTAAAGTATTACAAGTAATCCTTGAACAGATTTTTTTGGCTATTGGTGGTAAGTGTGGGTTGTGGATACATACGTGTGCGTGAACCATTACTCAAAAATATAGGGAAACCCCAAAACGGGGCGCGTCCATCAGAGTGATGATCCTCGCAGTTCGCGTCGTTTCTTGGCGATCGTCGGCATCGGGAGTTGGAGGATCCGATTCTTAAGGTGGTCAGGGAATCGGTTACAGGGACAACCGCGGAACAGCTGGCTATTGGTAGCAGGCTTGGACATTCGGTCGCCGATCGAAGCAGACGCCGGGATCAAGTTGTAGTTCCTCTTGGCGCCGCGGATAGCCTCGATGCAGTGCATCACAGTTGGTGCAGCAGATCCTTGGACACCTATCAGCGGCGATGAGCAGCTGGCTACTGATGGCGGGCTTGGATATCCAGTAGCCGCTCGGAGCAGACGCCGGAATCAAGCCGTACCTCCCTTTGGCGCCGCGGATAGCTTCGATGCACTGCATCACAGTTGGTGGAGCAGATCCCTGGACACCTGCCAACGGCGACACTGCTGCCAACACGACGATACCGGACCGTTGAGAGCCAGGGACAGAAGAGGATTATAATCCTCGGCATCCACTTCCTTGACCAGGCGGTCGCTGACATCTGGAACTGGTGGACCCAATGCTGGAGCTGCGCATCCCTCCTTGGCTAATCCAGAAGCTAGAACGAAAAAAAATATATATAAAATTACTTACCCAAAACATTGGATTNAAAAATTAAATTCAAATATTTTTTCCGTTAAGCCGCCTTTCCAACGATCAGTTAAAATTTTAAAAATTAAATTCAAATTTAAATTCAAATGCCAAACCGCCAAACCAATTTTTCCACCCGCCGTGGAATAATTCCCAACTAGTTCTGACAACAAAATCATTACTTAAGCTCGAGAAATCCAATTTTTTGGGTAAGTAATTATATATATATTTTTTTTTTCGTTCTAGCTTCTGGATTAGCCAAGGAGGGATGCGCAGCTGCAGCATTGGGTCCACCAGTTCCAGATGTCGGCGACCGCCTGGTCAAGGAAGTGGATGCCGAGGATCATAATCCTCATCTGTCCCTGGCTCTCAACGGTCCGGTATCGTCGTGCTGGCAGCAGTGTCGCCGTTGGCATATGTCCAGGGATCTGCTGCGCCAACTGTGATGCACTGCATCGAGGCTATCCGCGGCGCCAAGAGGAACTACGACTTGATTCCGGCGACCGGATATCCAAGCCCGCCATCAGTAGCCAGCTGCTTATCACCGCTGATAGGTGTCCAAGGATCTGCTGCACCAACTGTGATGCACTGCATCGAAGCTATCCGCAGCGCCACAGGGAGGTACGACTTGATTCCGGCGTCTGCTTCGATCGGCGACCGAATGTCCAAGCCTTCTACCAATAGCCAAAATAGCCGGAATTAGAATTCCCAACTGGTTCCAGCAGGAAAAACATTACTTAAGCTGCATCGAGCCCGACTTTTTGGGTAAGTAGACTAATCTTCTTCTTCCCCCTTTCTTTAGATCCCTCTTCTAGTTTTCCCCCTCTATTTCCCCCCCTCTAGTTTCCCCCTCTATTTTCCCCCTTCTAGTTTACCCCCCTTCTAGTTTACCCCCCTTCTA
>JAJJHQ010004879.1:88338-213913 GCA_021223825.1 Drosophila ironensis
AGATTCCCCCCTCTAGTTTCACCCATGTAGTTTCCCCCCTGAAGTTTCGCCCGTATAGTTTCCCACCTTTAGTTTCTCCACCTCTATTTTTCCGCCTGTAGTTTCCCCCGCTCTATAGTTTCCCCACCTATAGTCTCCTCCCTGTAGTTTCCTGCCTGTAGTTTCCCCTCTCTAATGTCCCCCTCTAGTTCCCCTCGCCAGACGTCGACCAGAGCGCCAATTTCCAGCGCATCTCCAGCATTGGATCCGCCCTATTTTCCGCCAACAATCTACTGGAAAATAGAGGATAATTGACCCTTTTTGGACCCGGTTTTCGCTTTCTCTGCATCACCCTCGGAACCTGCAACATCATCTCACCTGAACCTGGAGATCCCCAGCATCAGAGAAATGCCAACCCAAAGGAGATAGAGATCGAGAGGATCACCCATTTTTGGCCTCCGCCTAACGGACTCGACTTGCAAATTGCGCTGGAAGTCATCCAAGGAAATCGTCGTCCGCATGGCCTGAAGCAGTGCATCCAAGCGATATCCTGCAGCGTGTCTGGAGACCAAGGAGATCGAGATCAAGAGCACCCCCTTTGGCCTCATATCCGCGCTTTAAGAAATCGGCTGTCGCCTCTACTGGAAGTCATCCAAGGATCTGCTGCACCAACGCAACTGAGCCAGTGCGTCATCCAAGCCCAGGGAGATGGTCGTGCCTCAGAACCAGACTTCAGTAATGAGGAAGAAAAGGCCAGGACTGTGACCAGGTAAGTCAGGAGTACTTATTAGATTCCGCGGTTGGTGGATGAGCGTGGAGAGGTATGAATAAACATTGCGGATAAGTAATGCGCATTTGCACCTCAAGTCACATGGCACATCCATTTCCGATGCTGTTTTTGTTTGAGCATTAGGAAGTTCCTTCAACTAATAGAATTTCCCTGTAGAAAATGTTATAAATTCATACAAAGTACTGCCTTAAATTTATGAAATCAAGTAGATTGTTGTCCTAACTCAAAAGGCTTAACGCAGGCGGGGTTATTTGTTCATTGGATTAACAGCCGGGAAGGTGGCTCGCCATAAAACCCCAAAACACTTAAACAAACGCCCCACAAACCCCCAAACACTCAGTCTGCGTGCCATGACACACCGCAGTAACTATCCCACCTAAGAATTGGCACTGAAAATATTATGTTGCCTTGATAAATACCTAGCAAGACTTAAACGAAACGACTTTGTGCTTGCTCAGGTACAAGTTGGTGCGTTAAATTGTTGCCTCAACCTAAAATGTTTAACCTTGACATTCGAGTCGTTGGGCTATTTGCACATGCCACTTGGAAGAATCTTGCCACAAACGGCAGACAGTCTTTGCTGGAAAAATCCCCCTAAATATGCAGTCTCGGAGCCGAGTGACACACCGAAGTAAATTTTCGACTTCACATCAGGAGTGAATTCATGGCGTTGCCATCTGGCTAAAATATGCCCGGCATTGTGCTGTCCTGTCATTGTTCCCGCTTGCCGCACGGATCCTTGCATATTTGCACGCCGCCAGCTGAAGTTCGCACTGCAAACTTTGCACCCCCTCACCCCGTTGCACACACACCCGGGCCCGGGACCGGGCCGGGACATGCCCGTAACGGGTGCCGCACACACAACTCACAGCTTATGAATTTGCGGCCTTAGGAGCATCAGCATCAGCATGAGCCTCAGCCTCAGCTCTCCGGCTTGGCGCGTATAAATTTCATAAGCCAACAACGGGACGGGACCCAGGACGGGAGCCAGGACGGGACACGGGGAGAGGGTCACGGTCTCGCAGTGCCATAAAACGCTGGCTAAGTGAAGCTCAAAACGGGTTAAATTGCAATTACGTGCCGGCCACTTGCCCCAGAGCATTGTCGTGCCGCAACATGTTGATTGTCTGGCGGAGGAAGAGGCAAAGGGCCCGGTTCTGGTCTGGTTCTGGTGCCGTGGGGCTCCTGGCCCCACCTAACTACGTGTTTTCCGCCTCGGACTCTGACTGGGCATAAATTGTGGCGGTTATCTACGAGCCTGCTGCGTCTGCGGGTCTAAAAAGTTTTTAATTAAAAAATGCAGTTAAGAATTTTGTGTGCCCTGCCCACCAATGGCAAATAGCCGGGATAAATAAATATCGAGGGGCGCTGTGCGGGGGTGCCGCCAGCTTATGTAGCCCAAATCGATTCGCATTGCCAAATCAATCTGCATATTAACAACTATAAGGAGGGAGGAGGCGAAATAAATAAAAAGTGCACATCCCCTGCCGATAAATATGTACATAACTTTTGGGGGACGCCCAGCCTGTTCTTGTCGTTTCGCCTCGACTCGACTCGACTCGGAAACTTTTGGTCAGGACTCTTGCACTTTGGCAGTTTTTCGAGGTCCTGCCAAAGCAAAATTGAAAAACTAATTTTCAACAACAAAATCAAAGCAAAAAGGCATCTGTGAAAGGAAAAATTCGGTTTGCATAAAATTTCCATAATACAATTTCGATAATTTCCACAAACTATGTTGATGGCAGGCAGGAGGCGACGCCTGGAGGCGGTGGCACGCCCCAGCTTGAGCTGCAACTTGGCTCACTCCTGACTTGACTACTGCTGACATTTCCCCCTCCAAGGACCGGAACGGGGACCGGGAATGCGTGGCTTCCTGTAAGTCCCGCCCGGGGCAACAGCGCGAACAACAACGTGTTAACAAGTATATGCCCCGGCTTGACAATTTTTGGCACCTAGTGCGACAGCAACAGCGACAGCGACAGCCCGAGGAGTCATCAATCATGGCAGACTCCCTCCTGATGGTGTCCTAGTGCCGCACGTGACATGCGGGTTAAGGATTCCCATTATATCCCACCTAAGACCATGGAGAGTTCAAGGCTGATGATGCGGGCCGGCGAAGGTTTGCCGGCGAAGGTCAAACCGAGATTTATGAGGGGATTTCGACCACAATGAGATAAGTTTAAATTACAGCATTCAGCTGCTGGGATTTAGAAACGATTTTAAAACAATATATTGTTCCCTGATGTCAGCAATTCGCCCAAGATCATTTGGGCATTAGCTTAGTTTAGCATCGATAACGGAAAACTACATGTTCTTAATATAAATGTATTTTTCCCGCCCACACAACCCCCAGGTCCTAAGCCATTCACGGTTATACCGAGTATGTGGAAACGTCGACAGCCTTGTCCATTTTGGGGACTCTTTTCTTTTGTTGAAGCGAGGGCATTCGTAAAAAATGACAACAGAAGCTATTTTTTTCGCCAAGCAGCCGAGCCAGCTAGTTTGATGCCATCGCCGATCTGATAGCATTTGAAACGTTCTCACGGAGCCGTGTGATTGATTACAAGCCATCACACATAATATATGGAGCCCGGAAGAGCCGAATAATCATTGAGGCGATGAGCCTGGCTTCCAAATGGCACACAAAAGGATCGCATATATTAAATTTGACGCAAGATTTTAGTTCAAAAGCAGATAAAAATTGAAAACTCTTTTGATTTAATTTGTGATATAAAGGTGTCAATTTAATTGGCTAATACCTTGTATTGAATATGTTAAAATTCAAGGTAATATCCATGATCTAATAGTTATTTTTATGCTTTAGGGAAATTCAAGTTATATAAACATAACCACCGATCCTATTGTGAAAATCGGCGCAGGATTTTGTTATATTGAAACTAACTCAGAAGCGAACTCGTGTGCAGCCTTCGAGTCCTGTCGCCGAATGAATGCATATTTAATTTCATTTGAGACCCGCGAGAAATGGGATCTAATCAATCAGTATTTGTGGAACCACGATTTGAATGATTTATACTGGACCTCAGGAGCGGAGTGTGCAGCGGAAGGGAGGCCCACGACTGGTTCTCGAAGGGAAAACCCAAAGAATTAAATATTAGGGGTGTGGGGAACTCTCATTGCAACATTCAGGGAGTGGCATATGATTTAAAGTTATCTATTCAGGATGGCCATTATACTCATAATAGAAATTAAAAGCTAAGATCCAAAAGAACCCAATTATTTTGGGAGTAACTTTAGGAGTAACCAAGAAAAATTATGGCATCATAAGGATTGTGAAAATCATTTTGGACAGCAAATAGTATCACCCGAAGATTAAAACCTTGGGAAAACCGTGTGCAGTGAGGTTAACCGTGAGGTTATGATTACACCTCACTGATATGTCAAAGGGCATAACATGATATCGTGTGCATATCCTGCGCCGCAAGTGTTGATCCAAGATGCCAGAGTGTGTGCTTTTGTTTGAAAAAAAAAGAAGGAGAAGGGAAGCCTGTGAGCTGACAAAGTTTAGCTTATGCACAATTCAGATTGCATTGTCAGCAATTTTTCCATTTTTGACTTTTTCCACATGCCAACTTTTCTACGAGCTATTGTTTTTCTCCCATTCCGTGCGTTCCCTCTTTTTTCCGCCTCACGCTTTTCGCCCGCACAGCGTAGACATGACAAATGATGTCAGCGCTCGTGCATAGTTTTCCGGAAAGGAAAACACGCTCTCTGTGTGCGGGCCGGACAGTCGGGCGGACGGCGGATGGCGGATGGCGAATGGCGGCTCCTCTGACAGTGTTGAAAAATGTGCTCGGCAAAATCAACACAAACATTTGAAGCAGCAAAAGCAACAGAAGCGGCAGCAGCAGCAGCAGCAGCAGCAGCGGCAGCAAAAGCCCAAGCAGCAAGTTGGCCGCACTCGGGCGTGACATGTCGCGCTAAAAGTTTTGCCAATGCAAAGAATCCCCGCGGCAAAGTCCACCGACCGACTCAAGGGAAAAAGTTTCGAAATCATATGAGTGGGCATTGATTATCATAATTGAAATAAGTCGACTTTAAAAGTCAAACATAAAGTAATGTGAAGAGCCAGAGGGCGGACGGGAACGGGAAGGGAAATGGTAATCATTAAGAGCAACACTCAACTTTTCCATGAGAATTTAATTTTGACTCTGTTTTCCCACAAGGGTTACAAAAATTACAAAGGGCACAAACAGCCCAAGGGCTTGTTTTCCCTTAACAAAAGTTCCCCAAGGACCAAAATTGAGGGTTAAATCCGAACAGAAATAAACGCATTTTTCAACACTAAATAATGTTTTCAAACTCGGTAATTTGTATGTAATTTCTAAGGCACAACCAATGCTAAGATTTGATTGATAAATTAAAAGAATATAACATTCAAGTAGCCAGACATTTCGGCCATAAAGTCAAGCGTAAACACGATGTAAATGGATATCTGGTAAAAGAATTATGATTGTTCAGCAAAAATGTGTACCAGACGCAAACACGACTCGAAGACGGTTTTCCCGGGGAAGCACAGCTCAATTCATAAGGACTTATCCTTGGCGCAGGACGAAGGGAAATCTTGGCGGCTCAAGCAAATTGTACTTGCTCTTTGTTGGCACGCATCTTAAATGTAATTTGCATTCGGAGCAAGGCGGAGTGTAGCCAGGAAGCCTTGGATTAGGGACTGCATCTCAAATGTCGCCGCCCCCTGTGGCCCCTCCGGTGGGTAATTATAACTGTCCGTCTGCCAGGACCCTATCCTGCGTGTTGTGGCCTGCTGCGCTTAATTTGAGTTGCCGCAAAATGATTTTGCCAGAGCTCAAATCGTAATGAAATTTTGACATTCAGTGACGGCCGCCTCCGTGCCGCACTCGGGTGTCCGGTATTCCGGCTTTAAGGATCATTGCACAGGGTTTCGATTAGTGCCCAGGCCAGCAAGAGGTTATCAATGGTAATCCTTTCGGAACAAGTATCCCCAAATGTCCAGGCCACAGGGAACGTTTATATAAATGAACGCTGCACTTTCAAATGCAGCAGAATTAATTGACACAGTTTCCAAAGCTGGAAAACAAACAGCAAAGCATTTAACATATTCGGGGGATTCGCACAGATGAAATCTGATTTGGTAGCATGCAACATTTTTATGCGGGAAAAGTTGTTTGCTTGTGTGGAGCTATTAGGTTTGTGGCTACTGCGCTTTATTTCAGTCACCGCAAAATGAGTTTGCAAGGCTCAAATGGTAATGACGATTTCGCATCAAGTGTCCGAGCTTTGACATTCGGCGCCGGAATGTTTAGCTTAAAGGATCATTGGGCAGGCTTTCGATTAGGAGCCATGGCAAACGGCATTGCAACTGCAATGAGATGAGATGAGATGAGATGGGATGGTATGGGACGAGACCGAAGCCGACTCCTACTGGGGCTTCTCCGCGCCAGCAAAAGATTTGCAAAAGTGAAAACTTTCGCCGGAGTTGAGCAGTCTGCCGGGTGCTGCTTGAACGAATATTTACGCTCCGGGGCGGATGTATGTCAATAAGCAAAAGTTGATGCTGGCCCAAGCATTTTGCCAAGTTGCGTCTCGAGTTGCACTCATCTCCATTTGAGCCATAAAGCTAAGTAACTTAAGCACAATGCAACGGCAGTGAAAGCGGTGCAAACTTGCCGCACAGACGCCGAGACGCGGCGTGAGGGAGGGGTCGTGTCGGATCCGGGCAATTGGCCAAGTTATCATAGAAATGAGTTATTTGTTAGATCCATCATCCCGAATGCATAAAGGAGAAAACACAGAAATTTCTTCCGCCTCTCTGCTCTTCATGAAAATAGCACGAAAATAGCGCTGGAAGCGCCGCAAAGAAACGTCGACTGACCGCGTCCACATAATCAAAAAGCAAATTGCATGGCACGAAAAAATAAACATAAATTTCAACTGCAGACTATAAAGCAGCTAAAAACGAGGCGAACCAACGCCAAGGACCGGCCGGGGCTGGACCGGACCGGACCAAGCCGTAGCGGATGGGATCGACCAAGGAAGCGTTTGGGCGGAAACCAAAAACTTGTTAACAAAATTGCTTTGAGTTCATTGACAGTTGATTGTGGTGCAAGTGCATGTTCCTGTTTGCCAACAGACAGCCCTGCTGCAGCGGTGCTGCGATGCTGCACGGTAAAAATACAATTTGTTTAAGTCTATTAATATTGATGCAGACAGCACGGGGCATGCTCTCCGTTTTTAAATTTAAATATTTGAAACGAGTCTGGCCTAAACGAAATCATGTTCCTTTTTTAATTATAAACCCAGGATTGTTGGAATATTCTGTCGAAATAATATATTCTAATTCGGTTTAATTAAACTGGTTGGGGCTGCGGCCAGGTGTCTGCGCCGGCGATGGCAATGGCGATGCTGCCACCAAATGGCCAATCTACAACACTTGCCAAAATGGTTTTCAAAATTGTTTTGCTCTGCTTTATCTCTTCCACTTGAAATGGTCCCGTGCTAATGGGTTGATATTAATCGGTATTTAGTCTGTTTATTTATTTCCCAAAATTGTCCCCGATATGGCGGGGAAATACTTCATTTTGTCATTGGTAAAAACAAATTAAAGGCAGAGAGGGCATAGTGGGTTGTATATTTCATGAGTTTCCGTTTACATGAGTTTCCATTTAATATGCACAAAATCCACCGATGACCTTCTATTAATTGCAAGAGCTTATAACGTTTTGCAGTGTCATTGTGGTGCGGATCATATGGCTAAGACCACGTTCTATTTCCGCCAGCACTTCCAGGTTGTGCGAAACTGTAGTCTACTTAAAAGGGCAGCGGTAACGGCAGCCAAACGAAATTCATTATCAAAAATGGCTCAAGGCAGCTGGCAACGAGGGACGGTCGAGCAGATTGGAGCAGAGACCGGACCCACCTTTAAGTCTCCTCCAACCCGCAGTCCACCAAGGCTAATGAATGTCAGAGGGAGGGACGCAGCGCAGCAAGGTATCGCAAGTGGGCTGTGTGGTGTCAAAGAGCCAGCCGGCCAGGCTGGGAGGAGGGACGAAGGCGATGGCACGAGAAGCCATAACGCGGGTCGCCACCGAAATGTCAACTGGCGCATGCCCCTTGGGCAAGTAATTATGTTTGATGACCCGACGGTCGCCGCCACCCGGACACCCGCTCCCCCTCCCGCGCCCCCCCTCGTCGTCCAGGGGTAAGGCAAGCGATGGAGCAGAAAGTCAGCCAGAGCAGCGTCGAGATTATAATGCAAATGTGGAATGGTGAGGCCATCTATTTTCCACAAAGTAATTGAGCGAACTTTACAATCAGTTCATAGTTTGGATTTTTTAATATGTTCGTTTATCGTTGGCCACTGGCCACAAGAATAATTATAGTCGGAGCAAATTGATGTGGCACTTTAATTGCCATTTAATTATGCATTTAATTATAACATTCTTCCTTATGCACTCACCTTCTAGTCACAACTTTATGCATATATTCGCAGGGGATATTATTACTCAAAAAAACATGTTTTATATACGCAAACATATAGGTTTTTAATTATTTGTTACCTGCACGGGTCACCTTTGCCGCATAAAGCTCGTCATATTGCATTTTTCGTATCAAAAATGTGGTGATACGAGTATTCGTGTGCATTGATTTTTATGGGCGACATAATTAAATTATTTTACAAACGGTAAAGGATAAAATTCCAGGCTGTGGGCGAGTGAGCGGGAGTGTTCTGTGCGTTTACCTGGTGCCGTTTTTATGTGTCTCGCATAAAGATGGGTCAAAGGTAGCAAACTAATTTAAAGACATTTATTATACATTGTCACCAAAGAGCGGGTAAAAATCTGCAATATTGATTGGAATGTTGGTGACAATTTAAAGGATTTAAATAGCCATTACTCAAACTTGTTCTTCATCTGTTTCAGGTAAAACTGGAAAAATTATCGCTTGCGTTTGAACTGATTTAATGTAGTGTGGTTATTAAAGACTATTTAAGTAATTGAGCTCTATATGTTAAGAGATGCCAGGGCTCCCCAAACAATGTAATTTTGCTGTATCAATGCTTGTTAGAAACAAGTAGGAACGCCGTAGACGACATTTCTCGACAACGAGATACCATGTACCCCTTTTCTTTATCAAAAACTCTAATTCACCAAATTTTCGTTTCCAAATCCAAACATCTGCTCCCAAATATTACGAAACGTATTTAAATACCCACAACATATAATAATATTACAGGTGAAAAGTAAAATAATCTGAAAGATATTCCAAAACAAATATAGCTACAATACCTTTTAATACCTTTTTATTTTCGTATAATAACTCTACTTCATCTTAAGAAAATCCATATTTTTGCTCCCAAATATTACGAATATTCTTCAAAATCATACTGCTACCAAATAACACAAAAATATATCAGATGCGAATAAAGTAATAACTTAAGTCAATAGCCTCAAGTCGAGATACTTTTCTATCGAGCGTAGAAGCAATCCATACGGAAATTGTAAGGAACAAGAAACCAAAGAGATGACCACTTACCGTTATGCTGCTCTCTCAGTCCCTCTCATGCGACACACTGCGATCCACAAACGCGAGCACGCACACAAAACACAAGGAAAAAAAGGAAAAAAAAAAACACCAAATGCGCAAAACACTTTCGCGAATTGCGCAAAAGATAATGCACTTTCAATCGAACGCCGACCATCACTATAATAAACACTCATTGCACTAGCGATTTAGCTAATTTTTAAGCCCGATTTTAACAATTAAAGCGACGAAAAACGCGAACTAACTGAGCGCAGATCGAAGCGCGTCCTTGCTCCACTGAATAAATCCCGCCAACTGGTTGGCGGTTTTTTTATTTGCGCTCTCTTAGCAAGGTGGCTCACTCTCTTGCAAAAGGAAATTCTTAGCTCTCTTGAAGATGGAATTGCGTTGCTCGCTCTTGCAAAAGGAATCACACATGCCGTTGCCTTGGCAAGGGGCGGGTTAAAATTAAATAATAAATATCTTCTATATTTATTATCCAATCTGGACTGTTGATGTTGATCAAGAATATATATACTTTATGTGTATGGAGATGTCTCCTTTTGTCTGTTACATACATTTGCACAAAGTTAATATATCATTTGTACCTTAGGGTACATGGTATAAAAATACCTCTACTGATCATTTTTGCGGTCTGTAAACAGGTCAACATTTATAAGCAGGGACTGCAAACGTTCATTGTAAAATATCTATGTATTGCGGCTGCGCAGCCTTCTGCCACCAAATTACCAAGCTTAAGCAATGGCATTTCCCTTAAAATACGAGTAGCTGCATAATCTATCTAATCTGAACAATTTTATTATATTGCGAAATTATTTTCTACAAATTTGTTTGACGCCCTTAAGTCGTGCACACAAAATGGGACATTTTTAAACTCATTTCAGAGTTTTAAAAAATTCACCCCAATTTTATTCCCATGTTCTTTCTACGAAATTCATAAAAATTTATATTATAAATAATAATACATTTTAAAGTTTTTATACCAAACATAACTTATAGGATCCATAATAACATATACAACATACTCTAGCTGCAGTAAACCTGTTTTATGCAAATTTAATAATAAAAAAAATCATTAAAAAAATATCACCCATATACAAAAACATTCCGATGGAATAGATAATTTTACTTGTTAAACTGAATCGGTAATGCTGCTCTGGCGAAAGAATATAGAATAGAATTTACTATAATTGATTGCCATACTCTGAAACATAGACAAAACCGGTAACACAGACATAGACATAGAATATGAAAAGCTGATGGAAACATAGGGCAGAACATGGAAATAAGTAAGAACAAAGAACATCGCATGTAACATGGATGGAGTAGTAGAACATGACTCTCACATACAAAAACATGGAATGGAACATGGAACTCATTTATAGCAATTTTATTCTCATAGAATCTGTTCTAAAGCGCAGAACTTGGAAGCCAGATAAAATATATAACAACTCCTAACCCCCACAGATCATAGAACTCAGTTTCCTTTATTTTAAGGGGGGCATTACCATTGTGACACTTTCAAAAAGTCGTTTATTTCTTATATAATTCAAACCTATTACTATTCAAGAATGTTCTTTTCAAATTTCAAGTGGAAATTTCAAAAACTTGAAGATATAACCGATTTATTGTGAAAGCGTCAAACGACGGCGACGGATTCTTGAAACCTTAAAAGTGTTTTTTTTTCAAAGTGCAATAACTGTTACTGTTACTGTTACTGTTACTGTTACTGTTACTGTTACTGTTACTGTTACTGTTACATTACTGTTACTGTTACATTACTGTTATTATTATTTATCTATTATTATTATGTATATATCATTACTCGTTATCATTGTTTTATTGTTATCTTGTTATATTTATACCCATGTTATTTAATTCATTTAATTCTATTTATTTATTTAATTATACTATCAAATACATAGTTACATACTACAACGGACCAACTAGGCTGAAGGCCTCCGTAGCTATTGCCTTAAAAAAAATGCACAGCAATTTGCAATTACTGTTAATTTCCATATAATAATAATAATAAAAATATGATTGGTTGAAATTTAATGATTTGGCGTTGAAAAAAACATAAATTTTTTTATTAAAAATAAACAAATTATTTTTTCCAAGCACCATTTTGATAAATTTTGATATTTTTCAATAATCTAAGTTCATTGTAGGGGAAATACTTTTTAGTTTAGCGAAAAATTATTGACTTTTGATTGTAGCTACTGATTCGATTGGAATCGTGGCAGCAGTGGACGAACTTTTCTATGTGGAGCCTCCGAAGATTGCGCATAAGTCGCTTAATTTTAAATATTTAATTATCAAAAAATTATCTTGCATTGTCCAAAAATGTAATAATACACCCTAATATTTTGGAAATATTCTACCGAGAGCTTGAGGTGTATATTGCATTTGCATTTCGCTTTGGGGCATATTTTTTCGAAGTTAAGAAATTTCGCCAGTTAAAAAAAACTTTAAAAAAAATTAAAATTAAAGAACTGAAAACTTAAATCAAAAGAAATCTAGTCACTTGAACTTGTCACCTTTAACAATGGTTAAAAAAGCGCTGCCAGCTTAAATTCTAGAGAGCTGCCACATACTCCCTCAGCTGTAAAGAGCTGGAGCTGCCCAGAGCCCCCTTTCATACCTTCAAAAAATTTCATCAAAATCGGTTCAGTCGTTTACGATTCTATAGCAGACATACGTTTACATTTATGTTGATATAAAATGTTCAGTGTGCGATTTTTTCCGCCGAATGTGGCAGCTCCACAATTTTCTTTTTTCTTTGACAGACTCCCATCTCTAACCTTCAGTACAGCTCTGATAAAAGTGTCATCACTATCAAAAAAATGTGTAAACTCAACAGATGGCGCCATCAATGAATTTTTGGCCAACGACCCCTTGTGGAAAATTCGTGATATATCAAAAATCAGTAGGTATATTCTTTTAAAAATCACAAGCTACCTTATTTTCCTGAAAAAATGTGACGAGTTTCAGACAGATATTCAAACATTAAAAGTCATCAGAATGGGTGATTATCTCAAATAAATACCAGTTTTAATCGACTTTTGAAAAACAATAATACAGCAAATATATAAACAATCAATTCTCATCCATTGCCTTCTAAGGGTATGTTTGATTCTTGGAAATATTATGCGCCGTGCAGGCGTGTTCATAAAATGTAATTATTGCGAAGATTAGGGGAAGATTTCAAAATAAATATTCACATTCAAAGTAAAGCGTTTAAACATACTACATTTTAAAATAAACAGCGTTATTTGAAGTCCTTGAATGGCCAAAACTAGGTGAAGGAGTGCACCAATCGTAGGAATACGAATACCCTTAATCTATACGAGAATCGCGTATAACTATACAAATAGTTTAAGTCCTGAGTTTATGGTAGAGATTTTGAATATAATTGTCAGAGGTCGGATGTTATTTAAAAAAGGTAAGGGTGCTTTTTAATATTTTTTGTTATTCCTGAAAAAATTTTCAGTTACAACCTAAAAAAATGTTTTGTATAATTTTTAATCGTTGGCTTTTAATCACATTTTTAAGCGGAACTTTAAAAATAAAGGAAACTGTCTATATTGCATAGGAGGTGTCTTGAATTTCATTTTTTGAGGAAATAATTATTCTCTAAATCTCTAAATTCAACAGCAACGCTCCAATAGCATAAGACACGGATATTAAAAACAATATTGACCAAACAATTTGAAGTAAAAATTAAAAATGTATAGGAAACCCATAATAGAAAATAATTCACGCATCCCATCCATCAACCTTGTTTGCTTCAAATTTCATACCATTTATTTAACGAACAAATTAATGCTTCGTATTGTACAATATTCGAATATCCAATAACGATCTTTTTATTTTTTTCCATAAAAACGAATGAACATAATATCTCAGATAATATGTGGCATTTCTTAATTAATTAATATATGTATATATATTTATTCTCAATATGTGTGCATGTCAATTTTACTAAACGTCAAACGAAACGATATGCATTTGTGTACGTATGATTAAATATATATAATATTTTCGTTTGTATATGAGCTTGTCATAAATATATTCTTTAATATTTTCCTAAAGAATTGGTTGTTTCTTTAATTTGAGTCACAAAAACTCTTTCGTCGCAGTTGTGCAGAAAACGTGTCAATGTGATGCATCTTTTTGTTGGAAAAGTCCTTAAGTTACATTAGTGCCCTTTTGTAAATATATAGAAAAGTTTGGTTCCCTATATAAAAAGTAAAAACTGATTCGCAGAATGCCAGGTGCCGTGTTTCAAGCCAAATCAAAGCATAAATCATTCTATATACAACGATATCCGCGCTCTAAGAATACTGATTCCTCCCAAGACGTTTGGGTCTCTCTGATTTTAAGTTTATATAGTTTTTAACATATTTTTTCCAAACAATTTTGCTTCAAGATTAACTCTATTTAGTAACATTTGGTGCTTTATTTTCTGTATCCACCTTTAATGGCATATTTATGCTGAAACTGAAAGAAATAAAACGAATGCATAACACTTTAGGTGAAGCACACAGATTGAATGTATTTCTGTCTTTTACAATATTTCATTTAGGTTATCTAGAGCTGTGTATTTATTTATCAGAATAGTACTATATCGGTATCATTAGTAGCGATCTATGCAGCTGCTCGGTGCGTAGCTTACTTGCTGTTTTCTCTGTTGTATTTGTTTATTTTTAAATTATTGTTTATAATTTAAGTATAATACATTTTGTACAAGTTTAAAAATTAAATTAAATAATAAAAGATTGGATGTAAAAACGGTAATCCGCACACTGACGCGACAAAATACATAATGCATAATATTTTTAGCCCTAAGACGTACTTTTAGTCTCCTAAATAGCAACATATGCGATCGATTCAAACGTTGTTCTTAGTGGTATTTTAAATGGATGAACAAGCGCGGGAAGGGAAGGGTTTGTTGCCAAAGTATAATACAGATATTGGATAGGGATTACAGTTCGGTTCGGTTTATTTTAGCCATATGCTGGTACATACATTGTGTATATAGGTAATAGGTATATTTTAGCGGGTAACTTGGTAGCTTGGTCAATTTTGTGGTGCTAGAGTTTCGTGTTTAAGCTGTTTTACAAGAATTTTTCCCAAGGGGGGTGTTCGTTACTTTACTTCATGTGATCTTCTCTATGCGTAGTTCAACATTATTGGATATATGTTTGCGTTAAGTATCTCTGATCCATCGTTCATCAACCATCATCCATCCCTGCCCTAGCCCCTGCCCCTGCCCTGGTCTTTAAACTAAGTTGCGTTTTTTTCAAGCGAACCACACTTTCTGTCCCGCCCTCCATCACTCCTCCGCCTTAGAGCTGCACCTGGAACGACTGCGCCGGCGCCTTGGGCGGGGAGATGAACGGATTGGTGCTGTGCCTGGCCAGCGGCGAGCGCGAGGTTCCAGGGAGATCCGGCGACATCTGCTTGGCCGCCGCCACATTGGCCGCCCACTCGGCGTCGAAGGGATCATCGGGACCGGCTCCTCCGCCTCCACCTCCGGCTCCGCTGGCCAGCGTCTGGGCCCGTCCCACATTGGCCAGGTAGCTTGGGCGCTTGGGGGCGGCGGGCGAGGTGCTGCGCACCACTTGGCCCAGCCATTGCTCCGCATTGGGCAGCTCCGTGCCCGTCTCCAGGCTCTGGTCCGACTGATTGGGCGACTGGGAGTGCAGGGGCTGGTAGGTGGGCGTGGTACTGCTGCTCACCACACGCGGCGTCACCTGGGCTGTGGGCGTGGCGCTGTACGAGATTACCTGCTGCTGCACCTGCTTCTCCGCGGCAATGATGTTCTGGTTGATGCTGCGATTGTTGTTGAAGTTCAGATCGTCGCCGGCGGCGAGCAGGGCGTCCGTTTGGGTCAGCAGCGAGAGGCCCTGGCTGAGCTCCTGGCACAGCTGGCTGACGGAGTCGGCGGCGCTGGTGGCAGGATCGGCGGCAGCTCCCCCGCCGCCGGACTTGGCCGGCGACACCTCCGCAATGGGGGAGACGCTGCGCAGCGGGGTCTGGAGCGGATTAATGCCGGAGGCGGCTGTCAGGAAGGCCCGCTGGCGGTCGGCGTTGGACGGAAGATCGTTGACGCGCAGCGACATCTGGCGCTTGAACGGCGACTGGCTGCCGATGGTGCTCAAGCGGAAGGAGCTCTGGCGCTCCAGCATGTTGGGCGTGGCATGGGGCCGCTCGATGGCGAACGGATTGTACGGCTTGACGGTGGCCGCCGGCGGTCCGGGTAGCCCCGAAGCGGATCCTGGCCCGTCCACGCTGCGCTCGTTGGTGCCAACGGTGGCCATGGCCAGGCGCTCCGTGAGCGTCTGCTGGCGGAAGGATCCCGTTCGCGTGAACGTCGAGTTCTTGGGGTCGAACGACATTGTGACGCCGCACTCCTTGTCGCGGCGCTGCTTCCGCTCCAGGCAGACGGCGAAGGCGCAGCCAACGGCGTGGGACAGCCGCTCGCCGGAGTCCTTGCAGGCGAGGAAGCCGTGGCACATCCAGCGGCGCGTGGTGCCGTCCCGGCAGATGTAGCTGAAGCCGCGCTCATGGTTGCGGTCCGGGGCGCAGAAGCTCACCTTCTCGATGGTCTGGTCCACAATGAGGCCCTTGGTCTCGTCGTCCACCACCCGCAGGCCATCGCCGCTCACATGCAGCAGGCCGCGCACAGGACGACGTCGGGATTGCTGTGGGGAACATCAAATCGGATTAGTTGGTAAGTTCTTTTTATGGGCAAAATAAAACGGAGCGGGGAAAGGGCAGCGCACGGCACTCATTGTTCTGATTGCACTTAATTGTAAATATTTGTTTGCCAACCTTCATGACTAATGCTTTCTTATCAAGCGCATGCCTAGATAAGGTTCTTACGTCATATGTACGGCACAATTAAATTCATTTATGTTCGGTGGTCTCGTTCAATGGAAGCTAAAAATAGCAAAGGGCCTTAAATTGTCCTCGCCACCAAGTGGAACTATTCAGCATTACAAGGAATAACTTTAATATTTCGTTCTAGTTGTTATTTCCAAACCTTATTGAGGTGTATTACCTATGATATTACCTAGAATATAACCTAGAATATTTCATAGAATATTACCTATAATATTACTAAAAATATTACCTATGATCTCTGCCATAGTCTTAAATTAAGAAGGCACTCTCTTGTAGTTTTAGTTATTTAGCTAGCTGTCTGTTTAGCTTCCAAAATGGAGCTCATAATTAATAGATTGTTGAAGGTGTTCAACAGAGATATCTTAAATTTTACCTATGATATTACCTAGAGTATTACCTAGAATATAACTTAAAATATTACCTATGATCGTTTCCATAGTCCCACAGTTAGAAGGCAATCTCTTGTACTTCTAGTCTTGTACTTCTAGCTGTCTGTTTAGATGTCTTAGCTTCCTAATTGGAGCTCATAATGAATGGCTTGATTTAGGTATTTGCAGTCTATTAGATCCCTGCCAAAACCTTTTAGATATTGCTTGCTTTGGTCTTTTGTTTACCCTGTCTAACATCTGAATTTCTAGTTTAATGCCTAGTAGCTTTATTGCCGCTCCTAATTAACAGGTTTGCCGTGCACTACCCGAATCCCCGCCAGGACTAATTGAGCCACTTACCCTGAGAACCTTGAGTGCCTCCTCGCAGACCTGCATGCCGCGCGACTCGAAGACCTCGACGCAGCCCAGATACTTGACGGAGAAGGAGCAGGTGGCCGATCGCACGGCCTCCTCGTCGGCCTGCCATTGGTGCGGCTTCGAGGACTCGGGGACGCGGTCCTTGCGACGCCGGAACGAGTCGCGAAAGGAACGACGCAGACGGTCCATCTTCTTGGGGGATTTCTTGCTAAACCGGAAGGAGGCGGATTTCTAGGGGGGGCACACACAGGAAGCATTATTAACATTAGCAGTGTAAACAATAAATGATCAGAGAGGAAACAAGTGCAGGGCTTTGGCGGTTCAACCCCGTTTTGGGTCTAAACCGAGGGAACTGTAAAAAACATAGCAGCCTGAAAACCTACCCCATTTTTAACGTCACCGAATTTTCCGCGTGTGAAGCCGCGCTCGAGTGGTTCGTGCGTGTGTGACGATGAGTTTCCCATGCTCGCTGTCTGGCTGGCTCACTGGCCGACTACTATACTATATTTTATGAATATAGAGCTCGTTCAGCTCCGATCGTGGCGGGCGTGAGTAAATTCCCCTGAATGGCCGTTACAAGCCTTGCCAGATGCCTTGCCAGTTGTCTCAATGGCTTTTCCTCGCTATTGGATGCTTTTGTTTGAGTGTTTTGAGTGGCCAGCGATTTGCTTTTCGCTTTTCGCTTATTGATTTATTTATTTATTTATTGGCTCGTTGGGGCTGCGCAAATTGATTTGTTCATTGAATTTGAGTTATGCTTTTTGATTAAATTAAATTGATGGGCGATCTGTAAAATGTTCAGAGATGGTTAGTCCGGGAACGGGTAGGGGCAGCAGAGTGTCTGTCCACAACGTCTCCAATATGCATGAGTCACCACCGCAGGCACGCACTCTTTTTTATCGATTCAACGACGCCCCCTCGATTACCATTCGGCCGAGATTTCCAATGTTCCCCCACGATCCATTAGCTATCTGAACCCGCAGCGGAGATACGGAACTACGGAGCTGTGGAGCTACGGACGCGGCATGGCCCGGACTAGAACTAAAGTCGAGGGGGGAGCCATTAATGCCAACGGCCTCCAATGGCTTATCTGTGGGCCGGGGGCGGGGGCGGCGGCGAGTGTCTCACGTAATTGTTTGCACACATATTTAATATTTCATTCTTTTTTTATTTAGCATTTATTTGCTGTGACTTTGGTCGGAGAGCTTTTGTTTTCCCAGCGCTGCGGCGACACGGGCTGACATTTTTGTGACTTTATCACATGCCTCGAACTGCGGTAAACGGCTGATAAACCGACTTCGTCATTATCGCAAAATCATAACAAAACTGCCGTACACATTCATTTTCCCATTTCCAAACCCAAACCCCCCTTTTGTGCAAAAACAATCCGTCAGTCAGACGGACTTTGACGAAGATCTACGAATTTTAGACCACTTTGTGGGGATGGTACTACTCCCAATATATGTACGTCCAGATAGGCCTGTGCAAATAGAGCTTCCTGTATTATTATCTAATATTTATGTGCATTAAACAAAGGGGGTAATCTGCGGTACTTAACTGCACGTCTAACTGTCCGGTAGCTGTTTGCAGTGTCTCAAAGATCTCTGAGAACTGGAAAAAGCCCAAGTCACCAAAACTGAAATGTTTTCCCAGCACTGCTGCATTTTCCCTCCAAGACTTGGCTTTTCCATTAGCCCGCCGATGTTAATTAGCCAACTGAAAGTCCAAACAGTGTCGAGCGATTTGCTCTAATTGGGCTTATTTGTCCAACTTATTTCGGATTTTGTTGCGAGCCGAATTTTACATTCAACTTGTTTCGAATTCCACTGCACTGGGCACTGGACACTGGGAACACTTAAGCTGCTAACCGTAAATGTTACGAAACCAGTTTGTTCTCGGACTTTGGTGGCCACCACCGCATCTGACAAGGGCAATCCCACAATTCGTTGCCTGATGTGACTTTGCGCTTACGGCTTTGATTTTGGTTTGGGTCTCCGTTTGGGTCTCGGTTTGGGTTTGGGTTACGCTTTGGCTCTTTAGCTTCATTAGACAACGTTCTGGGGAAAAAAGGGCGTTGACTCTCGGCCCCGAGAGGCTGTTTGACTGCATTTTTCCCATTCTAAGCTGGCTAATCGAATTGTGAACACGAAGAGCATCTGGGCACTCAAAGAAGTGGGTCAGAGGTGTCTTTAAGACAGATTTCCAAACACTAAAAGGTTTTCACAGCAGTCAAGAGGCCAAAGCTTGTTCAATTATCGATTTAATCGATAATCGAAATCCCTTAAACCTGCTCCCACTGTCATCTCTAAGGAAACTGGTAATAATATGTGGAAATATATACCAGAAAGACCCTGGAAGTCAGTGCTCAGTAAATCTTATATTTCTATTTAATTTAACACAATTAAATACAGGAGTTTCACCCACCTAGAGTTAGAAATTTCCTATAAAAAGCTCACAACCTATTAGCTCAAATATGGTAACTGTTTGGGTGACCAATTTTAAACCCGTAAAAGACTCTAGTAAGCCTTCTTTTGGGTGATTCATGGCTTAGGCGGAACACCGAAACCACGGTCCCAAATAAACACCAAATCACGCACTAAAAGTAAACATGATTTCAGAAATAACAACCATCCAATGGCTTACTATAGAGGGGTCCGAGCCGGGGGCAGGCGAGTGGAGAAGAAGGGTTCATTCAACCAATAAGCGAGACATGGAACAGGTTCGAGCCGTAAAAATCTGTGTACGTGTTGGCCCGAGAATCAGATTCGACTGCAGTTTGCTTTGATAAAGATGAAAAATAATACACAAGATATGGGGGGAGCCGGACGGTACTCAGTAGTTCATTACTACCCCATTGCCATTATCAATGTTTACCAGATACCAAGGCATATATTTATTTTCTCTAGTCGATATGGTAATTAATTGGATGGCTAAGCCGGAGCAGTTTCCGCGATGACTCAGGCAAATCAAATCGATTAAGGGATTGGGCCTTACTTCAGTTTGATGGTTACCAAGCAATGGGCAATTAAAATTCGTCTGCCACTTCGTTGACCCTTGACCCTGGTCTCACCCGGTTCTGGACGGACACTTTTCATAATTAATTCATTAAACTCTGGCGGAGCTGTTCGCTGAAGCAGCCAGAAATCATAGGAACACATACTATATGTATGCCCGGCCAGAACAAGCTGAGTGTGACATGTCGTGCCGGAGTGTGGCGATTTTTTCCCAGTATATTTTTAATTCAACATTAAACAATTAACCCTGGGACGACAAAACAAGCGCAGTCAACGACACTTTGTCGGTGTACTATAGATGGGTGTACTATACATTGTAGTAATTTGTATTGCATAACCACAATCAAGCATCGATGTGGGAGATGTAATTAAATTTCGTTTTGCCCTCAAAAGGCCAACGACACTTGTTGCATTTATTGCGAGCGGAATGCTGATGAGTCCTCCCCGGGCCGTCTGGCAATTCCCATTGCAAAATGTTGACAATTTCATCGGATATCCTTTGAAACATTGTCATGTCAAAGTGTAGTTCCCCTACCCCAACGGCTTTGGCTTCAAAATTTTGTAACCAATCGTAGTTGGGAATAATTAGTTTCATTTGATAACTACTTAATCGATGAGACAGCACTTCTCGGTGTCGATTTACCAGTTTCCAGCTCCACAAAATGCATTTTCACACGCCAGCTTGTTGGCCAGAAGGATACACAGTTTATGGCTTCCTTTTTGCTTGCCAGTACTTGATATAAAATTATAATTATTCCCGCCATACGCTTCTGGTGTCTGTTAAAAACAGAGCCAGGCCAGGCCAGGGAGGGTAAGAGCCTTATCAACCACCATCGGGTTCCTCTTCTGCATACATCCTCGTCCTCGTCCTGCGAGGGTTGCCCCTGACTGCTGGAATTTATAATTTTTAGTGCGCTTCCTTGTGTCGGTGGTCGTGGGAACTTTTCGCTTTTTTGTAAAATAAATTTGAAATACATCAGCCAGTGGTTGTGTGAATATTTAGTGTGGCTTCACTAAACGCAGTGTATGGTAGCCCCGCAATAATGACTTCAATTAGGCGAAATAATATGGTGACCCCCACGATTTTGAACCTAATTTCGGAGGAGGAACTTGGTCAGCGATTTTAGGGACTTTTATCATGATAATCCAATTGTTATTCTTATCCTAAACAGTTCACATGCCCTGGCTCACACTAATCTCTGTCGCATCGAGGCCCATAAATTCTGATGCTCTTGAAAGTTAACTCCAACGAGCTTTGGTAAATAATATTTAATACCCGCATTGGGGGCAGCCATCTGGGCAGAGTTCACTCGACAATAAATCACCGAAGAAAACCCGCCAGCTCTTTGGCTTGGTAACCTCCGAGGAGGAACAAAAGATCTCACTCACTCACAGCATCTGGGTTGCGAATTTTATTTATTATTTGCCTGTGACGCATTAAACTGTACACACAAATTCCTCTAGTTCTTAGAGCAAATCCAAGACAATGACAATGGGAATAGAAGCCCCGAAAAAGGGTAGAAACCTTCGTGGGATTTCGGCAAAGGATCTCGGAAGATCTTGGGCCGCACGCTTGGATGCAGATGCTCAGATATTTCACACGCTGACCCAAGAGTGCACCCCTGAACCCAAGTTCCCGCTCGGGGGGTGAGAAAGCGAGGGAATTCCTATGCAAGCACCTATGGTCCTAGGCCGGCAGGGTCCTAATTGGTAGGCGAAGGACTTAGGGGTGTTGGGTACTGGGTGCAGGGCGCAATGCATTGTTGGGAGGTAAGCATAATTATTAGCTGTCAATTGGGCGGTGATCTGACCATTATGTTACCTGGTTCTATATGGGAATTTTCTTCGCGATGAGGCGGGGTTGCGGGAAATTAAAGTGTGTGAAAAATGCGAGATAAGGGATGCTCGCAGGATGCAAAAAACTGTATTGAAAACTTCTCTAATACCAAGATGCATGGAAATGGAAGAAGTTGTGGGATTTCTAGCATTTAAAAGCCATAAAAATTGAACTCCTAAGCCAAGCATTTCCAAACATTCCTATTGCCCACATGCCTCCTGAGTGTCTCACCACATCCTCGGATAAAACTCAACCCAGCGAATACGTGTTTTCAAGCGAGAAAACACTTGAGAAGCGAAGGAAACCCCAAAAACCCGAGGAACGGAAGTAAAATGCAGGCACAAAAAATAAAAACAAAGGGCACGCCTGAAACCCATACATTCTGAATATTGTTTGCCTGTTTTGTTCGAGTTTTACCAGAGTGCAGAGCCTATATACCACGTATACTCTCGTACCACAAGTATTATATACCTTGTGAGAAGTGTTGTGTCCTGCGAAACACGAGACATGCAAGCGGAGAGAATTTATAGTAGTATGTAGGTATACACTCGCATTCGGCGGGTCGCAGTTGGAAATTGTTTGCATCTGTCGCTGGAGGAACAAATGCAGCCGCCATCAGTTGTTCTGCTGGCTTCCTTTCCGACATATGTTCTCGTGCACGTGGCGCAGGATACTCGAAGGATTTCGTACGCACATGCCGGGCTCTGTGACTTCGATTTGCCACGATTTTCAGGTAGACGACAGACATCCAGACAGCCAGACAGATCCTTTTGGTTCGTGTCTTCCAGAGAGATCCTTGTTAGCCTTTGTTTGCCGTTTGCCGTCTGCCAGCCGGCAGATGTGTGCAGTACGATACGTTTGTCTTACCACTTTTGAACACTCATCATGCAAATGAATATTGCGATGACTCAACTCAACTCAACTCGACTCAGAGTCGACTCTTCGGTGGCACACATAACAAATGTTATACGAATTTCGGCTGAGCGGAGAACCTGTTTCTTTTTTTTACAACAAGTTTCTGGGCGGGGGAACATGGTAATTCCATTTGAATATGCAATCGAGTGAAGTCAAGCCAGAAAATATGAAAACAAAAAGAAATTCTCAACAGCCAATCAGTCATCCGACGCACAATTCTCATTATGCATTCATAACTCATAAATCGGGATGGAAATCACCGGGGGCTTCGCAGAACTGTTTTCCTATGCACAGGAATTCCAAATTCTAATATAAAATGCGGCTTGGAATTACTTTAAATTTTAAAGAGTGTAAATACCTCGGTTCTGGGTTTATTTGCATTATTTGTGCAACTGCGGATCTCCGGCGAAAAAGCCGTGTAATCAGAGTACACATCACAAGATGTAATGTTTTCCCTTCGCCCGCAGGAGCAAACAAACACTACCTGGAGAGCTCTTTTATCTGACACTTTTGAAAATGGGAAAGGGATGTACTATAGTATTTTGTTGGAAAAGTTAGTCGTGTTGATAAGCCAGTGGGACGGACGAGAGTCTGTTTGGTTACAAAGTTTCCCGGAACGCTACGTGACATCACCAGAAAAACACTGTGTTTAGATAGTCGCCAAGTTTAGATGATTATCCAACCGATTTATGGCCGCAGAGGTCGCGTCGCAAGCTGTCAAACAGTGCGGACTTAACCAAGCCTGACTGTATCTATTTTCTATTTTCCAGTACCCGTACCCATGCTCTCTGCTCTGATTGTCATTGCACGAATTGTACTATAACATATACCGGGCGGGGGTGGGGCCAAATCAATTTGACGGGGCACAAACGTGTAACAAAGTTAGCTTTAGTTTTCTCTGTTCCAATTTGTCAGAGCTCTTATGTTTATTCCACGCAAATAGACGCTCGAACAGCTGTGTTGGCCAATTGCTTTGCCAATATCCGGGTGCCAGCGCCCCAAAGTAGGCAATGCAGAACGCGGCAGGAAAAGAATCGATAGGCAACTGAACAAACAACCCATATATTTGCCAAAAGGAAGCCATTCCAGTGTTACGATTCTATCCAAGGCGGGGAAAGTAAGCAATTACCATGCATAAGGGCAGGTGAACAGGTGTGACAGTTGTATTTGCGACATATGGGAGGTTATAAAATACCTACGAGTATATTAATTACATTTGACAATTGATTATCACAAAGCTTAGTCACATTTAATATTAATAAATTGCTAATGACAACCTCAAACGGCATTGCAAACTATAAAGATGCCCCCTGCATCTGACAGCTAATATCCCACCGAGGTTTAGGCCTTTAATTGTAAATTTATGCCAAAACACATCCAAGCAAGGCACAGGAAATTAAACTCGTTGAGGGCAGGTGAAAAAGAAGGGGCAGCCACAGGGCAAGACTTCCTTTAATCATGTTCCGCGATGCCCTTTGACATTCAAAGGTCTCTGCGGTTTTGGTTTTGAAGGCGTCTCAAATCCGAGTAACAGCCAAGGCCAAGTTATGGGCCAACTTCGTCGAGGACTTTGTCGAGGCAAGAAAACTTTCCGCCATTAATGTGAAATGGTTTCTGCGAAAGTTCACGGTTAGTTAGCTAATGCGAGAAATCACTGAAATCACAGAAAGGTTGCCAACTTCAAAAGTTCCTGCCTGACGGTTTGTGGCAAGGTGGCCCATACGAGAATCCAGCCGCACTAATGGCGAAATTTTCCTATAAAATGCCCCGTAATCACAGCCGCATTTAAGTATCAACTTAATGACAAAACGTTTACATGCATAATTATCCAATTTTTTTGTTGCATTTTTAATTTCCTGCCTTAGAAGCAGCAGCAGCAGCAGCAGGAGGAGGAGGTGCAGGAAAGAAGCTCTCCCAGAGTCCAGAGGCAACTTAATGGCCCAGAAGTGCCAGCCATGACTTCGACTTCGTCTTGGTCTTGGACTTGTTCTTGACTTCTCTCTTGACTGCTGCTGCCGCTGCTGCTGCTGCTGTTGTTAATCATCTGCGTTGCTGCATAAAAATAGAAAGGAAATTCCATGAAATTAAAGTTTTATGCTGCAGCAGCAGCAGCAGCAACGCCTGCTATCCAAGTTGAAGTTGAAGCGGAGTTTGGTCTGCTCTCTCGCAGTGTTTGTTGAACTTGGGGCTCGCAGATGGGGGCTGGAGCGTCGGAGCTTCGGGTCTTAGCCAACAGTTTAGCGAAAGCCGGGCCGTGGAGTCGCGACTCGAAGAATGCAGTCGGCTTGGCATAATCGAAAGGCATGTGAGAAAAGTTGCCAGTTACCAAACCGGTTCGGTCTCCATCTCTCAGAGCCACAGCGACGGGGAGCTACAGAGCCACATCTCCATTGCCAACTCTGGTCCAACTGCACCCAGGCAGGCTATTCTGTTCTTACTTTTTGCCCTGCCTACCCGGCTATGTACCCTGGTTACCAGTTTTTCTTTTTCTCGTTTTTTGCTGGCTTTTCTCGGAATGTTTCTGAATGGTTTTTGCAGCTCCACAGCTCCCCAGCTCAGCAGCTTCGTTTCTGGCCCGAGTTTTTTATGAACTGTCGAGATTTATAATCTGAGGTAGGAAAAATGCAGCATAAATCAGAGGGCCCTTGGCCGGGGCCCTAGCCTCAAACATCGGTTGGTTGGCAAGAGAACATGCCAACTAAATCAACTCGAACAGCATAATTTGCATAGCGAAAAGTATCTCATCGTTTGCATGGAATGCTTTCGCCGCTTTTAATTACATTGTAATCATAATATATTTTCACCCACTCTCTCGGCTGGTTCCGTTCTCACACGCCCCCTCCTAACAATTCATTGCTCATTACAATGGGTGGAAGTTTTCCCCATTTTCCATTTCCCATTTTCCGTTTTCTTTTACATTTAGTGGCTGTCGCTTTCATGGCCGTAATTTATGCAGTTGACAGTAAACAATTTGCCCCAAAGTCTACGTAAATACATGAAAATGAATTAACTACGAGTACACAAAAGACTTAACCTTTTTTAACTAATTGCAAGCTCTCTCAATAGATCCCGATTTCGATTATACGTTTGCTTAATTTGACAACCTCCAGCGCGGCTTTAATTGTTTATTCGGGGCGGTGGAGGTGATTCATTGGCCGAGACGTGAGAGACTGGCTTCGGAACTTTATATAGATATCTACTATACTATACATGTGATGCAGCAAATTGCGGATTGTATTTATTTATTTCCTTTGTGAAATTCCCCGCCAAGTTGCCATTTTCAAGTGCAAACATTGCGTATTTATTAGGCGATCTTAGCTGAGTAATATTTCGCTTAATGCTCATAAATTGCTATTATCTGTAAGATCATATTTCACGAAAAAAGGGGTTTGTTTCAAAGTGAGTCAAACTACTAAGCGAGTTTAAACAGATTCTTTGTTAAATTCCTCCCATAAATGCCTCATTTAAGTTATAACCTCTGGGTTTTATTGAATGATATAATCATGATCATATTTCAAGGGAAAAAAGGTATCTCCTTATAAGCCAATAAAGATTAAGCTACTCCTTTATTAATTAACTCCGCAAAATTGCCTTGTTCAAGTAAGACTACTTAGGGATTTATTGACCTATTTTTGCAGAGGAATACTTCGCCCAGCACTCATAAATTGCTAAATTCAAAATCATATTTCAAACTTCTTTAAACTTCTTTAAACACCCAAGAAAGATTTTTTTGAACCCCACAAAATTGCCATGTTCATGTAAGACTAGGGACTTATTAGCCAATTTTAGCAGAGTAATACTTCCCTTAACACTCAATCAAATAATCATATATCAAGTGAAAAAGGGTATATTTTTAAGTGTGTCAAACAACCAATAAAGCTTAAACAACTCCTTTGTTTATTGCCCCGAAAAAACGGCCTTGTTCAAGTAAGACTAAGGATTTATTGAGATATTTTAGAAGAGTAAAACTTCGCCTAAGACTCATAAGTCGCTAAACACCCAAATGATCATATTTTAAGTAAAAAACGGAAAGTATCTCTAAAAGTGTGTCAAACAACCAACTCTATATAAACAGCTGCTGGAAAAGTTAGTCGTGTGAACTCATGCATATGGAAAACGTTGTAAACTGAAAGTTGGACAAATAGTCAAATATTGTATCTATTTTTACAAATGTCAAAGCAACAACAACATCGCGCCACAAGAACTGTATGCAAATTTGCAAAAAACTCGTTTTGGCTCCACAAAGCTCAAGCTCAGCTCAAGCTCAACTTCGGTCGGTGTTGTTTTTGTGTTGTGTTGTGTTGTGTTGTCTTTGGACTTTGATTTAAACAAAATTTACCATTTATGTATGGGAATCGATGGGTGGTTTTGTATATCCAAGCCGGGCTTTGTTTTGGCCACTTTTTGCTGAACAGGCTATATGTATAATTAGAAAAACAAATCCGGTTGGGGGCTTATATAACATTCGGGGGTTATATTTCGTTTGTATCTTTATCTTTAGCACAGCACAGCACTTGAAATTCAACCGATTGGAAGAGAGTTCTCGGAAGGATTCCGCGGTTTCTACGGATTCTTCGGATTCTATGGATTCTACGGATTCTACGGATGGCCCAAAACTGTAATCCCCCCCGGAGATGGATCTGCGGGATGTGTGGATCCTTTACGCGGACATTTAGACGACCCTCGGAAGCGGAAGGAAAAACGGAACACAGCGGAAGAGAACGGAGCGTAGTAACGTAACGCGGCGCAAGCGGTTTGCTCGGTTCGGCGGCTCAAATTGCTCTACTGTACTGGTCTACCGTTCGCTTGGCGAACTGCCACTCGGCGCGCGAAGAGCGGGCAAAGAGCGAGCCAAGAGCGGTGCGAGACAGCTGTTACAGGGCAAGAGTGCGGCGGGGTGGTGTGACGGAGACTCTCTCATTTCCATTTCCACCTCCATTGTGTGTTCGCCTTCTGGCCAAGCCGCGTTCTACCTTTGCCACAGTCACGGTTGCGAGAATAGCAACACCGATCGAGGAGTTAGTAGCTATTGGCCAGCATTATATCCTTCCTTATGTCTAAATATGTATATCTTACAAATTCTTCAAATTTTTTTAACTTTTTATTTATTTGGGTTATAAGCATATGAAAATGTATGTATTGTATACATGTATGTTCCTAGACTGAATGAATTCCGCCATACATATTTATTATACCCGGTTCTTTAAAAAAAGGATAAAAAAGAATAAAAGAAAAATCGGCTACCTCCTTCCGCAGACCTGCAAACCGCGAAATTCTGTGACATCCACAATTTTAGCTCTAATTTTGGATAGTACATTGGTAGGGCCATTATCTATCTGTGTTGTGAAAATTAGCCGGTTAAGTCCACTTTTGTTTTAATGAAAAAATGACAGGTTTCTCCATAGAAACACTTCTCATACAAACGTGCGTTTGAATAATTTAAATTACGAAAATTTGTTGCTCCCAAAAGTAGGTATGTATATTGTGCCAAAAGCCAGATGAAACTGAGAACCGGGTATTTATAGTCGAGACACTCGACTAAAATAGTTCTTACTTGTTACAATTAATTTTGTAAATAATAACTACTACACTTTATAACAATGAACAAACTGATTGTAAGCTCTTATACAAAATAAGTAAAAATATTAAACGTTTAAAATGCTTAACATTTTGTAATAAAAATTGGGCGATTCTTTGGGAACGGATTTTAATTTCTACCATGAAAAAGTCCATATTTTACAAATCATGTTGATTTTCGAAAAATATCCAGGCTTTTGTTTAGTAAACGAGAAATTTTCGTTGGAAAATAATGTACTAAGACTTCTTACAAATATATTGACTTTTGCATTAATTTATACATGGTTTTTAGTAAAAATGGTACACCTATGACAAAGTTCCATTTAAGTGCCCGCAGCTGTGTTGTTCACCTCCGAAGTGGTGATGTTGCTGTTGGGTTTTTGTTGCTGATAAAACTGCGACGCGTCGTGGATTTTTTTGTAGTGGTAACATAGAAGAGCTGGCTGTGATAAGTTTACCCGGGCTTAGGTAGAACCGCAGATGCGCTGCATTTGAAGATCGAAATTTGCAAGGTGATCTCGGCTTAAGGGATTTGCGGTTTGCTTAAGGAGGCGGAAATTCTAGGAACTCCGGCGTGCGCTACCATTATGCAAGTCTTGGGCTTTCCTCGAACAGGTCGGTGTTCCCAAAAACAATTAGTAAGCCAATCACCAAAAGGGCCAAAAACGGTTTTTAATCCTTTTTTAATATCCGAAAATAATCTGGGTTAACTTTTAGTTACAGAAGATTAGGATTAACAGAGAGATGGATTTTATTATGTTTTGGAATTGGAAATTCCAAAAATCTCAAGTAATAAAAAATTCATTACCTAGCAGTCTCTGGATGAGAATTAATTATTGAAATATTTGTTGTAAAATATTTTGTTGTTACAAATGAATAATATACATATGTATATATTTAAATGCGTTTTCGAAAATCGTTATTCCCGATGAAACTGATTGTAGAGCAATTAAAACCAGTTGCTGCAGCTGCCTTTTTCGAGTTGGAGAGTGGAGAGATACGATGCGAAGAGCGTTGGAAAAGAGTGTTACCAAACCGAACTCTTTCATAATCTTTTAACAAGAAATTGCCTTTTTGATTATAATAAAAACTGATTAGCGGAACATTAATCAAGGCTCGGTAATCAATTCTTGGCAAGTTATCGATTTGAATTAGCTGCCCAACCTAAATTCCGTGACAACAATGCCAAATGATCGATTGGGCTTGGATAAGAGCGCGGCAAGATAAAAAGAGTGCCAGATTAAGAGCAAGAGACAAGGTCGAAGATTTTTGTGAGTGGAGAGTTAAAAACTGGAGAGTGGAGAATTACGCTCTGGCCTAGCGCCAAAGAGAAACTTGGATGCCGCAGAGAAAGGCGAAAATTGTATCGTTTTAGGGGAATCAAAGTAAGAGCATTGGAACGTGCAAAAAATCGCAAAACAGCAGTGACTTTGCTATACGTTACTTTGTTTTAGTTTAATTCAGGTAACGAACAAAAGAAAACTAAAAAAAAACAGCAACAAATTGGTATCAATGGCAAACTATACCACAGAAAAAGAAATTGGCGCAATCGCTGGCGGAAAAACAAAAAAGTTAAACCCAACTGCAGGGCAAAAACAGAACAAACCCATATTAGTTCTGTTTTAACTTTTATCAAGCTTACGATAAAAAATGTTCTGATTTAAAGGCGTTACCTACATTTTGAAAAAAAGTGTCACCATATTGTAAATAAATTATAGAAAATTTTATGGAAAATTTGGAAACTTTCGAAATAATAAGAATTATGAGGATTAAACAAAACGTTCTCCTTGTTTTTTTTTTAAACCAAATATTTTCTCGAAAGTAGAAACACCTGATAAGAAATCCTTTCGCGCCCTATTTTAAATATATTATCAATTATTTGAATTAGAGGTATTTTCTAAACGGCGTATCTAAAACTGTATAAAACAGAAACTTAAAAATAATAATAATAATGGGGATTAAAGTCCGCCTCCATGTTTTATTTTTTTTAACCAAATATTTTCTCGCCTAAGTTCAGATAATTCATTAATTTTCTGAATTTATGATATTTCCCATGAGAAGTATCTTAAACTCATTTCAATAGAGAAAATTTGAAAACTTTTGAAATTATAAGGAATATGCGGATTAAAAGAGTTTCCCTTCATATTTTGTTTATTTTTCTGGAATATAGAAACACTCGATAGAAAATTCTCTGACGCCCCATTTTAAATATATCATAAATTATCTGAACTCTCAGAAAATAAGGTATTTTCGCAGTGCTGCTTGCAATTTAAAATCTGCTCGCATGTCGCCCTACTTTGCCGCTAACGCGATTTAATTTCCCAGTGTTTCAAAAGGTGTCACGTTAAAGCCATAACAGCCCCTAAGATAAGCCGCAATAAAAGGTGTTCCATGCGGATCCCAGACACACCCATCCAACACCCCAAGGAACCCCGCACAACCGCCCGCTGGAATAAATAGACCCGAAGAAGATAAAGCCGGACAATAGAGACGGTGAAAGGCACGCGGTGGGTGTGGGTGCTAGGGGGAGAAATGGATAAATGACCACAAGCTGAGAAATCAATGCCCCAGACAAACGCCACATGTGCAACCTAATCAAAATTTCAATCAAAATGCGCAAAATGCTTGCTAGGTGCACAAAGGCAACCACCACACTCTAATAGGTTGGCATGGGGGATTCAATATAATCCAATCCCATCCAACCCAATCCAACCCAATCCAATCCAAACCGAAACAATTCCACTTCCCCGAGTCGAACTCAAACTGCGCTTAAGGAGGCAATTTCCCTGGTCTGTGGCAAATTGTTGGGTCAATTGGATTGAAGCTCTGATTTGGTAACAAAAGGATTAGTAAATCAATTGTTGGCCAATAATTGAGGCACAGTTATTCGATGATTATCCTCTAAACGGTTTAAACTAATTGACCAAACTAGCCAATCGACTGCACTTGTTTCTTCTCTTTGATAGGGATTTAATGAATTCAAATTAACTTACCCTTACAATTCAAAGGGGTGTTTTTCCAAATAACAAAGAGTGTTCTGAAATGAAACAAGAAACCAGGAGTTAGCATTTTTTTCCTTGTTTAAACGGCCGTTAAAATTTAAAAATGAGCGATTGTAAAAGCTGGCAACGCTGGTTCACGTTCCCACCAATTAACCCTTTGAGAAACAACTTTTTATTTCTTCAAATGGTCATATGGGAAATTCAAAACAGATTTTTGTGATATATAAGTTAGTGATATATAAGAAATGAATTTGATTTTGGTATGAAAATAAACATGGGTTCATAAATAATTGATTTTTAATGTGTTACGTTATAAGAACTACGCCTGACCATGGGTTAAGTGGCAATGTCAGAGACGCTTGCGCCAAGTTCCCACGGTCATTAGGGTCACGGTGTCTCTGCTCACATTTAGTCTCGTGTTCACAATTTGTTTTTAATTTAAGACTGCATGTGCATGTGCGGTTCTGTTTGCTTACGGCCCAAAGATTCGCTGGCAAAGCCGGGACATGTGGCATGTGGCATGTGTGCCAACGGACGCGCTTTGTGTGTGCTTTTCAGATGGCCCGAGTGGTTCTTGAGACGTCGCCGGCCTTAGCCGCAAAGCTCAAGTGGCTCCAGGTTGTTGCGCCAAGAGCTGCTGAGAGAGCTTTTTGTGAAGTTTAAGCCGGGTTCGCGGTTGAATGAACTGCAACTTAATTTTGGTCTAAAGCACTGAGATAACTAAAGATGCGTGTTTAAATTTAAAATACATTTTTTTTAACATTATTTTGTATCCGTTTACTGGTCATTATTAAAATTTTTTTGTAGTTTTAAATCGTTTATTGCGGCTAAACAAGTTCCAACTTCATTTTCCTGTAAAGCAGCGGTGTGCACTCCATAGCTCTTTTAGCTCCCAGTGCTCCCAAAAACAAAAAGCTTTGAATGTTTTGAATAAAACGGAACCGACATGTTAATTTTTTGGAAATTGACGGTGAAAAGGGAATTTAGAGTCTAAGGCAATGCGACAACTTATCGAATTATACTTTATAACAAACTTAACTATCCCCCTTTCTATATGTAGTACCTATTTCAGGCAATTAAAAATATAAAAATATAAAAATATTTGTGTTAGTGTGCAAAAATCTGCTTTCATGTTAGTGACTAACATTTAATTACGCATTTATCCAACTTTGTTTGTACAATCATTGCTGGGTACACTTTTTATCCCAACCGATTTAGCGCATATGTTTTTCTAAGCCGATAAAAAGTGGTTTACTTTGGGTAATTGCACAGCCATTCTTTATGCTTCTTTTCTCACACAGTGAAGGGCTCTTTTTTTATAGGGGTGGACAATTTTCCCGAGTATTTTAAATTAAACTCACACACTTCACACCCCAACAATTAGCCAAGGGTTGTCCTGTTGCCTATTCGCAACCCTCCTCGCTACGAGTAAAACATCCTTCCCGCCTCCCGAACCTCCCGCTTCCTTTGCCATTCAAACAGCGATTTCAAGTGTCCCTGATAAGGTTTCGAATGCAATTAAAAAGCATTTAACGGATTAGAGGCAATAAAAAAGGATATTGCTGTAAAAATACCAGCATTGCAGGTCGCTGTGAGCTTGCGGGGTTGGAGCAGCGTGTGAACCGATTTCACAGGAATTTAATTTAATTATAACCCAGGAACTAGGACAAAGTTAGCAAGGAATGCCTGCGCCAGTGGTCGATTGAAATATTTCCAGCTTGGCTGATGGCTATGAGTCCCAGTCAGGTTTATTGGAAATTTCTGCAGCCAGCAAATTAAATTTCTTCATACCAAGGCCTCGGGCGGGCAATGTGTTTTTTATTAGGGCTAAAAGTTAAAAAGATTGAACGTTTAGCCATGCTTAGCTTACTGTTAGGCCAACTCACTTTCCCCCATTGGTTTGAGAGTGAGTTTTCAGCCAGCAGAAGCCAAGTCGGTATTGGCCATAACCATAAATATCTCAATTATGGCCCAGCTCCCGCCCTGCGATTGTGCATCCAATTTGCTGGCGCATCACCAGCATCTCTCCCCCTGCCCCACGACAGCTACAAATGGCACCTAAAGTGTGTGTAATGCAATTCCATTTTACAGCATTTCTTCATCAGATTCCCCTGGTTTTCCCCTCGGAGTCATGTGCCGGCAATTTGGAACGATTCCATTCGTGGCTCAGAGATGCAGTTGCAGTTGCAGTTGCAGATACAAAGCTGACAACGACCGCGGCGCGGCAATCGGAACGTGCCGGTTTACTTTTTCCTCGGCTCTGTCTCGGATGCTAAAATTGCATTAATGCAATTCATTTTTTGCCCTGCCTTCCCGCCCAGTGCCATTTCTTCCTCCCAGGCAAGCCCTTCCTGCCTTCCTCGGAGGGAGAAAAGTGACAAGCCAGCGCCAAATTGAATTTATTTTAAGACACGAAAGTCGTTTTGCTAGGAAACTTAAAAAGTTTCAGGCTAAGGGGAGCCAAGAGATCTTAACACCTAGAAAAGAAGTCTTACTTTTCTTCGAAAAAGGTGCAAACTAGACTTCTGCATGAATGTACCCATTTGTAGCATGGCAGACCTGTATTGTACTGTAGTGTTCTTAAAAATACTGCACACATTCTTTATTGTACCTTATAATCTATTGGCTGGAAGAAAATGCCAAAAAAAGTGTGCGCAACCTATAATGAGTGATTCATTTGTTGTTTTGGATTCATTCATGCACAGCAAACCTAATAGAAGTCTGGTAAATGAGCTCGGGATTATCAAAAACATTAACTAGCATCATCTAATGAGAAAATAAAAGTTCCTTTGGGTTTATCGTGCTATCTGCGCTGACATTTCCTGGACTGTTGCGTTTAATTGGTGGTAAAATTAATTAGCTTATCACTTGTTACCAATTGCCACGAAAACGGATCAGACATTCGCTAAATTTACGCTGAACAATGGCCCAATGCCAGCAGTGTATAGTATTTTCCGGGCTTGGTGGTGTCGGGCGAATCAATAAAGAATAAAGGAAATGGCATCAGAGCCGGACACCTTAAGGCGTGCCCCTGTTGATTGGCTTTCCATGTTTTCGTGGTCGGCGTTCTGGTGGGGCATGCCACAAGATTAATGATGCCGGTTGCAGAGACTAAACTTGTTTCAGGCACCCACACAGAACTTATACATACAGATATATTTGTATATTTTGCTTGGCAATTGTTAATCTTCCTTCCAAGCCCGAGACCATAAACCCAAAGTCGACAGACACCTAATGAGGCAGAGTGCTTGAATTGCCCCGCACTGCTCCTCTGGATTTTCCCCCAGCGCTTTTGTTGCTGGCTTTTCCATCCGACTTCGACCACGCCAGAGTCGTTTCCTTTGCCAACGCAAATATCATCCACATCCACATTCACGTCCACGTCCACATCCACCAACAATCGTAGCTGCTTTCCGAGCCGCTGTTGTTGTTTCCATTTTCATTTTTGTTGTGGTTTTGGCTTTTTCAATTGCACTTGAGGAGCTTCTTCTTCCACAGCAGCGTCGTCGTCATCATCAGCACACACCTTCAAGGTGGAAAAACAATAATAAGAAGACTAAGCATAATAAAAGCCGGATGTCCATTAAAGTTCTCCTCTGCTGAAATTCTATATATTTTTTTATCTGCCTCCCAACGCCCGTAGGTTGATTGGGTGGGAGAGTGCATTATGTGTGTGTTTAGATTCTGGTGGGTGTGGGTGTGGTGGCCACATAAATTCGATTCCACTCATCTTTGGAATTGCTTTTTGCGGGCCACAAGATCCCCGGCTGGCCCGGGAGCAGTTTAATGTATCCCTGAGATACATGCAAGGGTTTGAAAGGTAAATTTGATTGAAATTGATTGGGCCCAACTTTGGTTATCAAATCATAAAGGTGGATAAACAAAAAGATTGGATTAAAGCTTGAGTATTTCCGCTTCTGGCACGTATTTTTAATGCACAAATTTGAAATACCAACCTACGTACGAGTGGCTTAAAGATATTACGCAATGAATCCCATTCCTGCCTAGGCGAGGCCATTGGCACGTGCCAAAGGAGTCAAACCGCCGACCTGGGTACACACGAAATTTCGCACGCCCACGGTAAAAGAATCTTGGGAGTTCCCACGGGAAACCGGGATCCTTTGCTGCGCAACAACACCACGAACCCTTGGATTCCTTTTCTCTTTCTCGAGAGAAAGGGCCCTGGGTTAGGGAAAAAGCTGTTCTCAGCAGTTACACTTGTAGCCGGGACATAAAGACAAGCGCCCGCCACAGCGACGCTTAAGGATAATGTGGCGCACGCTCGAGGCGGCCTAAAAATGCCGGGGAGTGTCCTTGTTAACCCTGGACGGGCTGGGCGAGGGTGCGCCGGAAATCATGCAAAAACGTGCCGGTCACGAGCCGCCAAGGAAAGCGGAGGAAAACTTTCCAAGTTGCTTGCTGGCAGTTCGTGGCAGTTCGTGTCTGGCGGTGACAGTTCCCATTCTAATTGCTCGTCGGCCTGCTCTGGTTTTGCCTTCGGCAACGCTCTCTGGTCAGAGGCAACAACCCCATCAATCTGTCCAAGCCGCTAACTGACATATTAATTGCTCATAAAGCATAAACAGTCACCACCAAAATGTAATCCCCCTGATTGGCAGCCGGGGGTGGCTTTTGCCGCTGCTATCCCTAGAAGTTCTGCAGAGCATGCAAATATCCGCGCGCAGGGAGAAGTGCTTAGTATGCCAAACAAATTGCCGTTTGACCCAAGTACTACTATATATATGTCCATCCCGGGCTCAAGTGTTTGTGGCCGTCAGACAGTTGCCTCTACGCTTCAGTGCCTTCAGTGCCTCGGACCGAAAGGATACGCCGGCTCCTGCTAAATTGCTCATTATCCGGATCACGAAATGTGTGGAAGCAGAGCTCGCAGGGCAACGTGAGAACCTTGGAAACAGCGGCTAAACTTTTGACATAGGTCAAGTTTCAAAGGATAATAAGGATTTTGCAATTTAAATTCAAGTGCCGACTTGGATAGCTTGGATGCTAGGCACTTTGCAAAAGTTAATAAAACTCCATCCGGCAGAGAGAAATGCTGCGTAATGCATTTCACTCAATTTATTTTCCCCACAAGACACGACTGCTTGAGTCCATCATCATCATCGTCAGCAGCAGCAGCAGCCACCCTTTGCAGCATTAATTGGTAAATTGTTCAGCTGATATCACAATTTAATTATCGCTCATTAATTGCGCGACAAACGAAACTGCACCCATCAAGCACTCTGGCAGTGGAAGAAAAGCCATCTGCGAACTGCCTACAATCGAATTAAGTTAATTTTTCATGCTCTACTAAAAGTTATGCACACTTGGCGTTTGTCAACCCAAGACACGGACGTATCGGTTCCGTGGGCTCCGATTTACGGGTGGAGCTCGGCACCCAGCACACAGCACCCAGCACATCCACATCCACTTTGAGTCTCGTAAGTGGGATGCGGCGTTGCTGTTGTCGTGCTTGGTTGCTCATTTATGACCATAGCGCGCACTGGCAGAATGTATCTGGCAGATACTCCAAGTCGAACCCGGCACGCACACAGAATGCAATTGCCCGGCTTCAGCCTGGGCGAGGAGTGGAATCGGATGTGGCTTATTCAAGGCTCCGGGTGGCAGCTTTAAGTCACCTTCTTGGTCGTTTGATGCTTCAGTGAGCTGCAACTACGGTCGCCACCCATTTCTTTCATCCGCGGCCACTGCAGTTCGTTGTTGTGCGCTCCCGATGCAACTGGGTTACCTTTTTTCGGGCACTGATTTCGTTTGTTCCCTGCAGGGGCCAGCCCCAGGGCTTTCCCGAGGGTCAGTTGGTCATGCTTGGGGAGCAGTTAATTAATGTAAGCGGCAAGGCTTCCGCTTCAAAAGTTAATGCAATCTGCGCTACATTTAATTCGATGGGCAGTGGGCGAGAAACCTATGTATTACTAACTAGTAATAGTAATGTGAAACTTCTTTGGCAATATCTTCTCGTTTATGGTTCCCATTTCTGATATCCTATTGCTGTTGTGGGACTACTCCCACGGCCCAACAAGCCAATATATAGTAAGCATATCGATCTGCCGCGATAGCACACCCGCATTACATTACATTATCCTGCCTTGACATTTGCCATTACGCCTTGGCGCCTTTGCATTTCCAATGACGGATGACATTTTCCATTTGGATGATTGTGCGGAGGAGTCGCATCTGTAATATGCACATAATGCCCCAGCACCGACTTGTGTTCTCTTGTGCCGCAGATGCCATTAGATTTACGAGCACGCCGCCGCATGACAAAGAAGCTCAGCTTTCAGATGCCACGCTGCCGAAGTCTTGATAAATTTTTGGACAAACCATGGTATCCTTTAGTGTGCTTTATGGTCACTAGCTTATGATTAATTTCTGGGTAATAAATCAAACAACCAACCCACGGGAAACATGCTTTTTAGTGTGCTGGGCTGGCTTTCTTCTTTATTGTTATCAAAAACATTCGATACTTTTCAAATTGGTGAGGAGGTGGTACTATTAGTTAAGTGTGGGTTGTGTTCCGATAAGAAAGCTTTTAAAGCAGATGTCAAGAACAGTTTGAATTATATTCAGTTGGGAATATGAAAACCTGAGCTCCAACAGCATCGACAGCATAATATTATAATATGAACACAGCTTTTATTATGGGAAAATAAATAAAATTGTAGGGCTTAATCACTTAGATAAGAGACAGATTAAGTTGCCGAGGTAATTAATAAACCTCGAGATTGCCAAATATGAAATTTGTCAGGTTTCTGTACAATGTAATATCTGTATTTGCGCTTAAATTTCAATTGAAAGCAGTGGCAGAACTGGTATGCAAAATGTATCTTTCCTTCCGGGAATTGTGACTTTCGAATTTTGTTTTTTGGGTGAAAAGCAAACCCTACCCCAATCGCATCTCAGTTGCCAGGCAGACGCCCGCGACAAATTGCCATCCTAAATTATATTTGACATTTAATAATAAATGTTGATTGCGCACTGAACTGATCGCTCCTCCATTGTTTTCAAACTTTATCCAATTGTTGCCCCGATCCTCGATTCACACTTTATTTTGGCGCCGTTTGTCATTCGGTTTTGATTGTTTCCCGCCGTCGAAAATTCCAGTTTTCAAAGCTTTAATTAGCAGATTTCTTTTTATCGCAATGTTCTAATTAACACACTCTTTCACGGTTCAATTAACGTTTTCGAGTGCAAGTCATCGGCCATGCTTTATCTTTGTTTAAAAAACACATGTACATAAATTTATATATCGAAGTAAGGTCATTGTGTTTGCCAAAAGGCTTTTCGAAAGTAACCAATGCCGAAAAGCGCATAAACCAGGTTACCGAATGGGTAAAAAGCGCGCACTGTTACCAACCGTCAATGCCGACAGCACGAACTAGGGGGGCTTAATATACATTATTATGATTAATCATCAGATCGACACAAAACCAAGGCACTAACCGCATAGATACGCTTTGGTTTCCACGCCCGCGGGTCAAAGCCGCAACCAGAAATACCACGAAAATTCGAATTACCATCCCAGTTGGCTTGCCCAAAAAAAATGTAGCTTTCGGCAATTAGTGGAAATATTCTTTGGATACAAGTTCTGAGCGTGGGCTTTGGCCAAATACGGCAACTTAAAATGTTGATTTTGTGGCATTTGCAGAGAATTTATGATGAGTTCAGGGAATACACATCATCACGCGGTTTTTTGTTTGTTTGAAGATCAATGCAGAGTAAAACTGCTGTTGGGGTCCCAGGATGTCTTATACAGCGAATAATTGAATCCAACGCGTGGCCGCAATAAAAACACCAAATAAAATAACAACAATAAACAAGCTGTCAACGAGAAAATCCCAATAATGCAATCATCGCAAGTCCAGTGTATGCATAAACATCCAGAAAGTGAACAAAAACGAGTAGGGAAAAGCAGAGCTCCAAACGAAAGTGTATGGTAATTAAATACCCTTCGTTGCCTTGGATTCAAAATTTAAAATACGAAATGACGGAATTTTAAATCGCCTTAAAAGCGACTTTTGTATACACAGTTGGTTTTAGTGGGTATTTTATTTATATTATGTATCCCTTGTTAACATTTGCAACTTTTGTTATCTAAATAATTGCCACGTTGAAATAAAAACTTCAAATATTTTAGGTAATTACAAGAATAATATTTTCACATAAGGCTGTTAAATTACAATCATTTTTTAGATTTTTGTGTAAACTTAAGACTGTTAAGTAGTGTGGTAATAACACTTTTGTGAGGCCTTATACCTTAATTTCTCTATAGATAAAAGATGGACCCTTATATGAATAGACATTAGCAGGGTCCTTGGTTATTCCAGCCCTCTAAAAAGATGGCCCGGACCCACCGTACGGCTGTTAAATTACAAGAATAATATCTTATATGTTTGTGTAAGCCTAAGTCAACTTAAGGCTGTTAAATTATAATAAAATAATGAGATCGTATACCTTAATTTTTCTATAGATAAAAGCTGAAGACTTATAAGAAGCTCCTTGATTATTCCAACCCTCTAAAAAGATGTTCCTGACCCACCCTAAGCTAATTCTTAGTACTATTACAGGAAGGCTGCCCAGGACTCCCCTGGGAGCCACCGGAACGGTCATGCCTTGAACTTTTTGGAGGGAACAGGGTATCGGATCGCGACCATATGGCGCTGGGTCGCGTTGCCTTGGCAATGTGACAAAAAAACAAAAAATAAAAAAACGAAAGAAAATGCAAATGCGGCAGCTCCGCTGTGCGGCTAACGGTAAGCCATTGGAGCTGCAGAAAAACTGTTTTCTGCTCCTGATTAAATACCCTGCACCCCACACACCCCTCCTACCCAACACACATGCCCATAGAACACGCTCACGCGAAGGAGCAAATCCGCAGGAAAAAAAATAAAAAGAGCGCCAGAACGGAGCGCCCAAAAGAAAATCAATAATTTGGTGTTTTGGCCATTCTTCTTTGTTATTTTCTCCATGTTTTTTTGGATTATTATGCCACCGAAAAATGGTGGCAAGTGGGAAATTGGAGCAGAGCAATTGCGATTGTGTTTCAGGTGGGTGGGGAAAGGGGGGTTTCAGGTGCTGTGAAATGTACGAGTACTTCACCCAACTCACCTGTGACGGGTGTACGTACGGTGTACGGGGTGTACGGGGTGTATTTGCTGGCGTGGATTATGATGAGACGCTTGGCGGACGCTGCGACGAGAGCTGTTCACACACTCCGGCACTGCGGGTCGGCCGAAAGTAATTTAACAATTTGGCTGTTGCCGATAAACAAACAAAGCAGACTAACTCCAACTTTCGGACTGATTACACAACGCCAACAACAGTCATACATATGAAATCGTATGAAGTTGGAGCTGCTGGCTCTACGAGGCTTCCGTTATCAGGGCCTGAATGCTGGGGGGGTTCGCACTGTCCACACCGGGACCAGAATCAATCATATTTCGAGTGTCCAACTTCAGGACGACGACGGAGGAGGAGGAGTTTTCATTTGCCAAACGATTTCGCACACAAGCAATTCGCACGCATTCGAAGCCACATGCCCGCGAGAGAGAGCTCCACCGCGCGGGAGCAGTTAACGGCGACTGAAACCAAAACCGAATCCGTATCCGAATCCCCCGAGTCCGAACCCGAACCCGAGTCCGTAGCCGAGCCGGAAAACCGAACCAAGCGAATCGTTGGACGACCTCGACGCCGAGCTCCCCTGAAAACCTGGAGAGCAACAGAGACGAACAGAGAGCTACCAGGTGGGGTGCGTTCTGCGCTCAGCTGCGAGAGCAGCTTGGAGTCGCAAACTAGATGCTTCTTGCCCCCGAATTCGGTATATTTTTTTTTTTTTTTGACAATGCTGCGAATTGGGATCTCTGACAAAGAGCGCGTTGCAAGAAAAGCGCGGAAAATTCAAATTCGAATTGGACTATCTGAATATTTTGCTTTCAGATTTCAGTTTTGGTAGTTATCAAGAGTAACAGGATGATTGAAATTCCCTGTCATGTTAACTTAAAACAAAACCAAGTAGAAACCCTGTAGTCAATGTTGTCTTTAGCTCTTTTTTACCCTATGTGTACCCATAATTCGTTTGCAAAAATTTCATAAATATTGCATGTTCAGAAAATTTCCCGAAAATCGGGTGATATAATAATCTTTGATATGGAGAGGCCAATGCCATAACTGCACCAATCTGCAAAATTAAATCAAAATATAATATTAACGGGTTATTTTGGGGATGCCAGAAACAAAACATTTTTATTAGCAGGAACATATTTTAATTTTATGAATGCATCCGTAAACTATTCTCGACAATCAAATGATTTAGACTCCACAATTTGTTTTTTAATGCCTCTGGAACTCTTTTGAACTTGATCGATCATTTAGCGAATTTAATCAAGGTTACTAAAGCTCCATGACTTGTTCGTAGTAGTCGGCTGTGCATCTATTTCGGTGTCCTCGAAATCCACAACATCCCCAATGCGAACGGGTCCCTTGACAGTTCGGAGAAACTGCATCTTTGGTTGGTCCAGCAGCTGGACGCGCACCTGGGTCAGGAGACTACGGGCTCCAACGCGTCCGAATACCTTGATAACCTTGGCCTTCAAGCCTGGCTGCGACATCTTTGCGATTCAAATATATTTCAAACAAAAAATCGTATGGTTATATGGCACGATTATTTTGTACTAGTTTTTCGAAGGGCTCCCAAACAGCTTTTTGAAAGCGATATGCTCTTAGCATCCTAGATTTCAAATTCTATGAGATTTGTTTTGCAGCTTTGTAATTTAGCTTTTTTATTCAAAGTCGAGTTTCTTGAAAAACAATTACCAAATTAATACCTGAATGCACAAACAACATCAATTAGGAACACTCTCGAACTTCCCGCGCAGCACGACATCCCGCATGAGACCGGCGAGTTCCTCGTTCTTTTGGGCCCGCATCTCGTCGATGAGGGACTCCTTGAAGCCCGGATCTTTGGCCGGATCCGTGGACTCCTGGGCCTTTTGCTTCTCGCACTGAAACTGAGGCACGTCCCCGCCAAAGGCGGCTCCAATCCGCTCAACACTTTGCGCGCCCGTGTCCCCGATCTTGGACCAACTGTCGGCGCCGAACCAAATGCAAAGCGGTTCGTTGAAGTCTGTGACATGGCTGCGAAACGGATGCGCTGGACTGCCGAAGCCCAGGTGGCAAATGGTATCCCTGAGAACCTTGGCCAGCTTTGGCATTCGTTGCGAGTAGAAGAGCAGTGCCCCGCCGATCAGGTGAGCCATCGAGCGCAGGCAGCGGCAGGTGTGCTTCCTGATAGCCGGGTCCATGCCAGCAAACATATCGTACTTGCCACCTACAATGACCACCGGAAAGGGCAGTGGTTCCCGGTTACCCAGGTCCTTTGCGTTCTGCTGACCCAGGCGCTGCAGCGTCTTCTGCTCCACCATCTCCCTGACCGCGGGAGTCAGTTTCTCCAGCATCTGCTCGGCCGTGTCCCGCAAGCGCTTGTAGGCGCACTCCAAGTCCATCCAAAAGCGTTGCGGCTGCGACAGGTCCAGCATTATGAAGACGGCCAGCTGCTGGAGGCCGTGCGTCCGCATGGGCACCTCCAGCAACTGATCGGCATTCTCCAGGGAGCCCAGCTCCCACACGTTCATCACCTGGGGAGTCTTTCCACTGCCCATCCGGCGGGCGAAGCTGTACTCCAAGGCCAGAGTGGGTCGCGTTGAGTGATCCTCGCGGTCGAAAAATTTGTTAATCACTGTCGTCTTGCCCTAGGAAGTAAAACATGTTTAGCGAAGAGTTTTGTATTAGAGTCTTTACCCCTTACCACACATTTGCTGCCCAGGATGAGCAGGGTTCGCTCCTTGGGCATTGCGCTGGCCTCCTGTTGCCGCAGGCGCTGCTGCTCCTCCGCCAGCCGGCCGGCAATGTCCTGGATGCTTGGCGAGGCATCCGCGCTGGTCTCGTTGCCCTTCTGAAACATTTGCTGAAAGCGCTTGTGCAGGCTTTGAATTATCTGCGGCAAGCGCATCGCAGGAAAAACTGAAGGAAAACCCGAAACTAAGTCGCTTTGTTGACTGCTTCCGAACGGTTGCCCCAGGCAACAGGACCGACAGGGGTGAATGGCAATTTGACAAAAGATATCCCTAACGAAAAGTATCCCTAAAAGCAAGTGGCTACGTTTTTTGTATAGCTTGCTGCAACTCGAAATTTGAAATATTGCCAACAAACCTTCCCTTCCCTCGGATGACCCATCACACAAAGATCGTCGTTCGGTAGTCCATTTTTGATTATTTACTATTTTTAATTGTAGGCCTTTCCGTTGACTTTACGCTTAAGTGTTGTGAAAAGTGCGCGACTAAGGGTAAATACTTTTTGCTATGGGGCGGAACAGAGGAGTACTAGTAATGTACAGTGGCTAACAAATATAGAAGACAAGAAGAATAGTTGCATGCACGACAGGACGTGGCAGTAGAGTAAATGTTAAAACGTAAAACAAGGATAACAAAGAATGAATGCGGAATGCTCAGTAGAGCCAGATCTCCTCCAGGATCCCGTTGTCCAGCTGATCGGCGGGCAGGGCCTTCAGCGTGCGCAGCGTCTCCATGTAGAAAGTCAGCTCCGAGGTGACCACTCCGTGCTGTGGCCCCCCATTGTTGTTGACGTTCAGCTTGAGCAGCTGCTCCCGCAGCTTGTCCTTGAAGTTGCGATGCACAACGCCGTAGATCTCGTGGATCTGCGCCTCCGGCAGCACACCGGCGATCGCCTCGTGCAGCTTCACCAAGTGCCGCGAGATGTGCCGAAAGGTCTGCGAGGGTATCGGCGGCCGTGCCTCCCAAGCGTCCAGCTGGGCGGCCAGTCGTTCGGAGACAATGCCATGGATCTTGTTCTCAATCTCCTTGATGTGGCCCTGGTAGTCGCGCTCGATGGCCTCGTAGCCGCTCATCGTCTGGAAGTGCTCCTTGAGCCGCGGCAGCAGCCACAGGACCAGCTGCAGCGCCCGGGAGACCAGGGCCAGATTCGTGCTGGTTATCGTCTTCAGACCGGCCACCCGCATCGCCCCCGCCCCGATGATCAGTTGGCAACTGCGCGAGTTGAAGCATCGCAGCAGGTCCACCACATTGCCGGCATGGTAGGTGGCCAGCAGGGGCAGCCGGTGCGCACTCCCCGCGTACTCGTACAGCATTCGTATGAGCATCAGCGAGGCGCTCACCAAGGCATATGGTTGTTTTCCCTCCAGCAGCAGCACGGGATTCCCTGCCCCGCTGCCGCCGTTCGTGATGTAGCTGCTCGGCTCCGGTTTGGCGTAGTCAGCGGCTGCCATCCGCTCGATGATGCGCTGGAACTCTTGGGGTATATCCACCTGTCGCCAGCGCTCCTGATCGAGCAGCAGGGAGAGCTTCTGCTTGCGCTCCGAATGGAATCGTTGGGCATAGCGCGAGGCTTGGACCTTCAATGCCAGCTGCAGCGGCACACTGGCCACTCCGCAAATGCTTCGCGTCGTCTCCCCGAACTGCTCCACGATCTCGGAGAGCTGCAACAGCTCCTGTTCGCTGGCCGAACTCTTTTCCAGGCTGTGCGGCGAAACGATGTTGGCGCACCGCTCGTGGCAGTAGTTGCACACAGTCTGCAGCAGCTGCTGCAACTGCGAACGCAGCTGTTCATGGTGCGCCGGACTTAGGAACGCCTCGGAGTCTATCAGATTCACGGCATCCTGAGCTCCCACGGCAGCATCGGCTGTCTGCTGCATGATGCCCACAACGGCCTTGATGCGTTCGAGAATGGAGACCAGGGCCTGACTGGAGCGCTGCAGCAGGGCTATCCACTCGGGCAGGGTGAGCTCGAGGGCCTGCTCGCCGTGACCCGTCAAGCTGATCTCCTGGTCGCTGTCGCTGCGCGCCAGAACCTCGATCAGTAGCTGCTTGATGATGGCCCTGATGGTGGCAATGGCCTCCTGCTGGTACGCCTGCACAAAGGAGAAGTTCTGCTTGCGCAGCAGTCCCATCACGATGGCCACCAGCTTGTCCTCTTCGGCGCACACGCTGTCCGTTTCCCGCAATGCATCCGTCAGCGGACGATTGAGGTCGGAGGCGGCATACCGTTCGAATTCCGTGGTGAGCATCTTGTCGATCAGCTTCTCCATCTCGCTGAGCTGCATGGGCAGGTGCTTGAAACAGTGGACGCCCAGCAGTTCGGCGGAGAGGATCTCCTGGGTGGTGCCAATCAGGTCCAACGCGGCCACATAGTCCTGGGTGCCGAGGAGGAGCTGCAGCATTGGCTGCGTTTTGTGCACGGTGGCCATCAGTCGGAGCTTGTCCAGTGTGAGGTTGTAGTGCTGCCTGCGCTGGGCGTAGCGCAGCACCTTGAAGCTGTCCACCACAGAGTGGCTGTGCAGCTCGGCCAGGGCCGCCCTCAGTTGCCGCACCTGCTCCGCCGCCTGCTCCATCTCGGCCATAATGGCGTGCTGTGTGGTCATGGCGTGGAAGAAGGCGGCGGATTTCTGCGACACCTGCTGGGCGATCCTCACCTCCACCATGTCCAGGTAGTGGCTCAGCTGCTCCTGCAGCTGGCGGCCCGTATGCTGATGGCTTTCCGGGCTGGAAGCGGACGTTTGCATGTAGTTGGGAAAGACCTGCTTAAACGTTGCCGGGTGGTGCAGTTGCAGTTGCGACTTCAGGAAGATATCCGGCACAGCACTCAGATGGGTGGGCGTTTGTCCGCCGCCCCCCGAACCAGGTAATCCTTGCGGCAACCCCTCCACGGACTTGTCCCGCTCCAGCTGCTGCTGCCTGCGCTCGTGCCAGCGATAGCGCTTGCCAATGCTGCCCAGATAGACGGCAAAATCCGCGTGGGTTATCTCCGGCAGGCGCGGCGAGGCGGGCACATGGCTACGCTCGACAAAGTGCTCGCCCCACTTCTTGGTGAAGAGGTTGCTCTGCTTGCCGCGCGACGGGTCGTTCAGCACGGCGGGCAGGTTCTGGGCCGCCGAATAGACGCCCCATTCGGGGGGCATTTCGCGCGTCAGCTGGTTCACATGGTACTTGGCCACATGGGCGTCGTAGTCGCGATCCGAGACGCCGTCCAGGGGCAGGGAGGCGCAGACGCCGTTGAAGCCATAGCGGCACACGAAGGAGCCGCCCTCGCGCGTGCAGTGACGAGTGCGCAGATGACTGGGGGGCGAAAACGGAAATTAATAGTGTATCTTTGATAGGGATTCAGTTTTGATTGGGAGATAAGTTCTTTGGTTCTTTTGCTTTATCTTCAAGAAGAAATGTCTCGAAGGAATTCTGGAATGCCTAATAACACAGCAGCAGAAACCTTATCAATGAGAGGATTGAGTTTCTCTTGAAACTATAACTATTCTAAGCCGCATTCCTAGCAAAACAGCTTTCCCACCTCTGCTATACAACGATTTACAAGCAGTTTTATGATGAATTGATATACTAAAAGAATAGATCTCAAGAAAGAAACATTTCCCATCAAAAGAAGAAAAAGATGAAGCTATACAAAGCGATATATGACCTTTAAGACTGACTCCTGAATGTAATTGCTTAATAAATCATTCTCAAATTCATTGTATTAGTCAATTTTTGGCCCTAAAACCCAAGAAAACTAAACTAAAACCAGAACAACGATCTGGAGGGAATAGAGCATTCAATGCTGGTAAAAAGAGTTGTAGATGAGGAATACAATGTGTAGACTTTTAGGACTATTTCAACCTGCTCAAGAGATAATAACTTGGGGAACTTTCTACTTAACATTAACATAAAAACATAAGCTAATAGATTTTAAAAATCTGAACCAACTACAGCGATGAAAAAAAGTATATTTAACGGTTATACAAAATCTGCCTTCAAAATCAGCTCTAGGGATTAACTTCTAAGGGGAACTTCTTTACAGAAACAAAAATTTAATGGCTTTTTACTAAAGATTCCCAGCAACTAATTGATTTGTGGAACCTGTAACTAGTACAGCATTGACAAGATAGAGGGGTAGAAGGCTGCTTAAACCTGATCCAGAGATTGACTCGTAAAGGAAACTTCCTTACCAATGGAACTTCCTACATTCTATGGATTTTTACATAGGATTAAGATAGAATAATACCTTTTTTGAAGCTGTGACTAGGGCCGCATTCGCTAGATTACATTTAGAAGGGTTTTTTATGCTATTACAATATGTAAATGCCATTAGAATCTGCTGAAACCTGCTCCAGAGATTGACTCACAAAGAAAACATCCTTACCAAGGGAACTTCCTTAATTTAATGGATTTTTACATAGGATTAAGAGAGAATAATACATTTTTTGAAGCTGTGACTATTACAGAATTAGCTAGATTACATTAGAAAGTGTTGTTCTATGCTATAGCAATATGTAAATGGCTATAAACGCTCCTGAAACCTGCTCCTCCGATTGACTCCTCAAGAAAACTTCCTTACCAACGATATCTCTAATTAATTGCCTTAAAACGGAACTTAAAACTAAGACCAGAGAAACTAAACCGCGTTGAACGATCGGAAAGGAGTAGAGAACCCAACGGATCACATTAATAGCTTCCAATGCTGGGATCGTATAACCGAATCGTATAACCCAAGAGATCCACCACAATATGCGGCGCGTGTGGGCCTGCTCCCGGGACCGACACCTGCGGGTAACTCCTCCACCCCGCCGGGGCACTCACTTGACAAACTCCGGGATGGCCTTGAAGTGCTCCCGCGTGCAGTAGTAGCAGCTCTGCCAGCTGGCACTCCCATTCCCGCTCCCTCCTCCACTTCCGCTCCCATTCGCATTTGCATTTGCATTGCCGCTTCCGCTTCCGCTGGCGCTGGAGAGCTTCCTGGGATGGTGGGGTCCTGCTGGCGCATGGGCGACTTCTCCGGGCGGTCGGGTGGTGGCCATTTTGGGACATTCCCCGCACGCGGCGGCTCCTTCGATCGCTCGCTTGCTCACTTCTCGCCGCCGCCAATCGTTGACGTGTTATGTCAAAGTTTGCTCCCAAGCTGCGCTCGCTGCCGCGTTGCTTGCATTTCGAACTGCCAGCGCTCGTCCTTTTGGCCCTTTTTTAGAGAGTCGGGGCCTGGTGCATTGTCGGCGCTTGCTGCGTGGTTTCTGTTGCTTCTGTGCGACTTTAATTGAGCAATTTTTAAAGGCAGCACAATATTATGATGTTGCCTAGTCAGCGGCGCCGGTGCAGCGTCTGAATCGGAACGATGGAAAGTGGGAAATTGAGCGGGATTTTGTTTTGGTGTTTTCCAACTCTGGAAAAATTAAAACATTACAAAATAGTTAAATTGCTTATATTCAAACTATTATTAAGCATTCAATTTCTTAGTTATTGCATTGTTATTAATATAATTTGAAGCAGAATAAGAATTCTTGCTTTGTTTTTCGCTATTTTTTATTCACCTCGGGATATTTATATTTCTATTGTGTAGTAATATAAATATATTTGAGCGTTATTTAAATATTTAAAGAATCTAAAATTGTTCCAGTTGTAGTTAAAACAAATTTAAATTTTATAATAGCCTGTTTTTGTACTTGCCTAGCTTCAATAATATGTTAATTTGTCTTATTAATATTAAATAATATAAGAACGTATAAATGATGTTCAATGGTAAGCACTCACCGAGAACATTTGAAACATTTCACACACAATTGTACAATTGTTTTCTATCTTAAGACGGTTCCATATTTATGCATTGTTTTATTTGTATTAATTAATTAGCATTATACTTTTTCACTGATTTTGTTGCAGCTGTTCCATAAGACGCTTTCCAACACTGTCAGCAGGTAGTCAGCTGTGACCGGCCCTCGAGCAACTGTAATATTCCACACAATTCAAATTTTTGCGGCACACCGTCTTCTTGAATTCGCAACGATCTTGACAACTGCATCTTCCGCCTTCCGGAGTCGCCATGCGACGAGGTCGGTGCCTGTTCGCAGCTCTTGGGATCCTGGCGGTCCTCTGGGTGGTGATTTTGCTCCTCGGCTTGAGGATTGGAGGTGACACTACGCCTCAGGAGCCCGTGGAGCTGGTTTGGTGGTCCCGCCACATGTCCTGGGACTACTTCGAGCAGCGCCAGTGCGGCATTCACAACTGCCTCTTTACCAACAAGCGCTCCCGCCTGCCAAAGGTCCGGGTAAGTGGTCATCTAGCTTTCCAGACCCGCTTCTCCTAGCGATTCAGGGACTCCTAGGGATTTTGGAGCCACGAAAATGTATGAACATTATCCGACCCCAAAAAGAGTACCTATTCTCAATCAGCATCAACAACGGAGTCGTTGTGGTCCTTTCCATTTGTCCGTTGTCCATAAGGAAGAGATCTATCAGTTTATCGTAGGCATTCAAGGTTTATTTGAGCCATGCGACAGTATGTACGTGTAAAGGACTCCTATCCGACCTCAAAAAAGGTATCTATTCTCAATGAGCATCCATAAAAGAGTCGTTGTAGCCCTTTCCATTTGTCAGTTGTCCATAAGAACGAATAGATCTCGATGATTCTCTATAGAGATCCAGGGAATATTCGATTCAAAGTTAAAATGTTCAAAGTTACATATCAAAATCCATAGCCAAGTCAAAATTCATTTCTAAATTTAAATGCCAGTTGCATTTATAGGCGAGGCACTTGAGCATTGTTTGAGTATTTGTCATATTTGTAGCCCCGACATCCGGAGTTCATTTTGATAAGGAAATCGCGCAAATGAGGAGATGCTAGTGGGTATATGGTTTCATTTTGAATTCAAGATATTCGGCACATAGAATTCAATCAGTGAATGCTTACAATGACGATTTTCGAGCAGATTTATTTACAATTCAGTTGTGAATTGTGTGCAATCTTCTACTAGTTTATGGTTATTTAAATTCGACCATTATTTAAATTCGACCATATCTAATGATAAAGACATAAATTTTAGCAAAACTAGCAAACCTAATATGTCGCACTAGAAAATAATTATCCTGCCAAGGAGACACAACAAGTTCTAAACAAACAACTGAATTAGATCCTACAATTTCCCTACATAAGCATTTGCAGTACATACGAGTTGTCCCAAAGCCAATGAAACTACTGACATTGCAACCATTATTCTATTACACAGGGCGTGCTTTTTTATGGCTCGAACCTTGAGGCCGGAGACTTTCCCTTGCCGCGTGCCGGGCGGCATGTGTGGGCTCTGCTGCATGAGGAGTCGCCCAGGAACGTGCCCTTCGTGGGCCACAACGAGTTCCTGCGCCACTTTAACTTCACCTCGACGTTCAGCCGCTTCAGCAGCCTGCCGTTAACCACTCAGTATTTGCCCAGCGGCGAGGCTCTCACCTCGCGGGATTACTTTGTCCCCTTCAGCGAGAAATCAGCGTGGGCGTATCCCAAGCCCACATCGGTGGTGTTCCTGCAGAGCGACTGCGATACGATGAGCGGGCGGGAGGATTACGTCAAGGAGTTGATGAAGTACGTGGAGGTGGACTCGTACGGAGCCTGCCTCCCAAACAAGCAACTGCCAGAAAGGCAAGTAGTAGGCTTTACCATTCGTGTTTCATACAGAAACCCTTCAACAATCAGTTTGCACAGCCCAGTAAAGTATATACATCGTAGACAATCATGAATAAGAAAGTGCCCGAGGACCTACCGAAGATTTGCTGCTCGGAATGCTGGGTTCACGTCTACGAATCGTTGCCAGAGGACCGCCGTCCATCTCTATCTTCGTCGTGTGCATGTGCTACTCCTACCCGTGAGGAGGTGCCCAACAAGGTTGCGCGCGGAACTTCAGGAAAGAAGCCCGCAAAAAGTGCTGCCAAAAAGAAGTAGTAGATGTTAAAGGAGAATCTCGCACAATTTATTTCATAATCAACCTTGTTTATAAGTTTCTAATTTTTAAATCCAAATTTAAAGCTAAAATTTGTTATGTTCACTGCTTGTTCATATTGCAGTCTGAAAAAAAACTATCTCAATAATCTATATTCGCCGGAGCTGATGAGGTTTTTGTCGAACTACATGTTTATGATTGCCATCGAGAATGCGGCCTGTCCGGACTATATAACCGAAAAATTCTGGCGACCGTTGGCCATCGGCATAGTGCCGATTTACTTTGGATCGCCCACGATAAAAGTGAGTAGTACCCTCAGGAAAGAGGATATCATTATTAACCAGAATTTGTTGGACAGCATTGGCAGCCAAATAATAAATCGGCCATACATGTAACAGACTTTGCCCATCCGCGTGCTCTGGCCGCATATTTGCTCGAGGTGGCTAAAAACAAGAGCGAGTACGATTCTTACCGGTCGCACAAACTCAATTGGCATACGCCCATCACCAACAAGGATTTACTTGAGAGTCTAATTACACGTCCATACCACATTGGGGACAACTCACCGCAGGGATCCCTCTTCGGGAAGTTCGAGTGCGCGGTGTGTGAGTTTGTGGCCAGCAGTGCCAGGGAGACGTCTGCCAATGTGCATCATTACAACTGCCCCGTAAATCCGATGTACGTCCCGCTGGAGCAGAAAAAGGAGCCCAAAAATGTGGCCGACTGGCGGTCTATGATGAAAGTCGGCCAGTGCCAAGCTGGGATACTGGACGAGTTCTTTCGCCGCAACCACAGCTACCACGAGGCCGAGCTTACAGCTGAACTGAGACGGCGAGTGGAGGAAAATCAATGCGAGTTCTAGGTCCTTGTAAGCGAAGGTCTTGGTGATAATCATGTGATATTCATATACGACTCCCTTAACAAAGAAAAACCAATAAGTTGTTGCTTAACAAGAACGTTTAATTTTATTCGTGGTGTCTTTGTCTTCTACAATCGGTGAACCCGATTGAGAAACGTTTGCACGGCTTTTGGATTCGCCAGGGCTACTACCGATTGATTTGGTGAGGTCTCCGGTGAGGTTACGATTGTTTCGTAGAGGTTGACCGACCTTGATTCTTTAGATCCTTGTAAGCGAAAGTTTTAGTGACAATAATCTGATATTCAAGCGTATTCCTTAACCAAAAAAAAAACGAAAAATTGTATGCTTAACAAGAACGTTTCATTTGAATTACTTTTATTGGCGACGCGGGCGTCGTGGTCGTCCGAAGCCCGGGTTTCGGTAAATCATTGTGGTGTCGTCATTATCCTCTTCAGGACTTTCGTTTTCAGGAGGTCGCAAGCCCGTTTGTGAATCGTTTGAGAGTTCGCCGGGACTTGAAGCGCCATAGTTTTCGGAAGGTCCGTCTCCCTGTCCGGTTAGTCCTGATTGATTGATGCCATAGTTTTCGGAAGGTCCGTCGCCCTGTCCGTTGTCGGATAGTCCTGATTGTTGGGTAAAAGGCAAATGGCGAATTGGTTGATGTCTCATGCCGTTGGGCCTACGATCATAGTTAAGGACAGGCGATCCGTTTATGAAACCGTAAAAATTCGTATTATATGGGGCCAAGCCATCTCCAATGCCTGTGGAAAAAAATTAATTGCATTTCTGGGCTTTCGATCCCGAGCATATGGTTCTACGACCCGAGCTTTACCTTGATTATAATCCATTCGATTAGTTGGGGTTGCGAACGAACTGTGAGATGGACTTTCCTGGGACCTTTCTAGATTGATGCTGCCTGATGAGCCTGGAGGGTTTAAATGGGGTTCGACACTATTCGATGTAACAAGAGTTGTTTGGCTGGGCGATGAATTATTCTGGAACCCTCCTAGATTGATGCTGCCTGATGAGCCTGGATTTATTATTTGGCTGGGCTCCACATCCATGAGCCATATATTATTTTGGCTCGTCGTGGGAGGGGAGCTGTTGAAACGGATTTCTTGGTCGGCGTGCTGCTGCCCAACATCTGGTGGATTGTCTAATTGTGCCGTGGCTGAAATTATTTTTAAAAACAGTCTCGCTGACCACTCCTCGTCGGATGGACTCATTTGGATCTGGGCACCCTCATTATTGGAAGTATCAGGACTTATTGTTTCGCTGGGGTCCACATCCATAGGCGATATAGTATTTGGGCTCGCCGTGGGAGGGGAGCTGTTAAAAGGGATTTTTTGGCAGACGTGCTGCTGGCGAACATCTGGTGAATTGTCCAATTGTGCCGTGCCTGAAATTATTTCTAAATACAGCCTTTCTGACCACTCCTCGTCAGATGGACTCATTTGGATCTGGGCACCCTCATCACGATTGCTGCTCCTTGGTGGTCTTGTAGCAGTAGATTTGTTGGACGTAGCATGATGCATTGTCTGCGGGCACCTGTATGTTTTTGGAGAGGTTCTGTTCTGCAGAAAATTTCCCGAGAGGTCTGTATTGGAATATGCATCGCGACTAGTCTTTGTTGAGGGCGAATTTGAACCTGAAAACTGTTGAGCCTCATCTGACATGCTTAAAGGCATTTCCTCATCATCTTGGCAGTTCAGAGTTTCCATTGCCGAGTATATTGAGTTATACTCAGCAGAACTATCCGAGCTGGAATCATGGAGATTGACAGCCTGTGCGGCTTTCTCAAACTCATCAGTGGGTTTACGACCCAGTCTTTTCATCTCCCTTAGAATTACTGCCTTGAACCCCTGACCATTTGCAGTCGGAGGATCCTCACTTTTCATCATGGTCAACATTTCCGCGGACATCAATGGCTCTCGTTTGCGAGTCCTGCGCGGCTTTACCGGAGGTTTTGAGGCAGCCTTTAAGTTACTTGGGCGACGTGTCTTGGAAACCTTTTTGAAATTCGGCTTCCTGGGCTTGCGATTCCTTAATTGAGGTATATCTGTGGGTGGAGCGTATGCTGCCTTGCACCGAGGTACGCGAAGCTTCTTCTCTTCACCTCCGCAAAACATGCAGCGACTTTTGAAAACGCACAAATCGTGGCGCTTTCGGGTATTCATTTTGAAAAGGGTAATGAAACTACAAATTTACAAAATGTTATTAAACTTAGAAATGTTCTATATAGCTCGAATATTTTAGGGGTGTGTTCGTTAAGAACGTTGGAAGGTTTCTGTAGTGACTGGTAAAGGTTTGGATATACGTGTTTCTAACCGCTTGCTATGTTCTAAATTTGTACAAAATATTAAACCTTTTCCATGTCAAAGACTACTTCGTTATGCTCTCAAACAGTGTTTATTGAATGCAGCACTTAGGTCTACATCTGCCAGTGCATGGAAGGCATCACTTCCTTGAGCTGACCCATACTGACGATCCACATGCTTCCGTTCTTCATCATCTCCATGGCCTTGAGCATCTGCATGGCAGCCTCCTCCGGCATCTGGCGCTTGGCACTCTCGATGGCCTCCACCATCGACTCGGAGTGGTGCCAGGTGACGTTGTCGCGCAGGTTCATCATCATCTCCGTGTTGGTCAGGCCGGGGCACATAGCCATGAACATGACGCCGGTCTTTTGGTAGATGAGCTTGTCGCCCATGGAGCGGGTGAATCCGATCACACCGTGCTTGGCTGCGGAGTAAACGGCAAAGGCGGGGGCGGGTTCTAGGCCATAAACGGAGGACATGTTCATCACCATGCCGCCCATGCCCATTTGGGTTTTGTCCATGTAAGGCATGGCCATCAATGTGGCCTGGATCATGCCAGTCTGTGGATAGGATGTTACTATAATTCAGGGAACAATCCGGAATTCATACTGCATACTCACCAAGTTCATGCACATGGTGGTCTCCACATCCTTGTCAAGCAGCACATCCTCGGCGTTGATCATCACATCGAAATGGCCCATCATCTGACCCATTTTCTTCATTGCCTGTTCGATGGACATCTTGTCCATCAGGTTCATTTGCATGAACATCACTTTCACCGATGGGTTCATCGCCTGCAGCTTCTTCATCATTTCCATGTTCTCCATGCTGTGCATGATGCCCATCATTTTGATGTCCTTTTGCATCATCTGCATCATCATTTGCCAGCCGATGCCGCTGAAGCTACCAACGTAGACAACATTCTTGCCGGACCAAGTGAACATTTTGATTGGGTTGAATTGGATGCTGGATTGCCTTGGATGCTGGGATGCTGGGATGACTGCCTGACTCCGTCTGACTGAATCGCCGAAGGTGGTCGCATTTATATAATAGCCCAGATGCACTCGCTCCAGATGCGCATCTGTCCGATTACAGTGTCCGGAATGCAACAACATTTCGGCAATCTTTGCGGGGTCAGGAGTCAGTGGTCGGAGATCAGATCCCTGGGCACGTTGTTGGAGGAGACGACAACAAGTCTCGGCACCAGCTGTTGCCAGTGGGTGCCAGATAAGATCGCTTTTGCAGCCGAGGGCGTTGGCTGGATTAGCTCGTCACCTTACAAAGTATTTCTGTTAGATTCCGCATTATATTATTTGCAGATTCGATGAGCAATATTTGGGACCAGTTGCATCAGCCTTCAGTTGCTAATTTCCAAGGCCTAAACAGTACTGGGATTAAGTTTAGGTTCTATAGATACTTATTCTAATATGCATTCTGTAAGTCTGCCCTGCCTATTAACCTCTTGAGAACATATAGTAAAAGAGCGGGTCGATTCTTATGCGTACTTTTATTTTAACTTCAATTCTTATATAAACATTTTCTTAGACAATCACAGATGTTTAGTTACAGCGATGCATTGCTATGGAATATATATACAAATGTCAGAGAACACAAAATGTTCTGGAAAAGGTAACTTTACAAGGTTCCACCGTTGTCTGGAATAAATAATCTCTGAATTTCGTTTGGCAAGTTCGGGGGTGCTCTCTGTCAAGTCACTTATCGTCGATACAATTTTAGAATCAGCAAGAAGCTAATGATTGTTGCCAATGAAGAAGGTCCAAGGGTGGATCCGCCACCTTCAGCATTCGGCGGAGTTCCTGTTGAAGGATTGCCAGACGCTGCAGATTCGGTAGTTCCTCCATCGGACTTTGCATCTGGATTGTAGTCGCCGCAGGTTGGGAAATTCTCCGGCACCGGCACCATTTGATCATCGTCACCCACCTTGATGACCAGAGCCATGCCGATCTCGGCATGGAACTCAATGTGACAGTGGAACAGCCAATAGCCGGGATTGGAGGCCTCGAATCGAATGATGGTGTAGCCGCCATCAGGAATGGTCACTGTGTCCTTCACAGGCGGATTATCGAAATTACGTTTGAGTAAATTGAACTGGTCCAGTTGCTTGATCTTAAAGAAAGGATTTTCAAAAATTGGAAGATGGTTAGCAATTACAGAAATGATAGATAAAACTTGGCACCCACCATTTCGATGGTCACATTCTCGCCCAGCCGCTCCAACCCCATGACTCTGAAGGCATTGCCGTGCAAGTGGAACGGATGATTGGCATAGAACTGGAAGCCTTCGTCCACGATGATCAGCTCGACCACAGCGCCCAGTGGCACCTGCAGGACATGGTGGCACTTGCAAAACTCGGTGCGACAGTCAATGCCCTGATCCGCCAGACTCGTTTCGTTGCAAAAGTCCGATTCCTTCAGTTGGCTCCTTGAGGGCAACATCGCCAGCGACGGAAACTTGAGGGTAATATGATTCAGTTGAGGGGTGTAGAGTCGGTTCGCCTGCGTCAGTTCCATGTCCATGGCGTACAAATTTTGGTCGTGGAAATCGGGATTGTTCTTCGTGTAGAAGTCGTAGTAGATGAAGAACTTGTAGTCGGCCTCCGGCTTAAGGGTGTCGTCATCGATACCTGACACGTGATTGTAAATCGGCAGGGCTCGCATCTCGGCGACGGTTTTGGTGTCCGTGTATCCGGGACCACGGTTCATCACATTCAGCTCGATGCCCTCGGCCTTGTGGCCGTAGCTCAGCTCGCCGGTCGGCTCCTCGTCCGGGGCTCCTTCGTAGCGGAGAATGGCCACCTGGAAGGCCGAGGTGAAGACCTCGCTGCAGTCCATCAGACCCTTCAGGCGGATCCAGTAGTTGCCCACCTCCAGATTGGCGTTCAGCACAAAGTCAAATCGCTCTCCCGAGTAGGTGACTATGGAGCCCACCTCCATGGCCTCGATATCGAAACCGTCCGAATTGATGGCCGTCAGGTTGTGCCCGTCCACGGAAACCACTATCGGACAGTTGAGATACTCGGCGTTGATGATCCGGAACCGATAGCGGAAGCCGCGGCGCACATGGTACACCTGATGGGGCACCAGTTCGAGGGGTATACCGTCGAGATTGCCTCTCTTCTCGCGAGAATGCACCGGAAACAGTCGTGTAGTTTGGTTGGCCTTCGCCAGGCGAGCTTGCCGCGGCAGGGTCTGCACCCAATCCACCTGGGACTTTGGCAGTGGATCCAGGGGCTGCGAGGACTTAGTCTCTGTCCTGCGATTCTGCTGCTTGGCCTCCGCCCAGATGCGGTTGTAGTAACGCCCGCGGCCGTTGATGAGCAGGTTGTGGGGCTTGTTGTCGCCCCGGGAATGGTGGTGGTAGGAGAAAATACTCACGCCCGGCTCGTGGATCCAATCCTGGACCACCATCACGTGCTCGCTCAAATCGAAGTCATAAAGACCGCCGTGGGGCTCCGCAGACTTGGGCTTCCGGATGATCATGGCTCCGAAAACCCCATCGCCCCGCTGCATCCCGGTGTGCGAGTGCCAGAAGTGGGTGCCGGAGAGATCAGCCGGAAAGCTGTAGCGGAAGGTTGCGTGAGGCGATATCGGGCACTGGGTGATGTGCGGTACTCCGTCCATGTAGGGGGTCTTCTTCTGGTGCAGACCGTGCCAGTGAATGGAGGTGCTCTCGCCCAGCAAATGGTTCTTCACATCCACCACGATCTGATCGCCTTCGCAGACCTCTATCGCCGGCCCCGGCATCATGCGATTGACCACCGTGATGCTGCGCTCCAGGCCATCCCCGAGGACGCAGTGCGGCCGGGAGCAGTCGGTCAGGTTGCGGGGGCAGTCGTAGCAGGCCTTGGAGAAGGTCTGGTACCACTCCACCACGAATGTGTAGTGGCAGGTCATGGGCTCAGCGCCGGCCTGGCAATCTCGGTTGCAGGGATGCTGCCTGTACCACTCCGCTGTCCACACGTCCTCCGAGCTCTCCGAATCCTCGACATCCTGCAGATCCTCAATCCTGGAGGTTTTCAAAGGCCTGCAGTAGGGACAGCAGTTGCGCTCCTCCAATCGCGCGGGCGGACAATCTTCGGCTACCGCAGGACAGTTCTTTTTGTAGGTATTTATGATGATCTGGCCATTGGCCAGGCGTCCGCACTCCAAGAGGGTGCAGTCGGCATCGTTGTGCCAGGACTCGCCCACCGCGTACAGGGTATGATTGTGCTGGCAGTGAGTCCTTACACACTCTCCACAGCAGCTGCCCTCGACGCTGCGCAGCTCAGAGCCCTTGAACGAAAATAAATTGAATGTGTGTCAATCGAATTTAATTTGCCCGCTTACCACTTCACAGTAAAACTCATTGCAATCAACCTGGGTGGCCACAATGTGCGCCTGCGGATCCTTGGCCACTCCGGCGGCACAGGTATATACGAGACAAGGGTCCTTGGCGGAAAACCACACGGCTCCCAGTTCCTTTCGATGAGTTGTATTGAACTCTGGGTAAAGGCACACAGTGTTCTCCGCTGCTGGAAAATCAATATTCAAAATTGAAAATTAATTACCAATCAACACAAAAGAAACATTTGTGCCTTAAGGAAAATTTCGTTTGTGTCCGTAGTTTGCCTTTGTCTTTGCCTTGTTTTGCTCTGGCAAACAATTGCTTTGTGGTATTAAGATATAATTCCGTGGTAAATATAATTCTCGTGGCCATAAACAAAACACAACCAAATGTTTTGAGGGCAAAACATTTGTATTTTTGGCGGCATATCATGTGCCTGGGATGCGAAATTCATTATTCGCTTAATTGAATGTATGACATTATTTTCACACTTCTGCAGTCTTTTATTTGTTTTGTACGCCTCTAGATTTCAGGGGGCTATTATTATTCCATAAACGAACATTACACTTGCTAATTGCACGAGTCCGGGTGCCTTGAACCCGTATCTGAGTCATAAATTGGGATAATTGTGTTAATTAAAGCGAAAGTGATGATTAGGTTGTATTTTTTGAAAACTCTTTTGTCTGGATAATAATAGGTTCTTGTATTAGTTGCTAATATTATTTAGTTTGCCATATTTCCTTTTAATAAAGACAGCTGAATCATTTTATGACTGCCAGTCTGGCTAGTCTGTGCTTAATTTCCTATTAATAAGAGTCACTGGCCCATTAATCTCGACTGACATTCCCGGAGCGACAGAACCGTCTACCTGACGTCTAAAAATACGACAACTGCCGACATTCGTATGTAAATTGCTGCACTCCGTTGAGAGGCGATAGAATGCCAATTAAAAAAGTAATCGAGATCCGGATCTACGTTGTATAAAGCTGACCCCGTTGTGGGCAGTAGTTTATCGCATGTAATTGGGCGACTAAATGACAATTAAACCTCACTACTTGCCCTTTGCAATTGCGGAATGAGTAAGCGTGAGTCGGCTGGACGTGGAAGTAGGCGGCTAATCTTCGTATGCCTCGAAAATGGCCAATAAAATTAGACGGCCATGAAGGCGGCTTAGCCAAGTCAAACAAAAGTCAAATATTGTGCAGTTCTGACCCACAGCACGTTCAAAAAGAAAACTTGGCCGCCGGCTATTGGGAAATCACTGCTAAAAATACACTCACATTAAAAAACAATTAACTTTACGACAACAATCGACATGAAAAGGCGATTAACAATCAGATAAGCTGATAAGAGCTGCAAATGTGACTGTAATTCAACAAAACAATATCCATTAAAGTTTAAAAAAGAGTTAAAATTAGTCTTGGCTAATCGTTTGTGTATTGTTTATGCCTTGTTTGTACTTTTCACATCCTCTTGTCTTGGAAATCCCTTTCATTTGAGATTTCCGTGGACGAACTTTTTCCATTGAAAGTGGATTTTAAAAAAGTTCTACGCATTTTTCATGGGGAAATCAACAGTTTTGTCCCGGAATGAAATATGAGCCTGAGACATATGGGACCTCAAGCTCATATCCTCATCCTGGTTGGGTTATCTTCGCTTTTAAAAGGGAGACTGGGCGATGTCAGCAGCTGCTTGGCATATAAATTATACTACAATATGCCGGAGTGTACGTGCAATACATATTACGCTTGCCTACATATATTTATTTATAACCAGCTCCGTTAGGTGGCTCCCTGCCTGTCTGTCTGTCTCTCTGTCTGTCTCTCTGTCTGTCTGTCTGTCTGTCAGTTAAGCATTAAGGCCGCGTTTATTGACTGTTTTTTTGGGAAGTGTGAGTGTGTGGAGGCTTTCAACGTTGGGCCTGCATCGTTTATTGGCTCGTTATGGCCATTATTATGATTGCCTGCCGTTTGTTTTAACCATCAAGCACTCGCTTGATTGTTTGCCGGACTTGCGCAAAATTCACACGAGCCCAGGTGGGCAGGTACTTCGTTTTTCGCATGCGAGTGGCAATCGTTTTTTGCATACATTGTTTAATGAATATGCCCATATACATGTTTGTAAGGTATTACCAAGTGCTAATGATTTGACCGGCCATAAAGTTGGTCAAGGTCGAGGCCCGCAACATTTGCCGGGGAATCATTAATACGAGTTCTTAAATATGATACAAGTTTTCAATATTCTAGGCAAACTTTAGAACTAATGCACCAAATAAAGATAAATTATTGTTTAGATTAGTCATCGCCCATTAAGAAAGTGTTTATTTTAATGATCCCCATAAAAGAAAGGGTTCTTATTTAATAAAATCTTTTGTTTTTCTCACCTGTTGAAGCGTTTACAGTTTGCAAGCCACTGGCTGGGCTTACACACTGTAACAGCCCTGTTAACGTTGCCAATATTAACAGGGGCCCATTTAATCTGCTGTTAATGATCCGCATCTTGTTGGTGTTGCTGTTGCTGCTGTTTTTTATGCTTTTTGTTTTCGCTGCGGGCCGGCTCATTTGGTCATAATTATGGCTTACGCTTATTCAATTTGCGGTTATTGTTTTTGCTCCCCCTGTTGCTGGCCGGCTATTTTTTCGCAGTCTTTTATTGAATATTTTTGGGAGTTATTGAATTTTATGCGGAAGTTGTTGTTGATTTTCACCACAAATTGCCTGTAAATGGGACAAATAATAGGGGAACGTTGGCCATTATTAGTCGGAGGTGGAGTTGGAATTACACTTGATATGGTTATTAAATGTATTTATTCAGCTGGCGGATTTTGGCAGACAAATTGACAAATTTTATTGGATATATTTGACTTGCCAGGCAGATGGTCTGACAATTGGCAACAAAACGAGTTTTTTCTTGTTAAAAATATAACAAATTTGTTAAATATTTAGTATAAAACATACAAAAAAGCAGCTTTGGTTGAAGGACCTGGGTTTAAAGGCCTTGAATAGAATTAATTTAGCAAATTTCCCTTCCTATAATTCATTTTCCGCAAATTGTTTTCCTCCAATTAAGAAAAATGTTATAGGAAATTGGTCCAGTTCTCCCGTTGGCCCTAAACCCAATCAATGGAACCTCGGAGATTTAACCCCATAACCATTCCCGACATCGAACCGGCATCCTTTATTGACCTTCTTGGCAGCATGGAGGCCAAACTCACGCACATGGCCGAAAAGAGCAAACATATGAGCGAATATATTGTGTATTAAGTTAAGTATGATTTACGGCCTGACGGTAAATATCACTCATACGCCCCATGGTCCAGCCAGCCAGATGCCCGGCCGGGTGTGCATGTCCTTTTGCCGGTTTTCGTCCTATCAGCACATGGCCAGCAAGCCGATTCGGTGGCTCGAACCAAGACGCTCAGACACACGCATTCGGCCATAAAGCACGTACAAATTTAATTAATTAGCACGCTGTTCCTTAAACAGAAACATACAGTATACACGGGCGGGCTCAAGCTCACGTCCGCCGGAAAGTCCGCTGTCCAAAAGCCAAGGTCCGCCGGAGTCCACGGAGACACACCCCACCCCGGGCATGGGGCCATATAAAGAAAACTGCGCATAAATTATGAAAAGCAAAAAAAAACACAAAAATGATGCCGCCGAGGAAAGTACGAAAAAAGTGCCTCCGACATTTTTCATACACATAAAGTTTTCTCAGCGAAACATAAAATTTGCCTTTAAGAGGAGCCTTTGAAAAATTCAACAAGTTCCACTGAGGTTTACAAATGCGACAAAGTGTTTAAAGTATCAAATAAATTATACAAATATTATAAATTTATTGCTGGTTTTGGACAATGATAAAACTATATAGGATCTATAAATTTAATTTTATCTTGCTGAAGATAAGCTTTTTGTCCTTGCCCCTAAACTTTTGTAGAAATATTCCCAGTGTGCTGGCCAGGACTATCCCCATGACTTTCGCTTTTATTCGGCAACACTTGAGGCATCTTAAAGATTTATGTCCTGTGAGTACCTTAAGGGCCTGCGGAGCCGGGCCAACGCACTTCCGTTAATTAGGAATTAAGTGCCCGCCCCCGAAGCACTGCATCGAGGTCTCGAGAGGAAAGCAGCAGCGTAAAATGTAAAATTCAATAAAAACACATTAAAAAGATATAAGCAATTTTGATGGTAATTTAATTTTCGCAAAAACTCTGTCGGCAGCCGGAACTGAAATGTTAATGAATCTAAGCCCGAAGAGCAGGGGAATCAATAATCAATCAAAATGTTTCTAAGATGACAAGTGAATGTCTGCTCATAATTAGGGCTCAGTAATATTTCCCAAAGGTTGTTTAATTAATTATGCTCCCCCGCGACGGAGACTGTGTGACTAAGCGTTTCGCTTGTATATTGTCTTACAATTAAATTAATAAACATTCCGGCAAAAGCCACGTGACCTGATGGCTCACTCATATGGAATTGCTGCCAAGATTTGATTTGAACTGTCATTAAAATCCCACAAGGGTATTCCCTGCGAATTAGCACAGAAAGTGTGATTTTCTATTCTGATTTTGTGGTTACCTATTTTACCTATGAATATTTATTTTCAAAGGCCTGAATTTGATCTCAGCTTGGGTATCGGTTCCTCTTGAGTGGTCACAGTGACCGGAGTTCCCCCAATAATTTACATATGTATAAAAAAAATCTTGAGAAATGCCAACAATGAAAACCCAAGAATTAGTATGTGCGAACTGTGAAACATACTTTTGGAAATTCTTTACGTTAAATTAAGATTACGTTTATAAAGTGCCCACTTCAAGCAGAACACACAATTCCCTCCGAGAATTAAATACAATTTTCTCGAGGGGTTTTCAAGCATGTGCTTGACATATTATTTAATCAAGCTTGTTTTGCTCTCAAAAGCGTTCTGAAGTGCATTTTACCTTTCATTGATTCAACTTAATAAGATTACAAACGGTTGCCCGATCGTTTTATGAGCAATTTCTTTTTACCAGCTCTGAATTTCTCTGGCAATCAATCAGAAATTGTTGTTATGCAAAGTTTCTTTTATCTTTCTTTTTTTTTCGCCGAGTGCTTTTTTCTCGTAGGTACTACTACCAAATAACACGTCCATAAAAAGTTGCATAATGCCCAAAGTGTCTACCGCTTCACGTTTTTACATATAATTATAAGGCTTGTTTATTATAATTTGATTTATTTGAGACCGTTTTTACGAGTATCTTCTCTGCCCGGCCATTTATTTTGACAACAATTAGCCAGTGGATGCTGCTCCGGCCGCCGCTTGACCGCATTTTTGACCACTTTGTTCGGCCACGCATCTTGTGTTGGGGTAGGCATTGGGAAAAAGAGTGAAATGCGATAAAAATTGTGGCAAAAGAGGAGCTGGAGTGGAAGATTTTTTAATCGGCTTAACGCTGGGTCGAAGCGCTTGCCAATCGCCCGGGGATTTCCGTTTTCTCCTTGGGAAATCCCCGGGCCAGTCATGCATCCCGGTCTCAAGCCGCGTTCTTGCCAATACGTCGTCAGCTTGTTCCAGGGCAGTCCAAGCCGGTTTTCCGCTTCTACTTTGGCCAACCAACCTGTCTTTTTCGACCAAAACAAAGAAGCCAAAAACACAAAAGCCGTGGCCAAAATCAAAACAAACTTGGGGTCATGCTTGGCAACGTGTTACGTGCCGATGTGGGAAAAAAGAACGAAGACAAAAACCATTTTCAAGTGTTTATGTTTGTTGAAAACAATTTGGCAGTAAATTATGGAACCGTAGGTCATGCATTCCGTGGATTAATCACGAGGGCCTGATGGGGTTTTCTTGCTGTCGATTAGAATCTCGAGGCAATTTATTTGTCGAAAAGCCTAATGGAATTTTTTCTGTTCAATGTCAAGGCCACTTGTAAGTGCTGGGAAAAACTGGTAAATTGTTTACCGCTGAGAGCCATGAACTCACGTTGATCTCATCTAAATAATGAACAATTCTGGTAGCAGCTGGGGCATTAGTAATATTTAATCTCTCGCTTTGATAAGAATTTGCCAAGCAAGAAAATTTCACTTCTCACCCAAAGAATTTTATCCAATTTTTAAAGCTATCCACTTTAAATTCCAGCAATCATTAAATCAAATGTTTTATCGTGTTCAATTTTGAGTACTTGCTAAGATTTCATCATCAGCGTCACTGTGGCTGTTCAGTTATATCAAAGTTTTTGTTTATGAAATGTTTATGGAACACAATTAAACAATTTATGGCCTACGTGTATTGTGTTAGTCAGTGTGCGATGCGAGGCGGAGATCGCACTCTTTATCCCAGCAGGTTTTTGCACTTATCACACGGCGCTGGGCATTACGATATCACAATATACTCGTACTATTTGCTTAGCACCGACGCGACCGAATTTTATTGCCACCAGACGGGGTAGTCTACTTCGAAAGTTCGTTCGTATCCCGATCGCACGGCGGGGGCAAAGTCCTGGCAGGAAGTGTGGGAGAGCTTTTTAGGAGCTTGGATGCGAACCGCTCGCCGCTTAAACCGCAACTAACCTGCTGCGAATGCAACTAAGGCGCTTTTGAAGATAGCCCCCGGTCGTGGCCGAAGAAACGCGCTGAAACTGAGTGCGATTTTAGCCCAGTTCATGCCGAAGTCTCGACCCTTTTGGCCCGCTCGCTTCGACTGCTTCGCCTGCTTCGGCAGCCGCTGATAACGCCGCTCGATCGGCTAAGAGAGTCAGCGGTTCGAAGAGAGCCCTGCTCGGGGGCCTAATTAAACCGCGACAGGTGCCCCACCGTGTTGGCCATGTTAACAGTGTCAGCTTGTTAACAGAGATCTCTAGTGCGCCTATCTCCGCTGATTGGTCGAATGTTAAGAGCGCCTCTCAGAAGCTGCCGACGAGCTTCCGTGTCTTGATTACAATTTTGTCACCTGCAAACGCACCCTCCCGGATCGTGGAAATGCAGTCAGAAAATTTAGCATGAATTTATACAAAATGATAAAAAAGGGTAAATTTTAGTAGTGCTGCGAGCTAAATAATTGTTAATTTAAATCAGGCTTATATATAATATTGTTTTCTGATCAATGGAAAGTGTAAGTTGATTTATTTATTGATAAAACTATAATTTTAGTTAAAACAAAAGTAACACAGGCCTTTGAGGCTTTTGGTTGAATTTGGTTGCTTGGAATAAGTTAGGATAATGATTAATATTAAACAACCGATGATACAAAAAACAGAATTCAATGAATCCATGGATTTACATACTCGTATTTTGTTCAGTGCTGCCGCCTGTGGTGATATGGGAATTTTATTAACAAACAAGAGGTTGTAGGTGTCGCAGCATATTTGCATTGATATTTTAATTTTAGCCAGTTGCGTTGTGGCTGCTGAAAGCTTGTTAACTTCTGATTAGTTTTTTCATCATTTTTAATAAGCCCCTCTCAACTATTATTGGAATGTTGTAGTTTCCAACCGCTTGGCTGTTTGTTTGCATGCTGAAAAAAAACAGGATTTTGCTTAGAGATTGCTACTTGACTTCGACTTCGACTTGATTGCTTCATGCCGTTCAATAGAATATTAATTAATCGATTCCGTGTGACGATGTTTTTTTGTATGCTTTCCGCAAAGGTTGTTGAACGCACTGCGTGTTTTCGTACTTATTTTCAATTTTTTTTAGAGCAGATCTTTGTTCTCGCATCTCAATAAAATAAATGACAAGCAAATATGAGAATTAATACAATTCATTTGCATAATAATTTTTACAGCGAAGCAAATTCATATTTTATAAGCTCTAAAGAAAAGATCCTATAGACTTTACTAATTTTTATGTCAAGTGCATTCCGTCTTTTTCACCACACACCATCTAGGAATTGAGAGGCAAAAGCTCCGCTCTCTGGCCCTCGGCAACTTCATCCGGCAGCATCCTGCCGTTTGGTCCTGGCAGCCGAACTCTCCACGAGGCCCCCCGATGTCTTGTCCTTTTGGCAGGCTGCGCGCTGCGTTCAGCCGCCTTTCGGCTTGGGCCTCGGTCTCGGTTTCAGTCTCGGTCTCGATTTCATTTTCAGTTCACTTTAGGACGTGCGTGCGGCAGGACTTGTGAGCGGAAGCCCCCAATAACCAGGCTACCGGCGGTCAATGGTTAATCGAACATCAATCGAACGGCAATCGCCCGAATGGGCGAGCGGATAGACGGATGGATCCTGTGGAATGCTGAGCATTTGCCAATATGCTAGCGATTAGGTCCGTGTCGCGAGTGAGTGAGTGAGTGTGTTAGTGCTGGGATGTGAGACAGTGTCCTTGGGCAGACGAACAGGTCCCACCGTCCTGTCAAGTGTTAAAGTGCGGCCGAAAAGTATTTTCGACACAAAATAAAAATACGGTAAAAAGTTGCAAATCTGCCGGCACATTGAAAGTTTGCCGAAAGGATTAAACCGAAAAACCCGAATCGTCGGACTGGTTGTAGGTAAGTTGTCTAGTTTGTTGCTCTGTTTTTGGTTTAACGGGCTTTTGCAACTCCATTTCGGGTCCCTTAGTTTTTCCTTTGTTGCTGCCGCTTTGGCTTTTCTCGCCGTCGTGGGAGCCATAAAATAAATCAGCCAAAATGTAGGTGGCCCTTTGTGCCGACTTCAATTTATTCTGGTCTCCGATGTCCCGGGTCTCTGGGCCCGGAGATAATCTATAGTAATGGCATCTGTCGTGTAAAAGTAATGGGGAATATGAAATTAGTATGTGGGTGGCACAGAATCATAAGATACCATGGTGAGAGTATGGGGCTACCACAAAAAACTCCTAACTGGAATCAATTAATAATATTCTGTCTAATTATTCCGTGAGACTTTTCTATAATTAAAAGGCAGTTATATTTTGTCGGGAATTCTTAATTAGCTTGTAATTCGTAAGTGTTCATTGTGTTTTAATTTTATTTCAATTTAATTAGTAGACTTTTCACATTAATAGCTTACACGTGTATAATAATCTTAACTTATAGATGTTTACAACCTTAAAAGTCAATATGAATGTTTTTATACCATAGGTCCAAATGGTATATTAAATGAAAATGAATGTAACAGGAAAAAGGTGACATTCTTGATCAAGATAAACAGCTGTGGCGATGTAGCCATGTCCATCTGTCCGTGTTCGCAATGTGCATAAAACTGTATTTTCCTCCACATATTTGACAATATCTCCGAGTTGGTAGTAGCTAGAGACATAATTCTTCTTGATTTAGGTACGTTTAGCTTATACGCTGAATATATTGTTTTTGAAATTTAGTCATGCCCCTTTCCGCCTTTGCAATATTGAAAAAACTGTATTTTCTACAGCAGATTGGTCTATATCTTTAAATTAGTTGCACCAAGGGACACTATTTTTAGCTAACAGCTACAAATTTTAATATCTAGCCACGTGCCAAATGTTACAATGATCAGACAATAAACAATGAAGATACGCCCAAAAAATTGTTCACTGTCCCTTCTCACTGTCTTACAACAGTTTGCGCTTGAATTAAATCATTGCAATTTGGGGTAAAAATATTTAAATGGAAAAAATATAATAATTCATAATGAAAATAGGTACATGGTGTGTAGTTGTTGAGAAATCTCGACTACAACGCTTTTACTTCTTATTTTTTTGAGTTTTTAAGAAGTACCTACTATTTTTGGTCACTAAATGCGCTTTTAAAGGAATTTTCACACATCGTTTAAGGCTTGACCCCATTTTCCATTCAATTTCTTAGTATTTTCTCTGGCCCCTATGCACTTTCATTTAAACTATGGATTTTTTTCTGCTTAGGGGTCATCTTTGGGCAACTGTCGCCTGTGCCCAGTTTTCCACACACTATCCGCCGCCTTGCTTTCGCTTGGCTTTAGTTTTTTTTTGCCGGCCCAAAGGAGCGCAAAAAGGTTTAATTTATGGTCCTTTCAGATTGGCCCAGTGCCCACGATACATTTGCAAGACACTTTTGCAGAGCCGAAAACTTTTTTGTTTACTGTCAGGCCCGGTGACATTTTATGTGGACGAGCAGCAGCAGCAGCAGCAGGACCAATAAACATAAACTCAAAATAGTCGCAAGTGCCTAACAAAAGCGGCTGTAAAAGGAGCGCCAGTTGGCTTTCCTCGCATTTATCAAAGTTTGCGCTTTTATGCGAGATGCGTGCGAGCAATGAAATCCGTTATGCCCGGTAATTGAGTTATGAGGCGCGACCAGCAAAAACAACGCATCAGGACACTGCTTAACACTAACTTAACTTACCCGCAAACAAACCCACAAGCCGAGGCCCAGGACAATGGGGCCCCCGAAGAAGAAGTAACGCCCTGGGAAAAAGTTGCATTTATAGAGCAGAGCAGACGTCACAGACGCCACGAAACGACTGCAAAAAAGGACATAAAACAGGACACGAAGGAGCGAAGGCAGACAAGAGAAATGTAATTAAGGCGACACAGTGGAAGGAGTACCATAAAACATGTACGCAAACAAAAATTAAGGCATAAACTACAATTGTTCAGATTATTGCACGTCGTGAGCTTAATGCAGTAGACAATGGGAGCTGAAAGGACTACACCGCTGCCTGTCGCAGGAAGCCCTGCAAATGGCATGGCTTTTAATGGCTTTTCGCCTGCTTTATAATTTCGCAATTGTCATTCTCGTCACTGGCATGTCAGTGTGGCTCATCGAACTCGTATTTGCCTTTACCGCCACGCAGCCGGCACAAAAGTGTTGTCCTGCGGTCAATGGGGCGTATGTGGAACGTGAATAATTTACGTTTAAATTGGAAAATGACTGGCAAACAAATAAAATTCTAATTGCCGGGTAAGACCCACACACTGAAATGGGGTTACGCTGCCTCAGGAAAATGGCCTGACGGGGTCTCTGACCTAGAAAACAAAAGGTCTAAAAATATTATCTAGAATAGATAGATAATATTTAATCCATACTTTATTAGAAATTTAATAGAAATTATGTTAGGTTAAAGGGCTTTTTATAACTATGCCACTTTTAATAACCATTCACTGGCCGGACTAAGCTCTCAATGATACACAAGTTTTCTCTGCCCATTTATTTTCATATCAACAACAAAATAACTTTGCCAGTAAACCACTTTGGTTTAAAAATGCCTGCAAGTTTTCCTTATTAATTTATGCGCATAGAAAACCAGCTCGCTGGCCCAAAAAACCGCGAAAACTTTTAAGCCCTCTCTTGATTGATAAAAATGGGATAAAGTTGCCAGTTGGCAGAAAACGGAAAAACTTTCCGCCCACCTTGATTTTGGATGACAGGTTAAGTCAGCCCAAGATATTGACCGAAAGATTTTCGAAAAATGCCGCTGAANAATGACTAGCAAACAAATAAAATTCTAATTGCCGGGTAAGACCCACACACTGAAATGGGGTTACGCTGCCTAAGGAAAATGGCCTGACCTAGAAAACAAAAGAGAAAGTTTAAAAATATTATCTAGAATAGATACATAATATTTAATCCATACTTTATTAGAAATTTAATAGAAATTATGTTAGGTTAAAGGGCTTTTTATAACTATGCCACTTTTAATAACCATTCACTGGCCGGACTAAGCTCTCAATGATACACAAGTTTTCTCTGCCCATTTATTTTCATATCAACAACAAAATAACTTTGCCAGTAAACCACTTTGGTTTAAAAATGCCTGCAAGTTTTCCTTATTAATTTATGCGCATAGAAAACCAACTCGCTGGCCCAAAAAACCGCGAAAACTTTTAAGCCCTCTCGTGATTGATAAAAATGGGATAAAGTTGCCAGTTGGCAGAAAACGGAAAAACTTTCCGCCCACCTTGATTTTGGATGACAGGTTAAGTCAGCCCAAGATATTGACCGAAAGATTTTCGAAAAATGCCGCTGAAGGTAAAGTTTGGCAAGTGTTGGGCGGCTTTTATGCGGTTAGGAAAATGAACCCACTGGTTTTGGCAATGAGATTCCCGGAAAGTGCCAGCTGTGGAGCGAAAGAAGCGGACTAGAAAAATATTTCGTTAGGCTGCCTGCGGGGACACACAGCCATCCACGGGTTGGGGCGACGAGGGGGATTTCGAGGGGTTGCCGGGCTGGGGTTGAAGTTCGGATGCCCGCGGGCATCGGAAAGCGAGCGGAGGCCTGTCATTGACAACAGCTGCTTTCATGTCTGTGACCTACTGGCTTGCGTAGCCTACTTTCCGTCGCCTTCGGCGGAGGACCTGCCACTCCTTTTTTTGTCCACCCCGCATTTTGCACGCTCCGGCGGAAGCTGCGCTTAATGGCATCGCCGGCCTTGCTGCACCTAGAATTTCTGGCTGACGCTGACGCTGACACAATTAAGTGCATGAGAAATACTTTGGAAATTTAATTAAACAGCCCGCCCCATTGACGTCACCACATTACCGAGTCAATAGAGCAGAGTGTGTGAGTTTCTTGCCGCCGAAAGGAATGCGCCTCGACCGCCAACTTTATGCCATTTGTCATGTGCCCCCCGTGATCTCATCGATGTCTTCGGGGCGTGATTGTCATACTCGCATGATTTAATGCCGCCTCGATAAGAGTTCCAGGTTCTGTGCCGCTGTATTTCCCAAAGTTGATAGCAGGCGACAAGCAGCAATCATTTCGCAGATCATTTCTGGGTACAACTATTTCTTGCACAATAAGGAAGCACTTTTGGGCCTTGACTGCGAGAAAAGACTGCGAGTTCCGGAACTCTGCAAAGGCAAATGGGAAATAGTTTAGAATATTCAAGATATTAGGGTGAAGCCCTATATTTTGTCTAAAGTGTCTTTGATTTTAATAATTAATCAAGCCAAAAATTGTTCTTAATTGCCATGAATTCTTGTTTCCCTCTTTTCAAACCCACATGAAACTTTTATAAAACAAATAGTGTGTAAACTTTAGGGAACAAACTTTTTCCAAATATTGGTTTGTAATTACTAGGACAACCTCCGATTATTTTGTTTGTAATACCTACAGGAAGGTACTGGATTTCATCAAAACATAATTACGTGTTACATGAAAATAAAAGCCCCTCCTTTGAGCCGTTTAAGAAAATCAAATACACGGGATTCGACACAAAACAAATTATTTAACAAGAAAGGCGCCCGCCAGGTGAACGAATGGGCTGGCAAATTCTCTGCCGAAATGTAATTTGAGTTCGTAAAACATTTACTTTATGGCAAATAAAGTGTACTGCATGGATAGAGAGGGGGAGAAAGAGTGTTTGCCTTGGGTTTGCTGGCAAACATGTTTGCTTTTAATTAAAGGCCAGCAGGGACGGAGCCAGAAACTAAGCAAGCTTTTGCCTGCCGGAACAAATTGCGATATCCGGTGCGGAATGAAATGGAATATTTTGCAATATACTACACAAGGATATGTGCAATTTAAACAGCTGAAAATAGGGTAGGTGAAGAGGCCAGCGGACGCATCCCAGTTCCCAGTTCCAGTTTCCCAGCTCTGTGCACATTGCATTGCACATTATTTATGTGAAATCCATGTTCCATTATATTTCACAAGTGCCGTGCCGGCAGTGGGAAATGAAAAGAAAATGGTTTCTCAGACGGCCTGCCCCTGCCCCTCCTCCACGTAGTTCAAATATTTTTACATGTCAAACAAACTATAGGGAAAAAAGGAGGAAATTTTCTACTTTTGCGTTCGCATTCAACAAGAAGTAGTCGAGGCTGTAAGCACAAATATGAGTTGTACGAGTGCGGGTATTTGTACGTATACACACACACACACACACACGCACCACGATTCAGGGCCATTCACTTGAAGAACTTTCAGGCAGTTGAAGAGATTTCAACAGTTTTGGCCAAACTAAAAAACACAGCCACCAGCCACCAGAGAGCTGCCAATGAGAGTTGACTGATGCGATGGTTTGGCCAACCGAAAAACCCGAAAGTGTAGTAAGTGCGAGTGGAAAATCAAAAGGAAAACATAAATCCCACTCTCGGCCGACAGCTGCTCCGGATGTCGACAATAAATCACAACGCTATGATTTCGCATTTCTCGTTGTTTTTTTTTGGGATGCATTTTAAAATGTGTTTATCAGTGAGTGCTCTGGGCGAAAATTGCGGCAATTGAAACATTTATGTGGCCAAATTTCGATCAATTTGTATATGCAACTTGTGCGCTGTTCATTTAGCCCTCACACGTTGATTTATGGTTAAGCATTTGGGGGGTTTTTGTTAATTTTCTTAGTAAACTGATTCCGGCACCCTAATTATTTATGCATCTATCAAGCATATTTCATTGGCATAAGAACCGACTCTGTCGAGGGGGCGGAATAATAAATGGCATAAATTACAATTCAATTTCTTAGGGCCTATTATTTAATGCCTGACAGGGGGAGTGTTTCGGCCGGAAGCCTCGGCCACGCCTTCTTTCGCAATTCCTACGGCATGTGGGACCGGCCGAGAGCCATAAAGTTGAAGCTGCTGCCAAATAGTAATCATATTTTCGGGCTAAAAGCAAGCCGAACAACAAACGCGCTCAGGATAATCCCATTCGGCACAGGCCAATGATTTCAAATGCGCTGCATGACGCCGCCATCCCATCGCCGCCATGCCACCAGCCACCAGCCACCACCCACCATCCTCTCACTTTTCCCGGTTTTTCTTCTTTGTCCTTGTCTTGGCGTATTCATAATTCGATTTTTCATGCTCCTGCCCCGTCGTCTTTCCCGGCATCTACTTAGGCGCCCCATTTGCTGAGTCGCCTTTTGCCTTTGCCAATGTTTTTGCGATTACGTCGGGCCCGTTCCACTTCACTCCCGGTCGGTCGGCCCAAGGATGTTGCGGAGCTGGTCAGACAAACGAATTATGGATTCCTCGCCATTATCATGGGCCAATGCTCTTTTTGCTCCGGTGTCGGATTATTCGGGGGGCTCGCTTTTATTGTCCTGGGCACGAGCGTGAGTCCTTTTGTTCGCCGGCATGGGCTCATGTGTTCCAGCTAAATTAAGATAGAATTTGAGATATTATTCGCTTCGGGCCTAATAAGCCAAATGGATACAGCAAATTTGATTCTGGGTGTACTCAAAAATATCAAATATGAGGTAAAGGAATTTAATTTTGTTAGAAATGAACAATCGAATATGACTGCAGCTGTCCCATTTCATTTGCACATTTTCCTGGTCGAGTGCTCAAAAGTTAGCCAGAAGAATTTGACGTCAGAAAGTTTCCCTTCAACTGATAAATAATGCATTCTCAAGTGAGTCACAGAGAAACAACAAAGACGAAATCTGATGGTGGATTGTTTGTCGTTTGGCTTGATTTTGCCTTGCAGGCAAACACGTCAGATATAGTTGCCTGGCTCATTTACAACCAGTCCTGCAATCAGTTACTATTTACGAGTATACCCTACAACTAGGATAGCAAATATATCGAATGTTTTATTCTGAGAAGCTTTGGCAGCCTCTAAAAATAGAGAATATAAAGTAGAGAATATAAGTGCAACTAGCTACTTGAAAGAGTATTTAAGCATTTGTCTTTTGAAGCTGGAATTGTTATTTAGCTGGAATTATTATCTTGATTAGCATCAACAATCTAATCGATCTAGCCATGTCCGTCTGTCCGTCTGTATGTATGAACACGTCGTTCTCCAAGATTGTAAGAGCTGGAGCCTTAATTTTATTTGCTTTAGGTTTGTTATATGTGTACACAGATCGAGTTTATTTATAATTTTATCCACGCCCCTTTCCGCCTTCGCAATTTGCATGAAATTGTAGTTTCGTCCACATATAGGACAATATCTCGGAGATGGTAGAAGCTAGAGATATAAATATTTTTGCTTAGAGTTAAAAATTATAATATGTTGCCATGTGCCAAGTTTTAAAGTGATCGGGCATTAAATATTGAAGATACGCCCAACATATATGTTCACCGCCATTCAAAGTGGCAAAGCCGGATGCAGTCGTATTAACCATTCTGCCTTGACTTAATTTGGGGTTAAAATATTTAAACGCTATAACTAAATGATTTTGAGAATAGGTACATGGTATTTTATTGTCGAGAAATCTCGACCACAGCTTTTTCTTTTCTTTTTTTTGTTCTTTTTATTTTTTTTTTGTATTGTATGTCAACCAGGAAAATGTCTCCTCCTTCTGACACAGCCCAGCGCAGTCCTTTTGCTGTTTGTTCCGGCAACTTTTCGCCGCTCCTACTGCTTTTGGCCTTTGGATCTGCTCGCTTCCGCTCCGGACAATGACGGCGCTGACCTTGTCCGAGAGGAGAAGGAGGAGCACGCTTCCTGGCCATTGATTTTCGCCCTCGACAACCGCCCGTCCGGCCCCCTTTGATTCTATCATTTACAGCAAAAACGCAACTCGATTTATGGCCTGGTGTTTTGCTATCTGCTGCACTCTTCATTTGCACATTATTGTGTTGCAGCGAAAGGGAAACATTTTGTTTGACCCGAAACTTGTTCCATTTAGTTCCGCCGTAGTTTTGTATTTGCTAAAAGTTTTCGCTTGCAATGTTTTACTTTTTTTTTTGATTTGGGGCTGTGGGCAGCATTGTTTCGGATTTTTCCCTTTTCCCGCAGGCATTGGCCAGTTCTCGGATTAACTGAACGCATTCCGACCTCAAGTCGAAATTGTGTTTATTTTAATTTTCATTGCTTCATTCCTGCTGGTTGTGAGTGCTTTTTGTGGGCTAATGTGGCGTATGAGTGACGTGCGCTTGTAGAATTAAAATGGAATTTTCGGATAATGCAAAACTTTGAGTTTAATCAGGTTATTATTTATCTGCTATCTCAGAAACGCTGTTTGATTTACGCTATAAGAAATAAAGGAGATGACATTTCAGATTTATGCGAGTGCAATTTTCTATATACAAAGATTTATGGCTCTTTGGAAATTGCGGATTTTATGATGTACGAGGTTTCAAGGGGACAAAAACATAAATTCACAAGCGTTTCGCCTCTTTGTTTCATTAAACATTGACACATTTTGTTTTGATATATGGGAGGATTATGTCATTAATCCCAACAATGTTGCCGAATGACAAAAATAGGAAAAGGTTTTTAAGATTTCGGTTATAATGTATAATAATGTATTCTTAAATGGCTTGAGCACGTTCGATTGCCTTGAGGTCTCTTGGGAAAAGGAGAGTGAACACCTCGCGCTTGGAGGAAAACAAATGGCCTCGATTACATTACAAAATTGGCAAAAACTTATTATTCACTTTAACACACATTTGCGACTGCCGCTTGGCGGCAAACGAGGCCCTTCCTCGAACATGGCAGGCCTGGGTGAGCAGCTGATTGATTTCGGAGGAGTCGCGGGATCCAGGGTCCCAGTTGGGCCTTCCGCGAGGCAGCCAAGAAGTGCCACTAACAGGCGGTGCAGCCGTGAAGTGGCAAGTGGCAGCGGTGTTGCCGGAGGGACAGGCCAAAGCCGAAAGCCGAAAGACAAAGCGCGAACTGAAAGCACTCAGCGATGGGGTACTGCGCCCCAACCGCCGCTGTCAATCCTCCGCAGCCACTTAATGAATGGAAAGTCTCTCTAAACGGCGCCGAGATTGATGACGCACTTGATGCTGCCTCAGCTGGTTGCTGCTGCTCACGCGGAATCTCATTCTCTCGCCCCCCTCAACTCCCCCTCCATTCCTCTTGTGACTGCAAAACTTTGCCGCTGTCGAGTGTCCTTTTTATATACAGTCAGTCACTCAGTCAGTTGATCGGTGGAGTGGTCTTGTCACTACCTCGCTTTTCTTCTTTTCCTCTCGCTTTTCCCTGACTTTTGTGCGCTCGTCGCACTTAACCAACATTTTGTCATTTTGACAGCGAACACATGGCCCCTCGGCCTGCAATGCCCGCATCCGTGTCCTGGCCCCAAAAATCCAGGCTGCCAAAGTGCGGCCAAGTAAAAAATTTGCATACTCAGCGAAAGCGAACGGAGATGCAAACAAAGTAAAACGGAAAACCTACTATATACCCACGTATATACCATACATTTATACGAATTTTAGATGCAAGTGTGTCTCCAATTTTGGCCACAATTTCGGTCCATAAAACTGCCACGGTGATGAGGCACAACATAACATTTCGTTGACTTTCCTTCTGGCTTAACTTTTACTTTTTCTCATTTTTTTTCTCTTGTTTGTATTGTATTCTTTCTTTTCGGAAAATTCCCTTCAAATTTATTCAGCTTATTGCCTGCTGGGGCTAACGGGGCGTATGCGTTATTTTTGTCAGTCTTTTCATCAGACTAAAATCACATTTGGAGTGACAAAGTGAAATGATGAGTTCACATCACAAGAGGCGGCAGATTTCTAATTTTAAGAATTCCATAAGGGCTTTTTTATGCTTACCAAATTTCCTGAAAATTTGCATATAAGGAATGAAATACAAATATTTTTATGAAATACATTAAACTTGCCGGACCATCAGTTCGCTGGATGACAGCTGCCAATATAAAATAATGAATCAAAGAAGATATATCTAAAATAAATTCCCCTTAAATCTGAAGGGGAATTCTCCCAGAATTCCACTCCCGAAAAATATCTAATTAATTTTACTTTGTCAAAGGAAAATAGTTGCAACGTTGTTGCCCCCTTGGGCCAAGGTGGGGGCTATGGCTGAAGTATTTGGGCGGCACAAAGTACATTATTTATAACTAAGATACGTATCTGGGGGGCATGCAACGCATTACGGCTGGGATATTAAACGAAACTCGCAATGTGCCTTGCTGCAACCATCCCAAAGTCCTTGAAAACAATTTCTGTTCGCTTTTTATTTGCAGTCAAAGGAGAAGCGCCCTGGGCCAAAAGTGCAAAGAGGACGATGGAAGTGGCGGATATGCAAGGCTAAAACCATAAACCCAAAGCCGCCAAATGCGAGTGCAGAACAAACTGCGAAAGTGCAACCTGCGCTCAAGTCTAATTAGAAAGCATTGCTCATACGCCGTGTGGGCCGCGAGTGCTGGTGTGTTTGCCTAGAGATTATAGTGAGGACTCTTGGAGAACGCAAGGGTTTGTTCGATTTGTTTTGCGGGCAGTCAAAGAATTACTCTGGCATGCGGCTGTTGTTGCCACAACTGTTGCATGCAACATGGATGGCGAAAACCGGATTATACTGAATGTGGGAGGAATAAGGTGAGTAAACTATGTATTAAACAAAGAAGTACGAGGATTTAACTTATCAAGTTGTATCTGTAATATTTGTTGATATAGTATCTTGTTTATTTTCTTCATAACCATTGCCACATCACGTAGCACATCCTGTTGACTTAATGTCTTCCAGAATTCACAGCCAACACTCAAACCAATTTTCGGAGTAGTCTTTTCTGCCATCGATACGGTATTGTTCTATTTTTATTTGCCGACAGGATATTGGGCCAGGAAAGTTCAATGTATTTCCGTCATTTTTGGGCATTGTTATGATTACGCATGGCAAAACAATAGAGGCGAGGCGATATGAAGTCTGGCCTCGAAGCCGACGCCAACGATATGGAAGGAAACAGTAAGCAAAACAAATCCGAAGCAGCAAAAATGTTCACAATTTGGGTAACAACAGGAAACGTTGGCTCTTTGCTTTCGGGCCGAGTCGCTGTGAAAATACATTTGGCTCTGGCTTTAAGATGTAAGCTCCATTATCAGCGTCGTCATCGTCATCATCATCATCGTCAGCGTGTGTGAAAGTGTTGTTTTTTTTCGGGGATACATGAAAGCCCCATTCCTTTTGGGCCCTTGTCAGCTTGAGCGCACTTTTCTGGCTGAGGGCCTTTATCCTGCTGCAGACTTTCGTGCCTAGTTAATAATTTATGATTCCGTTAATGGGCAATGCGAGAGGGGCGATTAAGAGAAAATCCCTGATCCTTTTGGGTTACTCCAATGGAAGTTTTTACTTGTACATCCCGCATTTTTAATTACATTTATACAGAACAACCCGTTAAGCCATCGTTTGCGGGGCTCTGAATGCCGACCAGGGCGACTTAATTTTATTGCCACTAACAAATTTTAGTCACTCGGTTGACCACATTTTGCAACAATTAACAAACAATTGAAATTGCATCACCGAAGTACAAATTCTAGCTTAGTGTATTTTTTTACCAAAACCACAACATCGACCACTAAAAAGAGAGAAAAAATGAATTTATGTGTTGCCATTAAATTGACACATTTCCATGGGAAAATAAAATATTGCGACACACAAGGAATTACATGCATGCGGTATCAGAAGGGATTTTGTGGTTGCTGCACGAAAATAAACTTACTAAAATGGGAAACTATAGAAAAACTAAATGGATTTAAATCACTTTTATTACTACAAATGGTTGGGACTTCGTTTTTTTTAGAAAAACATGAGCTGTACCTAATTGTTTAATGTTTATTGTTTTAAAGACCGTAGCCTTGCATTTTTCTGTAGCGTTGGATGTTGTTTCGTTTAAGCAAGCTACCAAATCTTTATATAGTTAATTTAACGTGAGTTTCTTGCAGTGCCTGGGCACACATTCACAAGTGTATACTAAAATCTCGCCCAAAGCCGACATTTGCCATCTAAATAGACGAAAGCTTAGGTTTCAGTTTCGCTTAAAGTTCTGGGGATTGCAATAGAATGGGATGTGGGACAGGCGCGGGGGGCGGTGCTGGTGGTTGTAATATGTCACACTACTCGAATGCTTGTTTAAGTCCTGCCTGTGCTCCTTGGTCTCCCTCCAGACCCACACACGCACACACATTTTTGTAGTATACTTATGCGGGCCATGACTGGCATCACGCTGTCAGCTTGCCGACGTTTTTAGCACAAATAATACACGCTACATGTATGTTTGTGCTGATATGTACACATACGGGCATTGTTCGTGCGAGCATTAAATAGAATACATTGTACTGTGAGTATGTTTTGCTGTAAGTTGTTTGCTATTCTCCTAAGTTTCGCATTCAAACGAAGAAACTTGTCGCCTTAAAGGGAACACCTAGAAATGCGCTTAAAATACTTCTCTGTGGCCCCCCAATGGACTGCTAAAGGGGGTTAAGTTTCAGTAGATTTCTTGAATTTTAGCGACAAACTGGGTCATATTTGGAAGATCTTACATTGAGTTTTGATGGGAATTTTTAATTGGGAGCTGCAGTTGTTACATTCGTCTCTATAACAGCGGCAATGCAGCAACGAATANGTAGATTTCACTGAATTTTTGCGAGAAACTGGGTCATATTTGGAAGATCTTACATTGAGATTTGATGGGAATTTTTAATTAGAAGCTGCAGTTGTTACATTCGTCTCTATAACAGCGGCAATGCTGCAACGAATAAGGAAGTAATTAAATTTTAATGAGCTGAAAATGCAAATTCCGGCACACGCTATACAAGTTAACTGAAACTGCTGCGCATGGATGTTCCAAAAGCTGTTGCTTAATTATTTCTCTCGAAGACATGACCATCATGAGAGGCTTTTTCGTTCAACCCAATCATAATAGAAATTATATGAATTTCCCAGCCGACCAGCACGGGTCCTTCTTGGGATTGCGTGTGTATCTGAATGTGTGATGATTATCATTGTGATTACGCGGCATTTTTTGTCATAAAAAAGGGAATCGAGGGTCTGGGAGGGCCGTGGGGCCGGGGGCCGGGGAGATATTGTATAGGAGTGGAATGGCCTGGGAATTGGTGAGTCCCGGATCCTGGGAGCTGCTCATCAGCGCAGACAATTGCGCACTGATTGTATCTTTGATACGCGCACGCAGGCAATAAACTTGCCTCTGTGGTTGCCTTTCAACACAAATACATTATACTTAGTGTGCGCCGCTGGTTGTTTGTTTGTGCTGGTGTTTGTATTTGTGTTTGTCTTTGTATTGCTGTTGTTGCTGGTGATGCTGCGTATTTCCGCTGGCATTTTCTCTTGCCATTGTTGGGATTTGTTCGGGCGGTGTCTGCCCTTTGCCAGCGCCCTTCAATCCCGGCCCATTGTGTGCGAATTAAACGAAATGGCTAATGAAAAGTTTAACAGTCAATAAATAAAGCGAGCGGAGGCATCAAGCATCGCAGTCTACTCGTACAAGATGAATGCTGATTTCCTTCCATTCAATTTCCTCTTCAAAGCCCCCTAACTCGTTTATTGGATTCAGCTAAATAGTTGATGTGCTTTGTAGTTAAAAATTCCCATTTAATCTCCTGGAAAATGCTGCAAGACTGGCGCACCTAAATAGGGCCTATTATAATAGCATTACCGTGGCGATATTCCTATTGAAATGCAGCTAGTTCAAGCAGATTCCCCTGCACAAAAGACCAACCTGCAGTGCATTCGGAATGGCAATTCAATTTCCATTTCGCGTTGAACTGCTAGACGGTTCGCCGGCCATCCTGCAAAAGTGTCGCATTGTCCTGGGCACTTCAAAGCTTTGTCCTGGGGAATGGCAACGCGGAAGGAGGAATGGGTGGTGTGGCTGACAAATTGCTGACAAGCATTCTGCGGCATTTACTGCAGCAACAAAAAAGAAACATGAAACCGAAACCCAAACAAGAATGGCGGAAAGCAAAAGTAAAATGCAAATGCTCGTGCCAGTTTCACTGCTCAAGTAGCCGCTTAGAGGCAAGAGGTAAAGACAATGGCTCAAAGCGGCTCCGCCCGCATACGTAGACCATAAAGGAAGGGGCGACCGGCGACCGCAGCAACAATTCTAAGAGAACTGTGGGAACAGGGCAGGGCTGACAAAACCACAGCCAACACGGAGGACAACAATTTAAAATCAACAGCTGCGCGTGTCCTGGTAGCAGCAGCAGAGGCTGGTAAAAAAGTTTAAGTAGCGACTTGAAACGCTTCGGGTCTGGTTTTTGTTTTTGGCTAAATAGCCATGACTTGCGGGTGGGCGGGTATAGGGGGGTAAAGGGTGGTGGCGGAAATAGCAAAGTAATAAATAAATTTCCTGCTCTTTTGCTGTTTTATGTTTGGACCGCTTTATTGCGGCTTCGTCTGCAGCGCCTAACGCTTCATTAACTTTTTGGGGCTTTTAATATACTCGGCCAGGACCGGGTTTCCGCTCCCTATTCCGCTGCCCTCCCCCTCATCCCCACTTCCTGCCCAATCCTGCCCCCCAATCCGCTGTTGTTGTCACTCAGTCAGGCGTTCGTTCATCGAGTTCGCTTCTGTCTGGAGCGGCCACAAAATTGGAAAACATTTTTGGTTTCTTTTTGTTTGTTTTCACGTTTTCCCTTATTTTGCTGTTGTTGGGGGGATTTTTTGAAAACTTCAGCAGAAAAAAAGGGGCCATAAAATAAATAAACACTGAAAACGAAACGAAAACCGCCGCCGGCCCCGGAGAACACAAAAAAACAGCCGAAAAGCGCCAAAAAAATTGGCTCACTTTAACCCTTCTGGGTGTCGAGGTGTGAGTTTTAGTGACACTTTCGCTGGCGGGCATCTTTTGAGGCCGAAAACTTAAATCCCAAGGGTTCCTCCTGCATAAAACTCACAAGTTTTCAAATTAAAATATCTAACAAATTTAAAGATTCCGTTTCTAAGGTTTTTTTCAAGTCTTTAAAGCCAAACCTTGATGGTAAATTAAATACTTATTTAAATCCGATTACCAACCAATATTTATTCTTAAAACCAAAATTGCAGCTCTCTCGTTGTAAACCAAAGAAAATCCCAACAATTCGCTCGAACTAAAGACTCTTATTTAACTGGTCTAACTTTCGCTCAAACACGCAGGGAAACCAAAGTTTTGTACACTTGTTCTGCTGCTAAATAAACTTCACAAAACTAGCTGCAGAACAACCGCATTTGGAGCCTCAGCTGCGGGGGCTCTCGAAGGAACAAAACGAAGAAATGGGTTAACTTCTGTGCCACGAGTGCGTTGAATGTGCGTTGAATGTTGTGCTTATGTGCGAGCGGCAATTTTTTAACGTACAAGCTAGGAGGAGCACAAAAAATGAACAGGACCACAAAATCATATTGTAAGCCTTGTCAGTTGGCAAACACACACTCCACCGTACACTCGTGCGTATCCCTAGCTATTTCTATACGTCCTTGTGCAAGGACCTCCATTCCATTCTCCCTCTTCGCATCCTTGCCTCTTGCCCCTTGCTGCGTGTGCGTGTGTTATTTTAACAGCAATTTTAATGAAGCGCGAAACCGTTGAAATACAATTTGTAAAGCCGAGGGGTTGCGGATAAGGATGTGCGCGGGGCCGGGCTGCAGGAGCAGCAGGACCGGCAGGACCGACAGGAGCGGCAGGAAAAACAAACTCACAAACGTCTGCCAAAGTGAAAGATATCGAGGGCAGGCCGGGAAGGGAAATATCTTTTCAGGGCCTCTGGTAGCGCCGAATAAAAATGGCTCGCAAACGCGTTTTGGGCACTGGCCCGCTCGCTCGCCTGTTACTTTACTTTGCGACTTGCCAGCGTGTTTTGTTCGCGCGTTTGTGCGAGTTAATTAAAAAGGGTTTTAGAATCAGCGCACAAAGGGCCCCCGGCGGCGGGGGTGCTGGTGCGCTGCCAAAGGCTAAAGGCGAAAGTCTTCATATATTTCAATGTAATTTCGTCTAGGTCATGGGGGCATTAGGACTTATGGCTAAATTTGTTTTGTCGGGCGTCCCTCATAAAGAAAACTTGGGGCCTCGCCGTAATTTCAATTGTAAGCACACCCCGCTTGGAGTTTTTTTTTGGGCCTCTGTAAATAAGATGTAAGCGCGCTTTACTCCCAGTTTTAATATACGCCTTAAATAAGTCTAGCTCTCTATTAGTAGAAAAACTCAATCCTAAAAACCGCTACATAATTTCATATGCATTATGAGCTTTGGTTTTTGCAAGGTTTCAAATGATGTACCCCAAACCACTTGCCAAATCCCATTTAATTGAAGCTGCAACAAGCTGAAGCTGTTTGGCAAATGATGCCATGCAATTTGGGTAAAACTTTAATGCGAGATACTTACAAACACTTGGCAAGTTTTAAGTGGCCGCATCTGAAAAATGCAGCACACAATCCCTTGTTCCTTTCAAGCTGCCACACTTGTGTGCAGAGCCATGTTGTTGGCTTACTCGTGGTGCAAAGGACATTTTCCTACCAGGACAGCGCTCGTTTCTACTCTTTTTTAGAGGGCCCACGACCGTTATGTTTGCCCAGCGCCGGCAATGTTTGCTGTTTTTCAGCGTCTAGTGCAGCGCGGCAGCCTAAGCAAATATTTGAGCAAGTTAATAGCCACAAGCGGTTGGCAATGGCGATGCAATGCCTGCCAGCTCGTCCCCATCGCCGTCCCATCGCCCGGGTCTGCGTCTGGCTTTTGTGGCGCCTCCGGCATGTCCCCAAGATTTCCAGCCGGGCAACAGTAGGGGCGGAATGTAGGGGCCCCGCCCATCAATGGCTCTTCTCACGCCAATGCGCAATACACTTCCACTTTATGCACATTTCCGGACCAACGCGGCAAGGAAAAAAACCGCGGCTGCAGGACTTTGCTCTCGGACTGCCAGATACCTGTTATTTGCGATTTAGGAGCTATTTTCAACATAATCCGTAAGGAAACGAAAAGCTCGAAGTTAGGCCCTTTGTCCGTAATAGTTACTTTGTGTTATTATTTTATGAAATTGAAAGAAATATATAGTGTACTAAGGAAAGTGTTATTTAATTATTTAACCTAAGTAGCTGCAACTAAAGAATACAAGAATATTGTATATTCAATTCCTTTAAATCCAAACCAAACGGCACCTACGATTAATTTCAACTGTTATGCGGCATTGCATATTTGAAATCATTATACTAGTTACTATATACAAATTAGCTTGTGTTTCTTTATTTCGATTTTTGGCAAATAAAGCCGTTTTTGCCACAGCATTTGCAACAATGTTACAGCACATGTGGCTACTTTTTGTAAGGCAATACATGCAACATATCGCATTGCTCTTGCAGTACAGGGTACTCTCATACAAAAGGGAAATGTGCACAAAACGACAGGCGCGCTGCTGTTTGCGACGAGTGCGACTGTAACTGGGGGGCCTGGCCGGGAGGCTGCGGCGCGGAAATGCCATGGCTGTCGGCTTTCGGCCAACAACAAAAGGCCCGCAATGCTCACAGTGGTGGTTCTTAGAGCCAGACGGGTGCGTGTATGATGCATCGGAACGTTTCCATTTGAAGTGGCATCAAAGCCATCATCGTTTTCCCATTTGCAGTCGCCTTTGTTGCTGCAGCTGCGGGTTCTGCTTCTGTCGCCGAGCTAACATTTCTACCTTATTGACTGCAACAGCATTTCGGCCCCATTTTCATGCGATTAGCGGGGACGGCGTGAAAATCGATAGCATCTGCGGTATAAAACCCCCCGGTTGTCCGCCCCAATTACGGATTATGTTGAATTTTTAATTACTCGGTTGATTTTGGTACTGGTCGAGGTCAATTAGGTAGTCCGATATAAAGGCTTAAATCGATAAATCGTTTATTTTTGGCAACATGGTAAAATAAACTACTTTGAGGTTGAAGTGCCCTGATTGTAAACTTTTTAAAAGTCCTTAGATATGGCACATTGCTTGGGTTGTTTTATTTTAATTCGAATTTGAAGCAGCTAATTCTTTAGACAAATATTTTCAGGGCATTCCCAAGTTTCAGAGAATAAGAAACAATTTAGGTATGTTTTGGCATAAATTTTTAATAAATATTAGTCCAAAAAGTGTAGAAATAAACAGTGTTCAAATATATTTATTTGTATTTAGAAAATGCATTTCTAAGAAAAACTAAGAGAAATAGAATATGGGAATGAAATCATAATTTAATTTGTCTTTTAGTGAATTTCCGTTAGGAGGGATCCTTGTAAATTTCCTTGGCCATCGGCATCCCACTGTGCGAAAATCGCATTATAGCCATAAAACGAGATGTGCCTGTAAAAGCATTTAGCCTACTCAAGGGGGGAGGTAATGGGGAAAAGTGTAAGGGGGCTGCAGGGACGGCGGCTTATTGCTGACACATCCTGCTGTACGTTCTATAGGCAGTTTATTGGGTTAAGTGCGATGCATCCTCCGGCAGACTGGGGGCGTGAGTAACCGAATTTGATTTTTCACTTATCCGCACTTATGGCGCGCGGTTGCCACGCGTTTTCGATGCGTTTTCCAGGCGACTCTAGCGCGTTTGTTTACGCTCTTCGGGAGTTTTGATTGCATACTTTGGGGCTGAGCAAGCGTAAGCTGCGGAAATGTCTTGATTCGGGTTACCCTGGTAATCCCTTTGTTTACCCTGTCATTGCTGCGATTGCTTGCCTGCTTGCCTGCTTGCTTGTTGGCACTCCCACTCTCCTGCCTTATTTTTTATTCGCCCCACTAGCTTATCTGCGCCGTGTCCATGGCCATTTTCCGGCTAATGATCAAAGTGCTGGCAACGGTCCGGTGTCCCGACGGGTCTCGCCACTTTTTCCACCGATTTCGCCTTTTTGGCAGCCTTCAGCCGGCTGCCATAACAATGTAATCGAGTGTAGACACTGCGATAAAGTCGGATTGCCTGGCACTTAGTGCGCCGTGTCGAGGGCAGCGGCCTGAGAAAAAATGTTCCGGGAAATTGGCCAACATGGCTGCGAGGGTCGCCCGTTTTGGGATTCTTTTTTTTTCGGGCCTGGGTTTTGTTTTTTTCGGAACGATGTGCAAATGCTGAATTACAGTAGTTTGTGCGGCAGCAGGATAATTAAAGTATGGTGGCAGTTTATAACATTTTTGCCGGACGGACGGACGGAGAGACTGGCCATTGGGTCTGGTGAAAAATGATTTTCAATTATGACCCGCACTCATGCCTGAACTAAGAACTACAACGCTCGAGCGCACCTGTGCACGCGCCTCAATGCGCACGGCTGCGCTTTTGGCAATCATCAGCCTCCTGCCTCCCGCCTCCTGCCGCCTTCTGCTTCCTTAACTGACTTCGATAGTTGGTGCTCTTAGCTCGGTTTTGGCTGCTTTTTTGCGAGTTGGCCACCTGCCATTTGGGGGTATTAAAATTGCCCATGGATCATTTGCAATTTTAACAGTTTTACCCAACTTTCTGTCTCGCTGCTGCTTTTTGCTCGCTTGCAATTTTCGGTTCTCACACTCACAGTTGAATATTTGCATCAAATGGATGCCAAAATCAATTTAAAATAACTGCCAAGCCCGAAAAAACCCACTGGAATACAATAATTGCGTATGCGACATGTGGACTCACGTTGGGGATTCTTTTGTTCGATTTTGAAACGGATAGCGGGCGAAATCGAATTAAGTGTGAAGCTCAAATGGCATAAAATATAATCGTAATATATGAATGTTTTGTGGGGGGACTGGTGATGAGGATTATCAAGCTCGACTGGAATTTTTTCAATTATTTATAGTATGCAAACAATCTCGAGCACGAGCACTTTGTCGGCTCTATATGAGTGCATTTAGTCTTGCATGCCTGGCCATAAATAAATCAATCTACCATGCCCAGTTGCACTTTGGCCTTTGCCAATAGTGTAAAAGCAATTTGTCGGCATTGTAGAATTTGAAATACAAATTTTAAATAAATTGCATACAAATGCGCTTATTCAATTTCAAAAATAACAAAGTGGAAAATAGGGAAAAGTTTGCCACTAACCGCAAAGCACTTGACACGCTCAGCTGCTGTCCAATCTAATGGACAACTTGCCGTTCGTTCCTCTTCGCTTTCTGTGCGCTGATGCCGGATGAAAGACGACCTGCTGTGTGTGTCCTATGTGTGCTGTGTGTGCCGAGTGTTGTGCTGTGTGTGCTCGCCTAAATCCCCCAGCTATGCAGATGCAGATATAGTTACTGGAAACCATTCTGGGGCCAAAACAAAACGTCGGAAAATACCAATAAATGCAAATAAATTTAAGCTTATTTCTCGTAGATGGACGAGCACGTCCTCAGAGCTTATCCTTGTTGTTGCTGTTGCTGCTGCTCACTTTTTCCCCCCGTCTGCCTTGGCTCTATGCAAAATCATTCAGTGTTTCGCTCAGTGTAAGCTGTGAGAGTGCTTGTTTGCACTCCTCTCGCCTCCTCGGGGCTGTTGGCAAAGCAAAATAATGACATTCAGATCAGAGTGCGCCATAAACAAAGCCAGGAATCTATCGGCAAACAATGGGATCGACCGTAAATAACCGGGTATTACTTGGAGGGCCGTAAACGACGAGAAAAAACATCTCACTGGACTTTTTTTGTTGTTTTTATTCTGCATGTTAAACTAAGATTTGAGTCGAAAGCTCACACACAACTCATTCGGCCTCGTTTTGAAAATAAAATTTTGCCTTATCCCGTTTGTCAAATGCGCAAACGTCCAACATAAGTATTTTAACGAGGAACGAAATATAGATCCTTAAATATAAATTACTGGCTACCCCTCGCGCTATCGGAACACCTCAATCGGGCACACCAGGCTAACACCCCTCGCGGAGGGGACAATAGGGCTCCTGCCTAGGAGTTCTTCTGCGTCACCTTCATGATGACACTCTTTACCTCCGTGTAGTTCCTAAGGGCATACTCGCTGTTCTCGCGCCCGTGGCCGGACATCTTGTAGCCACCGAAGGGCGCCTGGGCGTGAAGGACGTTGTAGGTGTTTACCCACACCATGCCGGCACGCAGGCCGTTCACAAGGTGATTGGCCTTGTCGAGGTCCTTGGTGAATACTCCGGCGGCCAGACCGTAGTTCGAGTTGTTAGCTCGCTCAATGACCTCGTCGAGTTTCTTGAAGCGGATAATCTGCTGCACGGGCCCGAAGATCTCCTCGCGGGCAATGGTCATGTCGTCCTTAACGTCAGCGAACACGGTGGGTTCCACAAAGAAACCGGGTCCCTCGGGACGCTTGCCTCCTGCCACCAATTTGGCGCCCTCCTCCTTGCCGCTATTGATCATGCAGAGAATTTTTTCCATCTGCTCCTTGTTGACCTGGGGTCCCTGCTCCGTTTTCAAGTCGAAGGGGTTGCCCAAGGTGCGCTTCTTAGCACGCTCAGCGCTGCGCTCCACAAACTGATCGTAAATTTTGTCCTCCACATAAGTTCGAGAGCCTGCACAACAGCACTGGCCCATGTTGAAGAAGAGACCAAAGTGAGCCGTTTCCACGGCGTAATCCAAGTCCGCGTCCGCACAAATAATGTTGGGCGATTTGCCGCCCAACTCAAGGGTTACACGCTTTAGATTTGTTTTGCCCGAAGCCTCCTGAATGAGTTTGCCGACTTCGGTGGATCCCGTGAAGGCCACCTTGTCGACATCCTTGTGTTTGGCCAGTGCAGCTCCGGCTGATCCGTACCCAGGTACCACATTTATCACACCCTCCGGGAAGCCAGCCTCCTTACACAACTGGGCAACGTACAGGGCAGTCAGAGGGGTCTGTTCCGCCGGTTTCAAGACAATTGTGTTGCCGGTGGCCAAGGCGGGACCCAGTTTCCAGGCCATCATCAGGAGGGGGAAGTTCCAGGGTATGATTTGAGCGCACACGCCGACGGGCTCATGGCGGGTGTAGGTCATAAAGTCACCGTCAAGGGGAATTGTCTTGCCGTGATTTTTGTCTGCCCAGCCGGCGAAGTATCGAAGATTCTTGTAGGAAAACGGGATATCTACGTTGTAGGACATGGCAAAGGGCTTTCCGTTGTCAAGGGTCTCCAAGCTCTACAATTAATATCAATATAAACAATTGGAAATTGCTTGAATTTAGATTGAGTACTCTCACAAGAGATGAGGATACTTACAGCCAAATAGAGCGCGTCGCGCTCTATGAGATCGGCCAGACGGTACATCAGACGACCGCGTTCAGAGGCATCCATGCGGCGCCAGGGAGAGCCCAATCTGTTAAAACCAACAATTAAAGATATCCCATTGGATAAACTCCTGGAAAACTCACTGGAATGCACAACGAGCCGCTTGGACGGCAAGATCGATGTCCTCTTTGTTGCCTTCCTGGATTTCGGCGATTTTCTTCTCAGTGGTGGGATCGAAGGTTTCAAAAGTTTTTCCGGATTTACTCTTATGCCACTCATTGTTGATGAACACCTAAAACAAATTAATTATACACCATCAATAAACGCCTTGTTTATTGCCGTATCATCAAAGCAGTCTGGCCGATCTACTTTAATTTTATTTAGAAAGTTCTATGGGCCCGCCAAGCCCTTGATGGGGTGTGATTGTTAGCCACCTGTGCGTGTGCCCTCCAATTGGATAATCGTAATCGGATGATCGTTCAGTTGGCATGTTGGCCGTCAATCATCGGAACCCCATGTAATCTGAAACGTTCGCCAGCTAACTGATTAGAATTGAAATGTGGAGACCCGCGTCACGTCATCCCCGTGTCGGCTTCTGTTTATAAGAGTGTTGTGTTCTGTTTATATTTCCTTAGCATTTCGCAATCGTTTGGCGAATATAAAACTTTCCGCCAGACACCGGCGAGCATAAATCTAGCAACAACATGGCACGTGTACAGCGTGTGTTGTCCGTCTGGTTCGTGGCCAGACGATCGAACAAGTTTGGTCTAAATTAGTAAAGTGTGCCAAGTTATCTTTAAAGTGGAGCCCCCAAAAAAAGCAAGCTAACAATGATAAGGAATGGAATATACCATGGCCATGAGTATGCTGGGAAATCTACCGATGAGGGAAATTATTTTGATTACGATTGCTATAAAAAGAACTAATATAAACAGGTGCAGCTGCTGCGGATAACAGCAATTATAACCCAAACAAAAAACCATCTTCAGTAACTTAAATGTAACATAAATTATATTATTTATCTATTTAAGTGTTTAATTATTAAGCAAAAGAATATACATATATCTGCAAATCAACAAAAGCAAACACGGCTAGTATTTAATTTCAGTGTAAAAAGCTCCGGTTCTAATTGCGCACCATTGGAAAATAAAGCTTGTACAATTGTTTAATTTATGCAAATTTCCCTAGCGGCAGCAGAAAAACCGCAAAGATGCCGAAGCAGGAAGAACGAAAGAGAATTCGTTTTAAACAAATTGTTTTTCTTGCGGTTGCTGTGACATAACAAAAAACGCAAAAAATACAAAAAGTTTGAGCAAATAACAAAAACAACAGCCGGCGAGGGAACACGCTTCCCATATTCGCTTTTGCATTAATTTTGGGCTTTTGTCTATTTTTGCCGGTTGTTTTCCTACACAATAGAAAATTACATTCCCCATGTTTTCTAATAACTATAGCACTGGAGTATTTTAAGGGTTAGGTGCTATCAACATAGTAGCTTTTAAAAAACTGTCAGAGCTGTCAATTTTTAATTATTAAAATCTGAAAATATTGCCTTTCCAATGCGACAAATTTGACTTTTGACCCGTGTAGTTTTAGGGAGTTAGAAGCGATAAACATTCGCAGTACGTGATCTGAATACTTCAAGGGTCTGATTTTCGTTCATTTGCCAATTTCTTTGTTAAGCCCCCCGATTGGGGGAATCGAAAACTGGAAAACCAAAAACTGGATTTAGCATACATACGTATGTATGTATGTATGTATATGTATGTATATAGGGCATTAGGGAAGCTCTGAAATGAGGGAGGGGCCGCAGCTGGAGCGATAACAGCTGCAGTTGCCTGCTCGCCTCAAGGTCAACTTAAAAACACGTTTACTCGCCACTCGCGCCGATCAACGCCTTCGTTTCTGTATCACTTTTCACTTTTTTTTTCTAAAATTAGTATTAATTTGTTGTACTTACTCCGGTGTACTGAATCTTGGGGTTGGTATCTGGCTTGGGCGGACCTGCGGAGAAGTTAGCCGCAGACGCCAAAAAGCTTTGCTGCTTCAGCAGGGAACCGGTGACGCTCTGCAAACCGCGTAGCATTTTGGAGTTTTAGACTATTCAATTTATTTAATTTCCCGGCGAAAAACGGATCAACTGGCCACAAAAACTGGAACTGCGTGTTAATTTGTGAACAGGCCTCGGGCAACTGTGCCAAATCTTCAGGGCAACCGCTCGCGAAAGCTACGGTGGAACGTTTCTGGTCGTCCCCTACGCCAGTGCTGTGTTAAAAAAAAAAGCTTAAAATTTTCCTGCCGAATGAGCGTGTTTCCTAGTGTACGAGTAAATAAAAACTGTCGAGAATAGCTCAAAACATCTCGTATGTAAAAGTGCAGAGGCTACTTTGATCGTTTTTTTAACTATATAAAACTCTATAAAACTAATATAGTAGATCCTAGTAGCCAGAGATTTTCAAAGTAGAAAACATATTCAATTATCGTAGATATGACGTTGCAATTTAATTAATAACTATAAAAATTTGCGGTGTTTGTTTTTAACATAATTGATGCAAGTTTGAGGAATAAAGAAAGCTCTGCCATTTAGATATTAAGCATATATGTACATTTGGCAGAAAAAAGCTAGTTTGCCAACCCAGAAAGCTTGCGAGAATTAGACGGCTGACGTAGAAGACTGTAGAATTCGTACAATCTTCTCTGAGAAGAGCGCTTTAGCGCAATGGCGAGTGGAAACAACAACAATATGTAAGCAAATAAAAAAAAAACACTAAAAATACATTAAATAAATTGCATTGGCGTGCGGTGGATACATTGTATGAGAAGGAAATATGATAATATTGTTTATCCAATTGGCAGTGCCTGGAAAGAGAAATAAATACAGACATTCTCATAAATCTCCATGGCAAGCTTGGGTGCATATATTATCATACGATTTTTTTTAAAGACCCAACGTTCTAGAATCGGTTTTAGTGTTTATTTTGGTTTTTTCTCAATGACTTGCAGATATAATGCGTGTTTGTTGAATTTCGTGATTATAGGAAACTAAAGCCGAATGAAATATGCAAAGGAAAATTATTGGCCAGCTTATCAACATTTTAATACGCATTGATTGCAGTCTATTTAATTTATTTTAAGTATTATATATGATCTTTTGTCTATGTATATGAAAGTGCTTGGATTTTTAAAGCAAATACATTTTGTATTAATTATTTATTGATATCTCTTCACCATTTGAAACTAGTTAAGGGTCGGAGCACCAATATTTTCGGGATTCCCTTAATTAAATAAATTATTATAAACGTTATATTGCTTTATAAGAACGACAAAACTATAATAAATCAGAGATTTCCATCTAATATTCTAGAGAAAACTAGGAGTAATTTAAACAGTGCTTTCCTTGTTTTGCTTTACCCGTCGATAAACCTATCTGATTCGTCAACATTTCTCACTTTTTCACTCACCATTCAGTTGGTGTATAAATTATTTCAGCATACTTTTCGACTGCCGCACATAATAAGCAAGCAAAGAAATTGATGGGCCAACAGTGGAGCAACATTTATTTGAACATAATTCATTAAATACGATTTGGGCCAATTTGTCAAAATCTGTGGAAATTTATTCCACTCGTAAATTGAAAGCTCAGCGCAGCTGTCAAGTGAATCACGCATACGCATCGTTGGCCGAAAAAAGCGGGCCCGCACAAAAGCAATCACGGTCGGCAAACTAATTCAATACAATGCCCTCACAGAAATTGCATGCAATTCGATTCGAAGCTGAGCAAACATTTGTTTGCACCCATCCCGATCCGTTTCGAGAGCTGCCAAGGCCAATTACCATCGGGCAGCCCGAATAAACTTTAATGGCAATTGTTATGCGGCGGTCCCTGGTTATTGATGATTCGGCTCCTGTTGATGTTGCCTTTGCTGCGGCCGGGGCTGCTGTCCTCAGCCCGATGAAATATTTAATAACCCAGAGCAAACAGTTTGGCGTAAAAAATAAATTGCATATGGACAGCTCAGCTCAGCACAGCACAGCACGGCACAGCGGAGCGGCAAAGGACAACAGGGTACTCGGCAGGACACGCACTTAAATGTCACTGATTGCTGGGGCCCTGCATGCGGGTTATAAATGTGAAAATGAAATTTACAACAATTTGTTGGAAATGACTTGCAATTGAATTTAATTACGACTGCTGGGAGGCGTTGCTGTTGCTGCTGCTGATGCTGCCGCAGCCCGTGCTCGTATAATTTTATGGATGATTACGTAAATTAAGTTTGGTTTTGTGTGCGGTGGGATGATATTCGCACTCGTGTGCTGGCTGCAAATCTGATTAACGCACATATTATTCGCCTTAGCGGGGAATTGAAATGGATGCTTTCAAAGGAACTATTTGCAGAATTTTACCAGTAATTGCTTTTGTCGGTTAAGATTCCATTTGCATTTTTCACCGGGGGGTTTATCTGGTTCAACACATTTAAATGATGTGAAAGGATTTGGCTTGATTGATGCTTAATATGTAAAATGCAAACGGAAAATATCTCCCCCCACGCATCGTCATAAGTGTATTCAAGTCACGGATGCCTTAAACGCTTTACAATACAAACTTGCAAATTGACTTCTGTTTGGCCAGCCAATATCAACAAAATGCCAAACTGGATGAATGGAAAATCCATCAATTTCTGCGGTAATGATCTCTGTCAAAGGCCACATCAAACAATGGGAAACCCTAGGCCACAGTCTACGTGACCCAGTTTGGACTTTGGCCAGAAATATAACCGGGAGCCCTAATGTTTTATGCTTTGGACACACAAGAAAAAATGAGAAAGTGGCAGCGGGCAAGGAGCGAGTAAAAAACGTCGAGGAAGAGCCGTGGGAAAAGCGAAATGTATGCAAATGGCTTATGGCTGGGTTTTGCTTACACTTGCTTGACCCTCTCGCTTTTTCTGCTGCCGTTTTTTTGCTTGCCGCACTAGTGGGTTCCACCTTTTTTTATCGCTCACTCGTTCGCCCAAAAGCCAACAGACTCCTCGGGTTTCATGGCTCGATATAATGGCAGAGTGGTCCTCCGTCCGTGGGGGGATGTATGCAGAGTTATGGCCGAAGTAATTTGTTAAGTTATTATCCAGCACACATGGCGTATGCGCAATGCATGCTAGTAGCAGTAATTCGCATGCAAATTTCTGCCCAATTTATTCTCATCCCTTCTGGTGCTCCTCTCGTTGCAGATATGAAACCTACAAGGCCACGCTCAAGAAAATACCCGCAACACGTCTCTCCCGACTGACCGAAGCACTGGCCAACTATGATCCGGTGCTCAATGAATACTTCTTCGATCGCCATCCCGGGGTCTTTACCCAAATCCTCAACTACTACAGGTGAGTGTCACGGTGTTCTCGCATCCTGGTGTCCTGGTGGCAGGGCTAATTAAGCCACTGAAAGCTGTTTAGACGTGCAATGACTGTGAATGAGGGTCGGGGCCTTTAAGCATGGTAATTACATCATTTAGTTTGGGGGGCAAAAACAGAGCCAGAGCTTAGGTCGGCCGGCCCCCTCAACTGCTTTCACTTTGCCATTTCATTTTGCAGCTACCTTTTGGAATTTCAATTTTCCTCCTGCCTGCCATGATTGCTCGCCTGATTAATGGCGCACTTAGCAAACATATCAACAGTCAGTGGCCGTTATAGACGGCTTGATGAATAAACAAACTAATAATTTAATTGCTCTGCAACCGGCCGCCTGCCCCCGGGAGCTGCAGAGCCCCAAAAACTTGGCATGCCCATTAATCTAAAGTTTTTCAGCTGCAAAAGTTTATTCAACATTTTCGGGGTCATTAGCGGGCTCATTTATCTTTGCCGTGAGCTGAGCTCTGCAGACGGGGGTGCCTCGCCGTAGTGATGACTTAAGTTGTTTAAAATTAATGAAAGTTTGTTTTGCTCATCGCCCCGTTTTCCCATTTCCGCAACCTGCAACTGCAGCAGGACGAAACATCGCCGTCAGCGTCTCGCACAGCTCGCTTCTTCATTGATTGGGCAGGACGAAAGGTATCCGTGGCTCTGGGGGCTTTGGCCAAACAGTTTCCAACTCAATTAACCGGGCACCGGCACCGCCAGCTAGTAAAATGGTGTCAAAGGGGGGCAGCATCATCAGCAGCAGCAGAAGCAGAAAAAATGTTGCACGAACCCGCGTTGATTGGAAATGAAACTGAGTCCCCTTGGGGGAAGCGGCGGTGCGGCTGGGACCCCAGGACCCCAGGACATGGGGGAGTGGTGTAATCAAATTATGCACGCACCAAATGGTTCAGACAATTTATGTGAAAAGATTTCATAAGGATACAGCCAACTGGAAGCAAAAGTGCATAAAAATAATAAAGGAAATGGGCATTGCAATTGTTATTTGTCGATTACTTGCTTATTACATTTTAGAAACAAATGGGCAGTCCAGAAATTGTATAATTGAGCTCTAGATAATTACAATTTAGTGACCACTAGCAGATGAAAGTCTGTTGTTATTCCTTTAAATTGCATCTGCATTCCCGAAAAGCCCCAGACCAAATGTGTGTCATTACTTATGTGCGAGCTGCTTTATACGGCTGATCGCCCTTTTTTCTGCCGTTGAGGTCAACTATAAATACATTGATTGGCGGTTGCACGCTGCGTATTCGTAATATTTGGAATGCACACTTGATGGAGAAATAAAAGCCGACGAATGTCGCAGGTTCGAGGTGAGGTAGGTGGATGGAATTGCGGATTTTATGGAGGAAACCAATTAACGATCCGTGCGAGTGCGCGGTGAGAATTATGGCGAAAAGCCATGACAATGACTGCAGCGTACAGCAAGAGATTAAAAATGGAATGAATAAAATGGGAAATATATCGAAACATCGATACCCTTTTAGAGAGTTCCTATATCAAAAAGAACCTGTGAGGTAGGGAAAATATCTTCATAACTTGAGTGGGTAAACTCTAGCAGGTTTTCAAATATAATTCTGTTTTTAAACCCTTTATAAGCCCCTCTAATCCCTTGAAAGGACTCTGGTTTCGCCACAATTACTCGAAACTATTAAAAACACCCCACAGTTCGCTGATGAACAGGCCAAAAGCCAAATCCGTGCGCTGAGGCTATGGACACGAAATCGAGGCGTATCTGGCTTTTGAATAAAATCTACCATTTTGCCAGTTCGCAATGCGTCAGGGCCTTTCCCTCGTTATTTTTTTAATATTTTGTGAAAACCCTTTTTGTTGGACTACCAAATGATTCCAACAAGCTCAAAAGCGTGGCCAGCGAAAAAGTTGCGGCAAATATGTTGGCTGCGCTGCCACAAAAAAAAGGAAAAGAAAGAAAGGACATTCAGGATGTGCACACGTGGCGTCCGTACAAAAAAACCTTGAATATGTCTGCATGAATATGTGGAGGCATCGTTGGCGGGCGGCGGGGGGAGTGAAGATATCATCCAAAAATAAAACCAGGCAAGGGCTCGAGCTCTTTCCCGCTGACTGTCCGGCAGCTGATATGGCATTACAACTGCAGACAAGGACGAGGACGAGGACGAAAACGAGCAGCAGTCCTGCCCAAATACCACTCTTTTAGCCGGAACTCCCTTGCAGGCATTTACTGCAATTTGCTCACATGCCCGCACCACACTGGGCGAAATGAAAGCATCAAAAATTGTTGCACACGGCCAAGAGAAAGGAAACAATGGCCAAAAGAGCATTATGAATATGCTGAAAGGGGGGGAGGGGTGACTCGTGGCTTAAATGGGGGGAGTCGGTTGACCGTGTCTGTTTCCTTAGCAGGTGCATGCAACATCCACCCACTCACCTGTCATGCATACGCAAGTGGAAACGAACCGTTTTGCCCCGTGCTCCGGGTCTTTGGGTTGCGCAATTTGCAGCCACAATTCCAGACGTGCTGTTTCGACCATAATATTATTCAGTCTGATGCTTAAGCCCCCTTGCATGCATGGCACAGTCCATGAATTTGTCCGGACAGCTGCAGAGCGTCAGGTGCTACAAATGACAAGTATTTAGTCACCGAATTCTTATAGTTTAATTGCTGACCCTTAATGAGATTCCGAGTGTGAATAGCTCGGGCACCAAGGTCTAAATCATATCATAATGAGGTCTCTAAGTCAACTCTAATCGATGTTTTCAGGACTGGCAAGTTGCACTATCCAACTGACGTGTGCGGTCCCCTTTTTGAGGAGGAACTGGAGTTTTGGGGCCTCGATTCCAACCAGGTAGAGCCCTGCTGCTGGTCAACCTATAGCATACATCGCGATACGCAAGTAAGTTAACTATTATGTCAACTTGATGGGCTGCATAACTTATCGTTTGTCTCGCAGAACACCTTAGCCATATTAGATAAGCTAGATATTGAAAATGAGAAGCCCACTGAGGAGCAGATAGCTCGTCTGTTTGGCTTTGAGGAGGCACTGAGCAATGGCGAGCTTAACTGTTGGCAGCGTCTGAAACCCAAGATCTGGGCCATGTTCGATGAGCCCTCGAGTTCCACGGGTGCCAAGGTAGGATTACCAACTATCCTTTACCTTCTCGATTGAAATGCATGCTTTTCTTCTCCCCAGATCGTTGCTGGCATGTCGGTTTTCTTTATATTTGTTTCTGTGATATCATTCTGCCTGAAGACCCATCCCGGCTTCCGCGTGGACCTTCCCACCTCCCCCGACGGAGGCGTGGGACACGGCCCCGGAGCGGGACCGGCGGGTGGCCTGCCCCACGGACACGATCCGATGGGAGAGCCGCCGCCTCCGCCGCAGACACATCAGTACCATCAGCACAGCATCACGCCGCCCAGCGGCAGCATCGGGCCCACCTTTCGCGTCACCAACTACACCAGCTACAGCAGCAGCAACTTCACCGCCCCCGGTCAGACCACGCCCATTGCCACCATCAAGGGCGGGCAGCGGCAACGCTTGCGGCGGGATGTGAACGGAAACGGGAGCATCCTGAACGAGTTCCTCGAGCAGCAGCTCCTGGGCCACAACGGGCGGCGGAAGCACGGCTGGATCGAGACCTATGGACAGCCCCACGAGGCCTTCTTCTACGTGGAGCTGGTGTGCAACGTCTGGTTCTTCATCGAGGTCATCATCAGGCTAATAGTGAGTGTGCCATACCTGGGTTCTGTAAAGAAAAGACTTGTCAATATACCTTTTCTCCCGTTGCAGGTGTCGCCCAATTTGTGGCAGTTCATCAAGTCACCGGTGAACATAATTGACTTTACTGCCACACTGAGCTTCTATACGGACGTGATGCAGCGCATGGGCGAGTACACGGGTCTCCTGGAGGCCTTCTCCATCGTCAGGATAATGCGGCTGTTCAAGCTGACGCGTCACTCGCCCGGCCTGCGGATCCTCATTCACACGTTCAAGGCCTCCGCCAAGGAGCTGACCCTGCTGGTCTTCTTCCTCGTCCTGGGCATTGTGTTCTTCGCCAGTCTGGCCTACTATGCAGAGAAGCTGCAGGTGAGTCTTAATTACCCAAATGGCCTTACCCATTGCCACATTTCAATAAATATTCATTTTAAATACATTTTTTACCAGCATTAAACTGCTGTTTGAGAGAAACTAAAACCAAAGCGTATGAATACACATGCGGTTTGTGACATAGAACCAATTAATTAAAATAAATAAGCGACGCGAAAACGTGAAAAACTTTCTGCAAAAAATACAAACTATTTGCTGTCGGGTTATTAAAAAAAAAAAATAAAATCAAATTCCTGTTTGTGTTGCAGGATAACCCGGACAACCAGTTCAAGAGCATACCCCTGGGACTGTGGTGGGCGATTGTGACCATGACAACTGTGGGATACGGCGATGTGGCGCCCAAGACCTATCCGGGAATGTTTGTGGGCGCCCTCTGCGCTCTGGCCGGTGTGCTGACCATCGCCCTGCCAGTGCCGGTTATCGTCAGCAACTTCTCCATGTTCTACTCCCACACCCAGGTGCGTTGGGCCATCAAAGTGGCTGCCAGCTGTCGGCGGGATCCGCTGGGAGCAGCTCTGTTTACCCGAGTTTCTTTTGGTTACCAATTCCCAGGCTCGCTCCAAGCTGCCCAAGAAGCGGCGACGTGTCCTGCCCGTGGAGCAGCCCCGACGCAAGCGGGAGCCCACTGCCCCGCATCGTGGTCGAACGAATGCCATTAAACAGACGCCGCCCACTGTGCCGGGATTGGTGGGCGGCGGCGGTGGACCGGGAGCGGGCGGGGGCGGCGGTAGTGCCGGTGGCCATGCTGTGGGTCATCCGGCGACAGCGGCGCCCATGTTCAAGGATGCATTCGGTGGTGCCAAAATAGGTGAGTCTATTCAGTTGGCGAATGCTTTGTGCCCTGTACTCGAAATGTCACAATCAGGGAAATAAAAACCTATGGATAGGTAGAAATTGGGGATAATAAATCATAATAAATTAAGACTTATTCGAGAATTTTTATATATATTTGAGTACGGGGTACGAATAAGTTCGGAAAGACCGAGCGTTGTCTTCTCTGCTGTTTCGTCTCTTTGGTATTTTATTAAATTATTTTCTGTTTTGTTGCTTTTTTGGCCTGCAGATGTTTAGAGCAGACTCAGATAACGCTACCAAAACTAATATAACACACACACACACACGCACCTACAGGATACGCCACACACAGATACACAGAAACCCACACAATTGCCAAAACATATTCACACAGATACTGAGCTCGCTCTTGCTCTTCCTGCTTTTATCCTCGCTCCTGGGGCCAAACTAATTTCATTCAATTTCTTGTTTAATTATTTTATTATTTATGCACCCTTCACTGAACGAGTCAGCTGTTATTTAGCATTTAGCCCCCTAACCCTTGAACCCCCTCGGCCCCCGCCGGATTATCCCCGGATCCCCCGTCGTGCAAGAGATCTGTCCGGTCCCCGGGGAAGTTTCATGTGGTAAATTTCCATTTTACTGATTATTCAAAAGCTCCAAGGGCCTGGAGACGGCGGCGGGGACGTAGGAGCAGGGTTCACCACATGCGAGTGGCTGGCATGATAATGACGGCACAGCCTCCAAGGGGGCTGGTGGGGAGGGGGGATTCAAGTGGATATATGCACTCAAGCGAAGACAAGATTTGCCACTATCCTTAGCTGCAATTGCCGAGCAATTTCGAGTTCATTGAAAGGTTATAAATTTAATGTCGTGCAAGGATTTATAATCGCTTCGGTTTGGCTTATTGCACTCGGAGTCTCCCCCAGGAGGGACACCATCCACTTGCCAAGTTAGTTTAGCTCTAGGTCTGCTGGGTCCATTAATTGTGGACATGCAGGGGATAACCCAGATTTATTACAGGTTTATAAAAGGGAGAACTGGTTGGGTTTCATATTAAGTCGCATGTGAGTTAAACAATTTGTCAGCAGCTATCCCCGTTCAGTAAGGATTTGTGACTTTAAAAATATTCTAAAACAAAATTGGTTCCTTTTGTTTGTATCCATTAAACAATTTATCTGTGGAGATTCAAGTTACATTTTGTAGACTAATCGTAAAATTGATTTTAATTTAAATTAAGAGCATTGGCTACCATTTAGTCGTTGGTTTGTACTGTTGTGTTTTTTGTGGTTTTGTAAGGGCATTTCCCGATCTTATTACCCAAAACAATCCAACCCAATTTGATGTTCCTGCCTATTGTTCTTTAATTCCATTGTTTTCAATTCTTTAATGTTGGTCTATTGTATTTTCGTGCCACTTTTGTAATTGTAACCTTTGTGTGTGTTGGTGTAACGACATGTAAACGTATGCGTGTGCTGTAAATGTGTCTGTAAAAATGTAAAATGCATTCGTCCGATGCGCGATGTGCGATGTGCGATGCCAGGCACTGTTAACGTGAACGGCGTCAATGTCATTGGCCTCCATCATCCGGCGGCGAGGACGACGACGACGACGACGGCGATTTCCACGGATCCGACGGCGATGTCGGCAATGACCTACCAAGTGCCTATGCTCCAGCAGCCCCAGCCCTCAGTCCCCGCTCACTGTCATGCCCATGCCCATGCCCACGCCCATGGCCACGCCCACGGCCATGGGTCCGGTGCTGGTGGTGCTGGTGGTGGCGTGTGCGGTTCCGGTTCCGGGTCTGGGTCCGGGCTGGCGGCGATGACGTCACCGGGCTCGCTAACCGGCTCAGCCGCCTCGGCAGCGGCTGCCACAGCCGCCGTGGCCGCCGGTGCAGCTCCCGGTGGCCCCTCCTTCATCAGTTGTAAGTCTATGTTGTTGTTGTTGTTTGCGTCTATGCCCCCCTCTTTTTCTATTCCCCTTCCCGTGTCGCTCTCTCTCTCTCTCTGTCTCTGTCGTGGCATGCTGCACGTGTAGAAACGTTTACCCAACCAGTTGCAAGAATTACGAAAAATATCCTTTTTATGTCCTAAAATGCACTGAAAGCAAGAGCACTGGAATCACATTATTTCCCCTAAAAGATAACACACAAAATATAACAATTAAATCTCTGAAAATGAATAAAAAAAGAGTAGATTTTATTTTACATTTGGGTGATAAACATTTTTTATGGTTGCCAAAGATTCGCAACTCTCACAGTTAAAGAAAAAATGACAAAAAGTTTGTGTGTTATAAAATCTGCACAGGTAATCTCCTGGGTGTAAGTCTCAAGATATCTTTCAATACATCTTTATAAGTTTTTAATATAATAAGATAATTTTTCCTTCAGTTTTCCCGCAAAAAAACAGCTTGGAAATCTTAACCATTGATCAAATATTGCAGAATTCATAAAAATTATTTGTTTTTTTTCCCCAGTGTTGTTTTTCCTGTAATGCCTGTGTAAGAACTTTTATGTTTTTGCAGCAATTAGTCCTGTGGGTGAGGAGTGCTCCCTTGTCGCACCCCCGCTTGCCATGCCTCGCAGGGCTTGTTAAAATTTATCGCATGCTATAAATTCTGCCCGAATGCCATAACTTTGTCACTCAGAGTCAGTCAATAAAAGTGCTTGCAACAAATACAGACCGTGCGGGGGGTGGAAACTTTTTATGTTTATTTGCATATTAAAAGCTTTCGGCAACTCCTTTTTATTTTGGGCATTTAACTTTAATTACAATTTTATTATGCCAGCCGAAAATCCTTTTTATGTCATATTTCAAAATGGCCACGTCGCCTCTATGTATGTGCATACATGTGTGCTGTCCACGTGGACACTTAAACACTCGAGCACACATATAGAAATAAAGTTCATTTATCGCCCAAACAAATTGAAAAACTTTTCCCATTTGCCCGTCCACCAAAGCACTGGAAAATCGCTCCGTTCACAATCCGAAAAAAGAATGCCAAAGCGTTAAAATATGAAAAGGCAAGACCTGTCGAAAAAAATCAGCAGCCAGGAACCTGCAGCCTGGAACCTGGTCAGGAAAATTTCAGCATGATGTGCATTTTAATTAAAGCCACAAAAGCCAAAGTGTGCAGCTCGAACCTCGACTTTTCTTTTCTGTTGCCTCTTCCCGCCAACCCCTTTTGACCAGAAAAAAAGACTGAAAGACCGAAGGAAAAAGGAAACGGAAGGCAGTTTGCGGCTCTCAAGGCGATTAATTTCTTGAGCCACTTGTGAGCTTGTGAAAAGTGCAAAACGGAAATCCAGTCGAAAGTTCAAAGTCGCTTGGCTGAACTTGCTCCCCGATGAAGGGTTCTGGCAAGCGGAAGTGTTAACGTTAATCCTTTGGTACTATAACCATAAACGTTTAATGCCATAAAAATTGCACCTAGCACCTTGTTTTCAATGGAATTTAAACAGCAGATGTTGTTGTTTTCAACTCAATTTACACGTTACAAAAAGTCTCAACTGGCTCTAGAAAGATTGCGGCACACTCTGGCACGTTCTAGGCAAATGACATTTCCCTGTTTGCCGGAAATGCAGCTGCTTTGACATTTGACCCCACTTGCACACAGAAAGAGGTTCCTTGCATTATTCCAAGGTGTATGGCCAGCAGGACAACCTATCGCATGCAAATGTTGGCGGCGGCGGCACTACAAAATAGCAACTAAATCATTAGCAGGCACCATTGACGTGCTGGAGAGGTGGAGTGTTTCTTCCAGGATTTTCTAGTGGTCATTAAATGCCAGCACATAAGGCACAAGCAGGAGCCCGTGCAGGAGCCGGAGCCCGGGTGAAGCCAAGAACAATTTATGGCCACAGTGGGGCAAAAGTGCATGCCAACGGGAGGCTGGCAGCCAGGAATTTCAATTAAAGCCGCGACGGGTGCCGATGCGTTTCAAAAAGCCCCATCACCTAAGGGCCTCCTACAGCAACCTGGCAAAAACCCAACTTACCCCCCGGCAAGCTCCGTTTCTTCACTTCCGCTGCCTGATTTTAGTGTTTTTTTGCCCCGACACCGCCGTGGGAGCTGCATTTTCCGCTCCTGGTGCACCTGGTGCGGGTTCTGCGAAAATTAATTTTAATATTTAAGCTTGTTGCCATAGCTCAAATATCAACGGGGAAAGTTAAATAATTTCTGCAGGTTCTACTGCTCATTATATGGGAACAAACTTCTCAACACTTGTCAATTTGCGCAAAAAGTTTGCTCGACGCGATGCCATTTTGATCGAGTGCTTGATGAAAGTTTAATATCATTAAGATGGAATTTTCAATGCACTAAATACATACTTGGCTGTGGTGTAGAGTTTGCTTAAATTCATTTAAATTTAATGTTCATTAGATACAAAATTTCTGTCTTTTAAGTAGCATGCATGCAAATAACTAATTTCTAAACTTTAAACATTTTTTAATACTCCAGTTTCATTGAATAATTTAAATAAATGAAGTTCAAGAGCTCTAAAGATTTATTTTTGAGTGTTTTTCTTATTATTTTGATGCATTAATATTTATCTATTGAAATCATTAAAAATGATTTCGCAACTTTTCACTTTTTTATGTCTGGCCACGAACTTTTTCCTCAAGAAGTTATGTACCAAAAGAATTTTTTCCTCGTGCTTTTTTAAAGTTTTGCGAAGCCCCAATCCCCTTGGGTTTTCCACACCCTCGTTTTAATTTTTTGTTGTTAGTACTTTTCCTGTTTGTTTCTCTTTCGTTTTTATATTTTCTGTTTTGCCAGGGAAACTTTTGCGTTGGCCCGACTTGGGCCACCGTTTCCAGCAGCGGCACTAACGCATTTCCGCGGCCCCCGGCCACCTTTGCTCCTTCTACCTCTGACTTTGCAGCGGACTACTTGAGCGTGCCGGCGGTGCAGAGCCTGCAGCCGCGGGCGGCGACGACTGGCCACGACTTCATGCTGCCGCTCCAGCCGAAACTTCTGGCCCCCCTGGGTGAGTTGATGATGGGTTTCCCGCGGCGCCACCGCCACCGCCACCCGCCATTCCCTGGCTTGAAAGTTTTCCGGACTGATAATTGCGTGAGGGGGGAAAGGTGAAGCCCGCAGTTGAACTTGTAGCCCACTTGTGGCACACATAGCGAGCACAGTTTGAGAGCCATTGTCTGGCCAGGACAATGGCGCGCGAGACAGGTCAGGGCAATGCAGGACAGGCCAAGACAGGACAGGACAGGACAGGACAGCGGGGCTGAGTGTCACTGCAAAGTTTCCGCAGCCCGTGGAGAGGCTATCTGAAATTTCTGCTAGAGTTTGCAGTGCACAAAAGGCTCTTTCACCATGGAAACTATGTGTACAGAGTGGCATACCGGAAGTGGCCCAGAGTTGCAGGAATTTCGCTAGTAATTTGGATTATTTTTAGCGCAATCACTACATCGGAACTCCATTTAATTGCACTCATCCAGATGACATAAAATATTCCTTAGTCGACCTTTAAAAAAGACTTTAATTATTTTCATTTATCGACACTAAGACACTCCAATACGTATACTTAATTATTCAAAATAGTTGTCAATGTAGGAGTATAAGTATCATTTTAGGTATATCCAAGCAGTTTCAATATAGAAACCCTCTGGAGGGGCATCCCATGAATCGTTGAAAAATGTGTGAGCTCTCTGCAAGGCGGAAGTGGAGAGGGACGCAAGTGCTCGTCCATTCACTTGAGGCCTTCACAGATGCCTGCACAATGTGCGGCGATAAACCAGGCGTTGACATGTCCTCGAATGCACTTCCGCTTCCGCGTGTCCCCCATCCTTTAGGCACATCCTTTAGCCACTTTACAAATTGAACTGTTTATGGTGGCCAACTCTACTCCATCTTCTTCTCTCTTCCACTTGGCAGAGCGCAAAGATCAGCACCCGCTGCAGCTGACGGCCCACAATTTGGCCTCCGACACGCACCAGCTCATGTACACCGGCCACGCCCACAAGCCGGCCGGAGGCGGTGGGGCGGCTGTGCTGAGTGTACCGCCCACCTTGAGCATGACCCACACCCAGATGCCGCCGGGCATGGCCAGCATGGGCCAGCGGACGCCGAATCTGAGCTACCGTGCCACCCACGGCAGCGGCGGTCAGGTGGCTACCATTCAGCAGCCCATTCCGCATGCCCACGCCTGTCACGCCTCCACGAACTGCAACATCAAGATCTCGGTGGCCTCGGCAGCCGTGTCCACGGGATGTCCGGAGGACTTGCGGGGTCCCAAGGTAACCCTGCTGGACGATCTGAGTGACGACGTGAATTCCTCGACGGATGATTGCGGCGGTGACTGTTGCCTGGTGGAGGACAGCGATACGTACGAGGGCGGCAACAGCAACACCAACAACGGATCCTGCGGCCAGGGCCATGGGCCGGAGCCTGGCACAGGACTGCTGGACGGGGACGAGGGCGAGGATGAGGACGAAGATGACGAGGACGATGGCGAGAGCAGCTGCGTGGGAGGAATCTACATTGGACCCTCCCATTGAAACAGCACCAGCATTGCCAGCCCAATTTTGCAGCCAAAACTCGGAGTGAAATGGAGAGTATAGGAATAAATGTTTTCAAGGATCAAATGTTTAATGTTCAACTATCGATGTGTGTTGTGTGTGTGTTGTGTTAAGTGTTAATTGAACTTCAACTGAACTGATAGCAGACGGTTCGTGGCCAAGTCAGTAACGCACAAGGAGGGGGTACGATTGAACATTAAGGAAACTGTGGTTTTAGCGTTCAAGAGAATTCCAGTTCAGTAACCTGACTCACAAAAGTTAAATATATTTAAAGGATGTTGTAATGAATCTTACCTAAATCAGTGTACCGTGATAAATGCCTCTTTGGTCTTTCTTAGATTTGGCAATTTGTTTGCAAAAGTTAATTATGTATTTGCCTCAGAGAAGTTATTGATGAAACTTTGTCTTGTCTCAAATTGTGCAAATTAAATTGATGCTGGAACATCTCAATCAATGTTAACCAAATATAACTTAACCTAGTCAAGATATTTTGCTTAATTTAAACATATCTTTGCAAGTTTGTTTAGTTCTTAATCAGACTTGTTTTTAAACTTTCTGCCAATTAACTTTTTGCTGACAGGTTTGAAATCCAATCTGAGACAAAACCACAAGAAAAATCAAGTAAAATTAACCTTTTCAAAAGCTGTATCAGCGAGTGAGTATGAAGCTGCCACTGGAAGCCCAATTTAGTCACTGCCTTTCCGACTGTAATCGTTATTAAATATTTTTGGTGGTGATTCCATTTGGCTGAATCCATTTATCAACTGTTTTAATCAATCTCTGCCCTGCGACAAGTAACAATTCTTGTCTGGCCAAGACAAACATCCGTAACATTTGTATCAGTGTCCTTATAACTGTCATGTTGACAACTGTCATTGACAGCGCCATGTTTTCTCATGCAGTCGGGCACGTCCGGAATTCTCTTGGAGTCCGGCCATTTTGCAAACAACAAGCAATGGCGACGGAGACGGGGACTGAGGCGGAGCCGGAGCTGGAGCCGGAGGAGATAGCTAAAGAAGAGCAGCCCGCATACAAAGCAAACATATCGTCCATATAAATGCGACCACTTGTGTGCAGCCAGGCAGGGAAATACTGGGCCCTTTTCTCCCATCCACACACCCACATGTCCTCCCCGGGCACTTCTATCCTGTGGCCGACACACCAAGGTGTTTATTGAGCAAATCTTGGGACAAAACTAGCATGGCCAACTATTGACGCCCCCTGGCCGCACGGTCTCGGGCTCTAAATCATTGGCGAAAAGTGCCACCGGGCATGTTTATCTGACACATTGACTGCCACCATTTCAATGAACTTGCGACCAAAAACTGTGTCGACAAGTCGCACACAAAAGCCGGCGACAGCCAAAAACTAAAATGTCCTTGATCGGGACATCCCCGCCTCCATGTCAACCGGTTTTGTGGGTGCGGTTCACCTTGTAAATAATCGTTTGGGGACGCCGATACGAAGGTTATGTGCTTGATTTTCATTCTTCAACGTTTATTCCTATGACTGTTAATTGATTTGTTGAAATAAAGTTAGGAGCGAAAGCTGTAAATACCTAAGTATGAGCAGGAAAAAAAGCGTAAGCGGAGCACTAGAAGTACGTGACTTTAAATAAGGTTCAATGGTAATTTTTGGTCCAATATTTATAGTTTTTTGATGTGCTAAATACGAATAACTTAGAGGCGAAGTGTTTCATCTGTATTCTTATGTAAATGAGTGTTTAAAAATTTGACAATTAATTAATTAGAAGCTCATAAGTGAATGTGGCGTAAATTTAGTTAAATACAAGTAGAGTTAAATACTAGGAAGACGGTGAGAAGAGCTGTTGTCTAAGTTATATTTATCGTTCAAATTATTGTCTCGATTGCGAAAGGTTTAAAATAAATGTACCAACGGCTAATTAGTGAATTAAGTAACGCTATTTGTTGACTCGGCTTGCCGATTTGATTGTTTTTTTCCCATTTAAAAACACGAAGAAACGCTTTACATACTGTTCAATTTAGGTAAAACTCTGTAATTTCTAAAATTCCGATATTAAAAATTGAAAATTGGACAGTTCTGCGAGAAGTATATATAATAAATCATATTGTTGTTGCTTAGTATAAAATTGAACATTTTCAAAAAGAAGTGCGATCGATTTGTCTCTTTCATTACAAATTAAGCTGCAACAGTCCCTGTTCATTAGAATATATATTGTTTCAATATAAACTTAGTTAAAAAAAACACCACTGAAACTAATATTAAAATTTTGCCTAGCAAATAACTTAGTTTAGTCCGGGTAATCGAAAATCGAACACAATGATAACGCAACTCGATAGAAATGATTGAACCTTTTGAAAGAAATGACCCACCACACGGCAGGCAACAAAAACCCGGCTGAATAACAAATGAATTACAACACTTTTCAAATCTGAGTGTATATAAATATTAAAAACAAGCAAACGGAATCTCCATTTAATTGTCTAAACGATAAAAGCAGAGAAAATGAAACCATTTCTAAAACATTTATTGTAAGTAATATGTGAAAAAAAGCAAACAAAAGAAAACCAACCCGTTTACAAACAAAGCGAATTTTTAAATGTTGGCAAGATAGAAAAGAAAATCTTGTGAAATGAAGTCCCATACAAAAAAGGTTAATAACATATTAAGAACAACATTGTGGTGTGTGAAAAATTCCAATTTTAACAGAAATAAAAGTAAAAACTCTTTGGAAAAGCATTAAAATTTCCGTGATTTCTATACAGGCGCATCGGCATCATCGTTTCCTATAAGCAGCATCATCACATATTTCATGTGGGGCCCGAAGCCAAAGCACGTACCGCATTTTATGCTAATCAAAACCGGGACGAGCAGGAAATTCAATTTCAGGCCCGCGCTCACAGAAGCCACGGACAGGATTTTTAATTTAAAGGGCAGGCACGGGCACGGAGGCAGGGCAACCGGGCTGAATGCGAATCCGACTCGGCTCGGCTCCCACTCACTTTTCATTTGGCCGGGCCATAAACAGAGGATCAGCTTTGAGGCCGGGGCCCTCATAAGGCCATTTAGAGGCAAATTTATGCTTGCCACCTCTGCAGTAAAATGGCCCGAAAAGCACGGCCCAAAAATACCCACGTGCGCCTCGAAATGGGAAACTGCAAGTGATGGCGTCTAATATAGACACTTAACCACTTACAACCAGGCCAAAGCAAACACAAGCCCCTGCATGGGGCACAATACGATTTTGATACACGTACACCCACAGTTGGCACATCAAAGCGCAAATCCATTAGGCATTAGGGCTCCAAACTATGCGGGCCAAGGCACTCTCAAGTCTCAAAAACCTTTCAGAGTTCTGAATACTCTGATATCACCCTTACGCTATAGATTATTTCTTGAATATAATAAGAAATTATCTTCATCTTAAGGACTCCAAATATTTGGATTTTGAGTATGCATAAGATTTAACTTTTCTCTTAAGATTCTCTGACAATTTAAGATATTTATGTAGCGGATTAGTATGCATAAAATTTAAACTCTTTTCTTAATATTCCCTGATAGTTTAAGACATTCCCAATAACAGCATACATCTTTTTATTTACTTATAATGTTTTTAAGTCACAGGTTTCTAAATTATTCGGACTATGACTTAAGTTATTACACATCCGCACCGTAGGCTCTTAAAGAAAGACAAAATAAAAAAACATTGATTATTTCCAAACTGTTGACAAACTTGGCTTGGTACTTTTTAAAAATATATAAATTTTCCTAAAGTGTACGTATTAACAACAAAAAGCAAGCAAAAATTGTCTGTTAAATTATAAATATGGTATTGCTTTCCTATTCCTTGTTCGACATTGTAAATTTTCGAGTTTATTTTGAGGAAAATGTGTACATGTAGTGTCATAAAAAGGAGGCACACTCGGCTCCGGCTGTAGGGCATTTTGGAGCATCGCAAAGCAAATCACAAGCCGGCTACGTGAGCCCGCTGCAAAGTCCGGGGGCTTATCTGCAGGCGGAGGAGTCCCGGGAGTGTGCTAACGGAAGGAAAAGGCGGAAGGAAAAGCGCTCGGAACGGGACACCGCTCATAAGCGAGCGCAAGATTAATGAGCACCACCTGCCTGCAGACAAATTAGATGGCATAATTCAGTGTGACCCGCACACATGGAACATATTTCCAGGACCCCGCCACCGCAGGCCAGAGATTGGGCGATTGTGCCGCCTCGACCGGTTCATAGGTGTGCGGCGTAGATCTGGCGCATTAAGTGCTGGCAAATTTATGCAAAATAAATTATTTGCCAGCTTCAAACATGCACGAACAACAAGCGGGACAACTCGAGCTAAAGCGAGGAAATGAAACTTGCCCACGTCGCTGGGGCGCTGAAATCCAGCGTAAGCTGTTGATTTATACCCGACTTGATAAAATGTCGCATATCCGGTTCCGCAATGGCAGGCCCGGGAAAATGAAATACAATTTTTTCGCCTTGCCTTTTCCCAGCAGCTGCCGACTTCTATTTCTGGGAAATGGCAGAGACAGCGTCAATGGGGGTGGAAAATCGGGGAATGGGAGAGGCGATAAAAGCCAGAATAAGACGAAGTAATCAAAGTTAGCATATGGCGGCGGCGATTGCTGCCTTGAAATGCATGGCAATCTCCAAATGTGTTCTCTGATTGTCTGCAACTCGTCTGACACGCCCATTTTTATTCATTTCGCCCCGGTCCTTGTGGCTCGCAGTGTTTGTTATAGTCAGCGAGGGAGTGCGGCCAACGGGGCGTATGAGTAATACTTCTTCAGTGAATAATAGCGCTATCTTCTTGTTCTTTTGTTTGTGGTGGCTGTAAATTTTTCATTACCATCCTAGTCTAATGGAGGATTAAGCGTAATGGTACCAGTTAGTGATTAAATCTAAAATCTATGGTACTCTATATTTTGATTGCAAAAAAACTTATCTTAATACATACAATATATATATAATTGTACATGCATTGACGCTAAAAATATATACTGCTTACATTTGCCATGACTTTTAAACTTTCAAGCTTCTTTTAATAATAGTCGTCAAAGGAACTCTCGGAGCTTCTATAACGTCTCCCACATCTACGGGCTCTTGCATTGCACGATCGCTTGGCCCAACCTTTTCTGATGCTGCTACGCAAAGCCCTATACGATTTTTTCACTTGTTTCCACAAATCTTTTGATATACCCATTAAAAAGGCTTGATCGTCGTCCTCGATGAAATAGAGAAGGGTGACCCCGGCAACCAGGCTGGTCATCAGACCCGATAGCCAATACACATTATCTCCCTGTATGCCGATCACATTAAAAATCGTATAGGTTAGATCATAGAGGAAACGCTCGATGTTGCACCATATGACAACAGTGCCCAGCTCGGCGAAGAAGACGGCGGCCAAGACCTCGATAATAGCCAGCCAAAGCGGATGGATTGGAAAGTAGCGTAGCCAACATCCGGAATCCCTGAGATACATCAAGGTGGCTGCCAGGAAGAGATAGCCGCCCAGGCAGGGAGCTGGCGAACATTGATCCATCGGTTGGCTGAAGAACAATGCACAGCCCAATAGTTGCGCGCTCCCAGCCGCTATCACGGCAAAGGTCCTCATTTTTGGTATAAATATTTGAAAACAATTTGGAAAAGACTATACAAATGTTGATTGAAACGTATGAAGTGTGTGGCAAAGGCATCAATCCATCTCTGATAGTGGAATTTTCCCTTTTAAGTACTCAATACTCATGGAAGCTGCAGCCACTTTTCATTACAACGTCTGACACTGCGTAATTGGCCTTCCATCAACGGCAGGAGCCCAATACCTCAGAGGGAGGACCCATCAAAGCCCAGCTCCTCATTATCTATGAATTGCAATTAATTAGTGTTTGTCAAACCCTGCAAAGCCTCGCGCACACATGCCATCAGTGTGACAGGATTCGGGGAAAATTAGTTTACCGACCCGCCCACTAATAGTCTCGCATTACGCGCTTATCTAAAATCAGTCGACTGACAGGCAGGCGGCCGGATGCCTCAAGGGCAGTAAAACAGCAGTCCCTGGCAGGCGCAGTCATACAAAAAAGTGCCAACAAATTAACATAACATTTACCGCAATTAATCAAAATTAAATCGTAACATCGCACCCCAAGCCCAGAACCAATGGCCATGTCAATGAACCGCATGAACAGGCCGAGATACAAGGTCCAGGGTCCTCCCAGAGCCTGCTAACAACCTCAGCCTTGGACTTCTTTGATGGCCGAGGGGAGTGGGTGATGAATGGCCTACCTGGCGTCCGACTGCGAGCTTGAATCTATCGAAGCCCCTGCCATCGCTTGAGTGAAACTGCCTGGAACTGACAAAGGGAACACCTTTTCACTCCAGGCCACGGCACAGTGGCTCGAAAGTTGAAATTTTTTGGGAATTTAGGTTAATTAATAGCTAACATTTTGTGCGGGAATTTGAGCTTATTTTTTGGGTTGAAAGTTTACTTTATATGTTTAAAGTTTCGAGTAAGGAACTAACAACTGTTAGCATTAAAATGAAACTTTTATCAAATAAAATAAGTCAAGAGATAAATGATATTCAATAATCAGTGAAGAAAAATCATGTAGACTTTTGTATTTTAAGTGATATGGAAAATTTCTTTAAAGTTCCTAATAATAATATCTACTTGAAAAATCATTTTTTTAACCAGTGTACTTAAGGACGCATGCACATTAAGCCCGTCGATGAAGAGGGTTCATTGTGTTCAGGCCTAGGGGCCAGGATATCCAAAACTCTGAGTGTGAGCGAGATCCCGGCTTCATCTTGTCTATTTAAAAATTGATTTGTTGTTATTTACATGCGACATTATTTATTTGGGATATCTTTTTAAGCGATTTTATGCCAGCACGGCAGCCGATAATTGTGTGTCCTTCAGGACTTGTTGTTGCCATCGCTGTCGAAAATCCAATTTGTAAGTGTCACAGACAGTTTTCGGGGCACCTAAATCGAGGCGGAGAGATAGGGAGATCCTTGCCGCCAATTTTTTTATTGGTGATTTCTCCAGCGAAGCGAGAATCACAGTTGATTTCGGATGCAACAAGTTGGCAGGGGTCAGGATTTCGGGACCAGGGCCTGACTGGAGGTGTCACAGCATGACTTTTGTTATTGTGTTCGGTTTTTGGGGGGCATACATGTTCATTTGCAGGGCAGGGGAGACAAGGTCCTGTAATTGAAAGCACTCGGCTGGAAAAATCAATCAAAACTGTGCGATTGACGTTTAAACGGGTTGGCTTGCGAATTCCTGGAGACACTTTATTTCGGAGGCAAACATTTTCGAAACCACTGAGCCGGAACCGTTTTTGCATAAATATTTGTGCTGCAAATAAGCTTAACAAGGGCGCCCGAGCCCTCACTGCCGTTCAAGGCAAATGAATTATTAATTAACGTTTGTTATGCAGTTTTTGAGGAGCCATTGTTGCGGGCTTATCACCGAAAAAATGGAGCGTTCACAGCGGAAGCTCTTATTTTTCAATTAAATAATAAATCAGTTTGGGGGAGAAATAATGACTGCAATGGCGGCAGCAATTAAGCGTAAACAACTGCAAAATGTCTGGGGAAAATAATTTGCACTTCCCTTCCTCGGTGTGTCTGTGCCAGGCTTTGGGCCCGCCCCCGCATCGCCCCTCCCGCAGCCCTTAAACTGTGGCAGGAAGCCCAGAGCAAGAGCAGTTGGGAGCAGACACGCGGCGGCCAAGTCGAGCACTTAAAATTTCATATAATTTCGCACGTGAAACTTTAATGAACATTTCACACTCATTACATACACGCACGCAAATTGAGATAGGAACCCAAAAGGCTGTCGAGTCCTTGCCACTTACCTACAGGATATGAGAGTGGGTAACGGCTGTGCGACCATATCCAAATTATACTAAAATTACCAGGAAATTGCCCACATGAATATTATTACATTTTGTAAAAAATGTTATTTAGGGAGATTTCAATTGGTGATTATACATAAACTCATTATACCCGGATCTTAAAAAGAACAGGCGAAGGAAGCTTTTCCGACTTTATAAAGTACATTCTTGATCAGCATCAACAGCCCCGATGATCTAGCAGTGTCCGTCTGTCCGCCCGAACAAATGAATGCCTAGATCTTGGAAACTATTTTTTTTTTTTCACTTAATTTTGGAGCATCCTAGGAGGTCCAGGCGAGGTCAAGAGGGTGCGTCCTTTTCAATCTTCTTAGCTGCACGCTGTTGTCCGGCAAGACGATGGCCGACAGATTTAGGAAGCCTCTGCATGTAGAGCGGACAAGCATAAACAAAGGATGCCAAATTGTTTTGTATTGTTCAACACTACCATCAAAGTAGGCGAATTTTTAGCCCATTTTTGAACACTATTGTGGAAGAGCTATTTTGAATCCATAAATCCACATTGGCCAGTAGCCTGTGATGCAGCTGCACGTCAAGTTCGGTTTCTGTGTACATTTTTTTACTTTTATTTTTATTTTTTCAAAAAAATTTTTTTTTATTTTTAAAATAACATTTTTCTCATAATTTTGATCTTCTTCTGTCTCTTTATCAAAGTCGGAATCTGTATCCGGAAGTGTGATGCAACTGCACGTCAAGTTCTGTTTCTGTGTAATTTTTTTTACTTTTATTTTTTTTTTCTAAATATTTTTTTATTTTAAAATAACATTTTTCTCATAATTTTGATCTTCTTCTGTCTCTTTATCTGAGTCCGAATCCGTTTCCGGAAGTGGCTATCGGTTCTCCATCTGGAACTTCAGTGGTCTTTTTTTTGGGTATAGACAAATTTTTAAAAAGAAATAAATATTTTTAAGGGTTTGGATAAAGTCAATACAAGTTTATTGCCTTGTATATTTTTCTAACATATATATATATTTTTTTTATTAAAAAGATTTACATTTATAATTAAAGCAATGGAATGGAAAAACACTCCATCTTTAAAAGGTTTGCTTACTTTATAGATTATTTTCTGCCCAACTGGATTTAAGGCGATTCGCACACTAATAATTCGATAAACGGTCAAGGGAAAACCCAAAAGCCTAATATAGTTTTGATTGGATTTTTTTTTGGTTTTTTATATGTATGTTGAGTTTGTAGGAATAAGGACCCCATAAAGTATGATCAGAAAAAACCCAACACTATCTAGCCATGTTCGTCGGTCCGTATAAAAGCTTACATTTTGGAGACTATAATAGATAAAGAAAAAGAAAAACATATTCCGCATTTTTTGATACATAAAAACATTCCGCGCACTTTTTATAGTCGAGACTTTTTATAATCGTTATTACTTATTTAAATGTACATTACTCATTATTAGAAGAACAGATATAAAAGAAATTTTTGCTAATTTATGCTATAATTTTTATCCCTATTCGTTCCACCATATATGCTATCCAGAAAAAGTGGAAACTACAGCTCTAATAACGAGCGGGTTGGGTGCCTCCGGGCGTGCCTCCGGAACCACATGCATAGTGGGGCAGGAGAAAGGTAAAGCAGAGGATACGGGTGCAGGGGCCGGAGAACAGGAACATGGGGCAAGCAACTTTGGCTAAAAATGCCTGCAACAACAACGAACTTGACTTGTCAAATCGTGCGCGTAAAAGTTTTAGCCATGAAAAGTTTTCTGCTGCTACCTGTAAGGTATGTGTTTTTTACCAAGTTTATACATGCCCTTTTCCTGCCATTGTAAGCAACACCGACAGCTGAGAAAATTGTGCAAACTGAAGGTTAATTGTCTGTAATACCACTTACCTTATCAACTTTGGCATTTAATTGTATTAGCCTTAATTGCAGGCTTAAACTTTATAATTGGTATGCCAAGAGGAGAAGTAATCAGGTAAATTACTTCTAAAATTTGTATTTTCATGTATAGTTCATATTCTTTTAAATAGAATATATAACCTGCCTGTATCGTTTATACCCTGGAAATGGGTGCACTCAAACCGGCAACAAAGTTGTCTGTCATGTGCTGCATGTTGCACACGTGTCTGGCGGCAACATCGACCCAAAAAGACAAGGAATCGGAGCAGTATCCGGGGGCTTTTTACGTGCCGCAGCCGGAGCGACTTGTCAAAGGCAGTGGCATCAGTTCCGCTTCCGAAAGGCAGCGACTGCGATCTCTCCTCAGCCAAAAAAGTCCCCGCCCTGGGGACAAATTGAATTCGTTGGAATTGTTGCAACTTTGCGGCATACGAAATGCGGACAGGCAGCGTCTGACACTGCGGCAGTTGGTGATTTGTTTGTGCACCGTTTGGCGGGTGCTCTGCTCTCCGATTTGCATTTGCCTCCAAAGCGTTTTTCCCTTCCTCAACCCTGGCCCGGTGGCTTCCATCAAGCGTTCAAAATCACGCTAATTGTTGCCGACCCTTAACACGGAAAGAAATGGGTTACCAAAATACGGGAGCACCTGACCCTTAAAATGATATTTCTATCTTATATTTTTCGGCAAACATCAGTTTCCAAATGCTGCTAAAAATACAGGGATTTAATTTGTTGCAAATTGAGCTGTTTTGTTTCTCTGCAAAAGTGTGGAAATGCTACAGCATCTTTTAGAACTCTTGCCCAACATTTGCATTAATTGAAATGCAGAAAGTCGATGGGGCTTAATGGAAATACAAGATGACAAAATGTCCATGAAAAGGACCTATCTCAAATGGTCCCAAAATGGTTATTTTTAGCACTATTTTCGGGCTCGCAGGATTTGAAATCCTCATCGCCTGAGAGCTGGCAACCTTCTGCCAAATCCAGCCGCAGGATCCTTTCTTTGTCATGCAAATCTGACAACTCTTTGTCAGCTGCCCCCTTCCGGATCCCGCAAAGCAGCCGCCGGTCCTGTTTGGTGACAAGCCGCAATGGCAAACACAAACAAAAGTCAATGCTCGGAGCTATTAGGAGAACAACAACACGCCCAAATCAACACAAGCCCATCCCCCCAGCTACTGCTGTTCGCTATCCTTTCGAAAAGTGCAGCAGCAAGTTGCGCCAAACGAGAGATGCACAGGATGACAGAGCCTGCCTCCCCGCCAGATGTCCTTCCCACCTTCCTGGCAACACTGAAATGAGCAGAAAAAAACAACACCTTGCATAATTTATAAGCATTTCCATTTGCTTTTGCAGGGAGTAGATTAAAGGGAGAAAGCGCGGAAAAACTGTTGTCCGCGACATTTGCATTTCAACGCAGTTTTAACACGCTCATGAGCAGCAAATGGCAAAGGACGAAGGACATCGCAGGCGAAGGGTAAAGCTAGGGGGCGAGAATTAATTTCCATCTGTTCAGCGCTGGAGCAACTAATGAGTGCACTAAGGCCTGCTGGTCCAGGTCCTAAACCGAGCTAATTTACAGCATTAAGTTAATTAATTTATGTTACAGGGCACCATAAAGGGCCCTGGTTAATTTGCTGCATATATCTTTGGAAAATTTTGTTATGAGATCGAAAGCCACTTGCCCTGGCAACTCAGATTATGGACAATGGCAGGGATATCCGTGAACTTTCACCTTCACCGGCGGACTCTTGAAAATACAATTTGACAATGAAACTGTGCACTCGCTGCGGCAAACTTTATTTGCCAAGAGCACTCGAGGCGTCCCGTCCTCATGTGTTGGCCTGTGACCTAGGCAAACATTTCAATTAGTTCGGCCCCGGTCGTTTCGGGGCCAACAAATTTTAAATTGTTTTGTCAGGCCGAGCCAAACTTGATAAATGCCAAAGTGTCGAAAGTGTTTTGGCCTGCCTTCGCATTGGCCTGACGTGGCAAGCCATTTAAAACACGATTTTCACATTTACTTTTCAATTTTGCATTGTTATCGCACTCGTGTTCCGCCGGCTCCCTGCTGGTTGCCTTTCCCAGTCCGCCCACTCCGCCCACTTCCTTCCAATAACTTTCCCAGGGCCTTTCTTCCATTTTCACTCGAAGTCCTGACAATGGCGACATATTGGGGGAAAAGTGTCTAGCAAGCCAGAATCGAATCACACTCTGCGGGGCCTCAGATTCGATTAAGTTAAATCGAATTCTTTGGTTTTGGCTGTGGTTTTGGCTTTGCCTTTGCCGATAAAAACATCAACTAAGTCAGAGTCAGTCACTCAGCCACTTGGTGGGTTCGCGCTCCTGCGGAAAATGGAAGGACTATGCAGCAGTTTCGCCTCACGCTCCTTTCGAGCATAAACAAGATTTATATCGGCAATAAAATATTTCACGCTCCACCGAAACTCAACTAAGAGCACATCTCAGCATCGGCGTAGGTTTGGCAAGTACCTGCCCGAATACACCCAAAGCATACAGCCGGCCGGCCACCCACCGGCTGGGAGCTTCGCATCGAAGTGGCTTCATCAAAACAGAGCAGATAATTTGTCATGCCAATGCAAAATCCTGTGGCAGACACTTCTCCCATCTCTGATAAGTCGAAAACGTGGCTAAAAGGGGTGATTATGAGTCTAAGTGGTGGCATGTGGCTGATTTGAGCCCTTTGCGTGGGCTTAAATACCAAGAAGTGGCAAGAAATTCCTGATTGATTTTAATTAAATGTGGAATTTTAAAGTGCAAATGATTTACAAATTCCAAGAGCAAGTTATTTGAGTTAATAATGTAAATGGCAACGTAATTTAAACGGGCTTAAGCATGTCTGAAAACTCTGGAGTTTCCAAGAGTCTTTCAAATATTTGCAGCTTCATAATAATTTTCCAATAAAATATGTATGCAAATAAGCCACTTTAAATCTCCAACTTCTTCCCTGGAATCTTGCCTCGTGCGCCCTTGTCCGGGGACTCCTTTCCTGATCCTGTTCGCATGGCTTGTTGGAGCTATTGTTATTGTTATCCAGTAAATAGGCTGACTTATAGCCCGCCTCCTGTTCCCTTTGTGTCGCTCTTGGTTGTCTGTTGCATGTACAAACAATTTAATGCCCGGGATAACAAGGCACACACATGGCCACACGTCACGCATGCCGGAGAGCACCTTGAGGCCAGGAGGGGAAAAGGACTCTTCCGGAGCAGGACATCGTAGCCGGATAACCTCCACGTACTCTGCGTTCCTTTGAGCTTCGTTGTGTACGAGAAAATCTGCTTGGGTACAATAAAATGAGCTCACAAATGCAGTTTCTGTCATTTTTTATGGGTTTTTAAGTTGCACGCGCTCAAGCCCAAGCAAGTTAGCAATTTTATTGATATTTCTAATAAAATGATTCCTTTTTAACGGGGTAATGACTTGATTGTGGAAGTGCCCATGCAATTTCCCCAGGTGCTCTTACATTTTGGCTCAGTGCAGTGTTTACACTGCAGCTGTCCATTACATGTTGTCATTATGTGGGTCTTTGTTGGCTATTTTCCAAGAATGTTTTTCATCCCGACTGCTCGGATGTTGGATGCGTGTTTCTTCTTCTGGTCACCGGCTCCTGCATTACTCGGTTATTAAGTTTGTTTGCTCTTTTAATGAGTGTACTTACCCAAGCAGGACTTAGCCCCAGCTTCATCCTGTGTCTGTGCAGCTGCCCTCCTGGTCATGGCAATTAGTGAATCATTTGTGCCACAGGTAGCAAGCTGGTTTTACCCTGATTAGTCCCGGTTAATTGCTGACATCACAGCGTGTTGTGGTCAGAACGAGCTTCGGCCAAGTCCATTGCACAGATTATCTGACCAGCATTTAATGAACACAGATGGCCAAATTGATTGGCATTTTTAATAGACTTGAGGTAAATTGCAGTACTTTTGGTTCCTGCAAATCTTCGAACAAAAGTTTACAAAACAAGCTTGAATATCCTGGATTTTTTAAGCACTTGTTTAAAGTGTAAGCCTTGCCAAATGTTGGAGCCTTCTTAGCTCCAACTAGTCACAGCATCTCTCTGCACACAAGGCGCATGCTCACCTCGAAAATCTCGCTTTCCGGCCAGTTGCCGCATTCGGGAAAAGCTTCCCGGCTCTGGGCAGACCAACATGGGCTGGGACATGGGAAACATGTGGGCGCCTCACAGATGACACCGAGCCAACGCCGGCCAGCTTCATTTAAAACTATGCGGAGTTATTAAATGCTATGCGAAAAGTTTAATTGAAAATGCTGCCGCTAAGCCCGCGGGAGCTGCCAAGGCAGACGATGCCATTTTGTTGAAAACGAGGGAAAAACACTCGTAGAGTTTGGGGCTTGGGGACTCTAAATGGAATGACATTAAATGCGCGCAATTGAAGGCAATTTGACGATTTTGGACTGTGGCAAAATTTGCATAAATGTATTTAATATTTAAATTATTCTCATTGCCCGAAAGCCATGCATAAGAGTTGGTTGAGGGGCCTGCTCTGCTTTTTGATTTGGAATAGCTTCGAGGATTCCAGTCACTTATAAACGGAAATAGGTTAGTTTATTTCTGCTCTTGCATATTGCGTATACGCCAAGTGGGCCACAAGAAAACAGTGACTTATTTGGTATTGTGCCAAGATACCCAGTTTAAATTAAGGCAGGTACATTTCAATAGCAGTTTACAAATGGATTTTATGATTTTCTAGTAGGCAATAATTTCTTTCGTCTTTAGTGGACGCACCGCAAACATTGCGCATACGCCACGTACACGCAGTGACGACAAGATGTTAATGCCATTGCCAGATAAGGCGGACTTGTTATCCGAGGGAAATGTATGCACATTTCACTTATACCTGTACTCACCTGCCGGCTGCTGTTTTGCAGGGACTTTGAGACTCGCCAAGCATCCAATCTGCCGCCGCTGCTTCTGCTGTTGACAACTTCAGTGACAGTTTGCCGAGCGACTTTTGCTTTCTGTGTTATTCTCTTTCTGCCACTCGAATGCCCCCGCGGCATTGCGCATATTTCCATCTAAAGTATTTTTATAGCTAATGGCCCTTTTAGCTTAATATCAACACACAAGTGACGCCGCCCCGGGCATTTTCACTGCGCTCACACACGTTCTGAGGCCTAGAGGACTGACTCAGCTCACTGGCGGCTGGCAGGGCCGGAGAATTTAAAATTTTTATGTGCTTCCATAACGATTTTTATGCTGCTGGGTGCCCCCTTTCTGTGCTCCAAAAAATTGCACCGAGCTGGGGGGAATGGGGGGAAAGGTATCAGCTCGGCCGCTCGTTTCCTGTGCCAACGCCACCTGTTATCAATTGATTTTTGTGTGCCTGCCAATTGCCAGAGATGCGTGTCACACAGGAAAAACGAAACAGCAAAATAATACACAGCGAGGGATGGCCGGGCTGTACAGCTTTAAGGACTGCTCCCACAGCATTGGATTCCTTTTTGGCCAGCAAACACAATTTCCCATTTCCCTTTTTGTGCCAATCCACCTCAAAGTTCGGCAGTGGGGGGGGCGTTGCAAGAACAACAGACCGAACAAGTTGCACACAGTTGTTGATTGACATGCCAGCGGTGCGGAGTGGGGACCTGCGAAGAGTCCTGCGTATACATTATCTATGCGCCGGCATGCAGCATAAGCACACAAAGCCCTTTCCTTTGCACCCAACCGGGTGGTAGCTGGCTCCCAAAATGGTTATTGTTATGTCGAGTCCGGCACACACACACACCGGATGTACCCACAGCTGTCGGTTGGCTGCAAAAAGTTGGGGAGCGGCATCCTTTAAGGCAGCACGTTGTCCGAAGTCCTTTGACATCGAACATAACGAGAACTTACTCTCCGGCTATGGCTTCGATTTTCCCTTTCAGCTTGACCCCTAATTTAACCAAATTAGGCAGCATTTTCCCATCCACCCAAATGGCCAATTTGGCTTTAAACTCAAGCTGCTAATTTTCCTCTCATTACTCATACTCCGTGTGGCACCCAAATAGTATCTGCTGGTCATAAAACTATCCCGCACCCGGGACACTCTGCTGGTGGTAATGCAAAACAAATTGCCAGAAACTCTCGCCCCAGTGTGTTGCAGTTTTTTCCCTCCCTCGACCGATTCACTATTTTGCATATTTTTACACTTTTCATGCTGATAAAAGTGCTTCGCCAGCGAACTCGGATGTTGTTTTTTCGCCTTGCTTTACAGCGAATTGATTTAATGACTTAAACGGTTTTAGTTTAAATTATTTAATTGTTTGCAGTTGGCGCAGTTCCTGCTGTTAATTGAATTAAATAATTAAGCGGTCGCTGGTGATTCTGTGGCTCCATGGCATTGAGTTGGCCAACAGTTTCTATACTTGGTAATAAAACAACTAATCTGAAACTTAGAGTATATACCCAAAACTAATGTTTCCAATCTAATGGCAATTAACACTCTTTCAATTACTGATTTTCCCAGACCCAAGTGCTTAAATTTAACGATCTAATGGAAAAAAGTTCGATCGTCCGGAGTTGTCAAGCTGTCAAAGTTCAAATGGGGCGTGTAAAGGCGTGAAGCTGTCAGCTTCTAAAACACACGCCTTCCCACCCATCCCCAAAACTCGCATTTACACAGTGGGAAATACATATATTTTCTCATAATTATGGGCGGCAAGTGACGGGGAACAGATGCATTAAAGCCGCTTAGTTGGGGCCGTGACCGTACATCCCTAAATATGCTTTAAATTTCGTTTTTATTATCACCAAAAAAGTGTGTTTTTTGTGTGTGGCCCCTTTTTTGGGACCCGACTGTGTGTTTGTTGGGGCAAAATTTGGTTCGGCACAAAGTTATCACAGATGCGCAGCCATTTGCAAAAAGCGACAAACTTTCACACACTCAGTGGAACAAAAACATTACGAGGAGTAAAACAGGAGGTCCTGCGTATGAGTTTCGGGTTTTATGGCTTTTTGCTGTTAGCCGTAGCGTGTAGCTGCTGCCTGTTTCTCTGTTTGTTGTCTCTTGTTGGTTAATTTACATTTTCTTGGTAATTAAAATGTGTCTTTACAACATGCCAGAGCCCAACCCCAACCCCAACCCCATCCCGATACCATTTGCCGCCAATCGGACGTCGTGGTGGGGGCGGGTGTAAAACTCATTTACATAATTATGTGTGGCAATTTCCAAGATTTTTCTGCCGCAATTATTGCGTTTGCAAGCGAGTTTGTGGCCCACATAAATTTATTAAAACTGCTCATTATTCACACATCATAAGTAACTTTTGGTTGCTCCTAATTGCCCTACAACATTAGCATAGCAATAGCCATTGCCGCTTGGATTGAATGTTTCCTTCTTTAATTGAGATATCTTTGGCCAGCATGATTTATTCCACTTTATAGTAATTAAAGAGGAATGCTTGGCAGGACTTAATATTCATTAAGCTGCAACGGCGAACCATTGATTTAAATTAGTTAGCCTCGATAGCCCCAGCAGGGAATGTCCTCTCGCCTGGACATGTAAATTATGGAATTTCGCCGTCGCTTCACATTTTCTCGCCGGCTGTCATTTGTTTTGCTTTAATTTATGCGAAACCCAGTCAAAGGAGGCTGCGATAAATTGTACGTTGTGGTTAATTAATATTTATTATTCGTGCGAATGCTATTAATATGATAATAGGTTTTGTAATTAAAAGGAATTTCGCTCTACTACTAAATATTTTTCAATCAATGCATATTTTCGTAGGTACAATAGTTTGCAATAAATCGATTTGCCTTTTCGGCCAATTAAATTGGAAATAGTGAACTAGAAACACGCCTAAAAAACCGACCACTCGATTTAAGAAAAAAGCGAATTAAAGCATTTGGAAGGGGATGCTTGGCATGCGAGCCGTGTACAAAGTCAATGGGCAGCAACATAAGTCAACACTAATGCCGGCAAATAATGAAAAGGAATGGCCAGCACTGCTAACTGGCACAATCCAAGATCCCAAAACAAAGGACGAACCTCCGGCCATTGCGCTCGCCCGGCAGCCGGAAGTGAGCGACTCCACGGGCAGTAGAGTGGCATTAGAGGCGCTTAGCAGCCACGTTTCGGGTAATCCGCGTGCCGCCCTGGGAGACGGGCATCAATTTGGGGGAAAAACACAAGGAAACTGAGGAAATTCCCAGCTCTAATTATTGACAGCAACAGGAGACGGAGACGCTGAGCAATTAGGAAGGCCCGGCAAAAGATTGTAAAGTTCTGGCCGCTCCTATTTTACTCGGTATCCTGAATTTCTATTTGTTGTCACATCGTTCTGTCTCTATATCAATACTTTGAGAAATGGGCCTAATTAAATGCTTCAGGATTTTCCGCCTTCTGTTTTGGTGTTTCTAGCGACTTTCGATGTGTACGCCTCGCACTTGAGCAATTTTTAATTTGTTGAAAATCATTTTTTATGTAAATGGCGATAGAGCCTTGGGGACACCAGAGCGACTCCTTGGAGGGCAATTAGCAAATGTTTGGCGGTCTTTTTCCTTGCTTCTTCCGCTTTTCCATCGGAAAGTTTTGGCACCGGTCCCTCGGTGGCTAGGAAAAAAATTAATCTTAGGCATTAATTTAAAAGTTGAGCCCGTCTCATGAATTTCATTCGGTTTTAATGATCACATTAGGGCTAGGCTCGAGCTTTCGAGATGGACAAAAGGAAGCGGCAGCGAAAAAAGAGTGAGCCATCACAGGAATTTATCCTTTCGATCTGAAAGACTTTTGGGGACTTTAAGGTCCCTTTCCGCCTTCAGTCCCTCTTGGCAAAAGTCAAAAGTCCGGCTTGTAGCCGCCTGCAGGCCACATTTAAATTTGCAATAAATTATTACTAAAAATTCCATTGGCAAACTTTCGAAAGGCAGCAGCGCGCTGAGAGGCATGAGAAACAACCAATTAAATGGAAATTGCCTCGGGGAAAAATACAGAAGTTGCGAAAATGGGGAAATTGTTTAGAGTTAGAGAAACGGAAATCTAATTACGAACAAAAGCGACGCAAATGGACAGCCAATTTATGTGCACATACTTCTTGCTTTATTTAACCTGAAAGCGCCCGCAGTCCGGCTTCGATATTATTCTTTTTATTTTTATTTTTATTTTTTTGTTCTTCCTCAGCCTGTTTGTTTCCTTCTGCTGCTCCCTGTCAAGTTAATGCAAAATGAAATATTTTTATTTTTCATTGAAAGCCATAGCACATCAAAAGCAAAGCAGCGGGAGCGTGGGAAGGCGTTGGCGTTGGCGAGATTGAGAAACGCTGCTCGAAGAAAATTCTGTTGGCGATGAAGCTGAGTGAGGAAAACTGAATGCTGAAGCGCAATAATTTCGCATCAGAGCGAAACTAATTTCGAATTCAGCACACATGGCAAAACAAGGCTTGGGAAAGGGCTTTCGAATATTTAATACCCCAAAAAGTGCTTAAATCCATGCTTTGTGTTCAATTTTTGGTTGAGTTTCATACAGAGTATTGGAATTTAAACAAGTAGGAAGGATTATAGTCGAGTGTCTCGACTAGGAATACCCGATTCTCACCTTCCACCTCTTTTTTAAAACACCGATAAACTTTGCGGATAAGAAGTGCGCGGCATGTTTCTATGTAGAGAACAGTTAAAATTAAAATGGAGTTAAAATTGCGGACGCCACAGAATTTCTTGGTTTGCGGGAGTGCGGGGACTGGTGGCGAATTTGTAAAAAAAAAAAAAAAAAAAATCCCTAACAAAACTATA
>JAJJHQ010004879.1:214459-245497 GCA_021223825.1 Drosophila ironensis
AAAAAAATGTCTCAAAATTAACAAATAACTGGGAAAGAAACCACTGAAGTTCCAGATAGAGAACCGCTAGCCACTTCCGGATACAGATTACAAACTAGTTTTAAAAAGAAAAATATGCTATCAAAATTATAAGAAAAATGTTTATTATAAAACAATGTTAATGTTACACTAAAAAAAATTAAAAAAAAAAAAGTAAAAAAATGTACACAGAAACAGAACTTGACGTGCAGCTGCATCACAGGCTACAGACACAATGTGGATTTATAGGGTTCAAAATAGCTCTTCTACAAAATAGTGTTCAAAAATGGACTAAAAATTCGCCTACTTTGATGGAAGTGTTGAACAATACAAAACAATCTGGCATCCTTTGTATATATATGTACGGTTGTATTTTCCAGTGTTAATCGTTATAACTAAACAACAATTTCGGTTATGTTCATACATCATTTTACATTAACATTTCGAAAATTTTTACAATATTTCCATGGCATATTTCTATGAAGCTTGTAAGCGGGACACATATTTCCTATTTGCGCGGACGGAAGTGGGCGTAACCGGATGATTTTCTCAACACAAATAGATATTGGTCATGTAATATCTAAATTTAATCCCTCTAGAGCTAAAATTGTGAACACCACAGAATTTCGCGGTTTGCGGGGCTTTCTTCTTCGTACGAATTCAAATATTGCTGCTGCTAATAAGCAACCTGAATTTTTGGGCACTACAATAGGTTTTCATACTGCCAGACCTTTCAGATTTTAGACAACTTTTCATAGGATCCCGAAAACAGTGCGAACCTTTAAAGTTTAAACCCTGGCGAAGGGGCGGCAGGATGTTGGCGATTGTAAGTGGCCGTTGAGGTATAAAATTCCCACAAGCCACAAGTGCAGCTTCTGGGAGCCGGCAAGTCAAAGCGTTCGCCTAGGATCCTGGGGTTGAGCCTCCGTCTAGGCTGCTTATTAAATGTCCCCAGAAAGGCGGGAATTCAGTTGAGTGGGTGCTGCCAGGTAAACGCCTCGACCACGCCCTGTTTTACGGCCACTACGTGGGCTGGGCATTGAGCAGGCTTTTATTTGTTGCGGCAGCAGCGAAAGCAAAAGGGATTCCCCTGCCAAAAAGGGGCTTTCGAGGAAGTTTATTCTGTCTGCTTTCTGCTCGGCCCATCGGAATTTCTATTCCGAAACGAAAGGGAAACGAAAGTGTGCGGGCGGGAGCGGGTTAGCCAAACCAATTGAAAAATTTATTTGCTTTCATAAATGAAATTGAAAATGATTTTCTCGGTCGGCCTGAGCCGGGTTCAATTTTTCGCCTTCGTTTTCGTTTTCGCTTTCAATTTCACTCTCGCATCGGTTGGCCCGATATTTGCAGGGCGGCAATCTAATTGGCAGCACCACGCTCAGAGCCATCGGGTATAAAATATTTATAGTGGGAACGCCAAGTGTTGGCTGTGGTTAATGAAAACCGAATGGGAAAAGCAATATTGTGACCCATTTTGGACTGCATACTCGTATTTTTATCGCACTGCTGGGAGGTAGTTGACACGAAATGACCGCATTTTCCATCAATTATTGTGAGTGATTGCGGTGACAGGGGCGGGCGTGCAGGTTGGTAACTTTAGTCAAATCAAATCGGTTCCCACTTCCAGTTAATGTGATAAATTGTGTATATTTTATCCGCCTCCATTTCCCATATCCCCTGCCTCACCTTCTTGTGCAATAATTTCCAAGAAACGGTAATGATATTATATTACAATGGAAACACCTGCGCACCTCACCTGCCACCGCCAGAAGGCCTGCCTGCCTGCCCATCGATTTCCATTGTCGGTACAAAAAATACAGAATGTTCCCTTTCGAAGTCATCCGACTTTAAAAGCCGCGCCATCTCCCACGGCAGACAGACTTCAACATCAATTCAGTGAGCGAAACATAAAACTTTTTCCTATGAATGGGAAGGCCAAAGTGGTTGGATTGGATGGCGGCTGGTTTTGAGTGCGTAATGAGCCACCATCCGAGGGAACGAACGAGCGAACGAACAACCGATATCAGTATAATATAACAACATAACTTTCTGAACTTTATGAGCGCCGATTGCTGTTGTCATTTCACATCGCTGCCGTTAATGTTGCTCCTGCGTGTCCTTGTTGCCGTTGTCGTTACTTGCTCCTGCGGCAAAAGTTGAAGAAGTTTTGAGCGCGCGGTTTTCGAACAACTTTTGTCTTTTTGATTGTGCCCCGGCAACGCAGAATACGGCAACGTACTGTACACAACTCTCAGAGTTTTCCTTTGACTGAAAAGTTTATGCCGATTCCTTGTGGTTGTTTGACCTGCCCCCAGATGCCCCCAGATTCCTCCTGTTGATATTGTGGTCGAGGCTGCTTTGGTTTGGCCTTGCATCGGAAGCCCTGTATCGATTTGCAGCTCATGAAAATGCAAATTTATAGGAATTTCTGATTCCATATTGAAATTCCTCGAGCATCCTGGGGATGCAGGGTCATTTGCTCTTGCCAGCATAAGTAATTAATAACGTTTCGGTTGCCCAGGATGCACGTAGCTCTCATTACCAGATCAGCCACACAGGCATTGGGGCGAATGTCAGGACATTGTCAACAGATGGAACAATGCTCGATTTTTCATGTGGATTTCGCTCTGACAGTTTTGCTGAAATCCAATGCCGCACAGATGCGTAGCGTACCCCGTCCCCCACTTTGGTGGTGGGAGCTGCGTTCCATATGGCTCATTGCCCGATTTGATTGATCCAACTGGTGACACCTCCCCGGGGCCCCCAGCGAGCGGGTCAAAGGGGAAAGGCGCGCAGCGGAAAGCGGAAAAACGGGAGAGCGGGAAAGCGGGCCTTGGTGGCATTTCCCAGCTGTGTCGTGCATTTGTCTAAAATGTCAAATATAAATATTTGCCTGGTTCGGTTGTTTGAATTTCGTTTTCGGGCTTCTAATATACAGTGCACACACAGCACTGGGCGCTGAGAAATTACGCTGATAAATCGATGGGGCGGTGGGCGTGTCGCTTTTCCCTGCAAACACACACGCTACTGTCTTGGCTGTTTGCTCCTCTCCTGTTGCCGTTGTTTGCACTTTGGCCCCCCAAATGTTTTGGGTTTCCATTAATTACATTGTCAATAGATTTGAATTTGCGGGGGCGTATACGTCTTTGTGTAGTTAATGAACTGATTCTGGGAGCGTGTGTGACCTGGAAATTGATAGGGGTCGTCGAGCAAACGGTGCAATTCAATCACCGAAGGGCAGGTCAACAAAAGCCACCGGGGGTCAAGTGGTATATGCCCTGTATCTGTTGTACTTTAGGCTCACCGGATATGCCTTGAGAATTAATTAGGCATTTTGAATACCAATTAACTTGCTGGCTGGGAATTCTAATTATAAATTCATCATTTGAGGATAAATAGTAAAAAATCCCATCAAGGAATTTGCATAGGCAATCGGTTATCGACCTAAGCCTTATTTTTTGTCCAACCGCATACATTTGAAATATTCGCGATGCCATCAGATGTATAAAAAATTACTTTTGACCTTACTGTCGCCAAAAAGACATGAAAAAATGCCAGCAGCCAACCGTGCGTATACGTAATGCCCTCATAAATGCAATCCCAGCACTCCCGGTGGGAAATAAACATGGCAAGGCGCTCACTCGTACAAATCCCTCAAAAAGCCAACCTAAGCTGCTACAAACACAAAAAATACTGCGTGTGTTTGGGAGACATACATTAACGTATCAATGGCTTATCGGAGGAACAGGCAACGCGACCATATCCCCATATAAATAACTCCCACTCACTCTGTGTTCGGTGCGCAAATTGAAATCCAATGCCAGGCCATTGGTAGGCTTTGCGAATCCCTTTTTGTCAGAGTGCCTGGCAACGCCACCTGTCCCGGTTACCTCTCTGATTCCAGTCTGCCAGCCTGTGTAATTAATAATTTAGGGCTAAATTGCAAGTGACATGGCCCGAAAGGTAATGTAAGCAACAGTTTTAAGGTGCTGAATCATCTATAAGAAGACATTATATGATAAGTCTCTATCCATTACATCTTCCAATACTAAAAGCCAATCCTGGTGATTTACAAAAATATGTATAATATTGTAGTATAAATAAGAGCTAGTTTAGACCCTTATGCCATTGAACCCGCATTATAGCCAGAACCATTTGACCATTTCAAATCACTAAAAGGCAGTCGCGCCTAATGAACAAGGACATCCAAATGTCGAATATGGATCCTGCAGTGGTGGTGGCCGCTGGGGTCGGCAAAATGGATTTCGGCGGCATTAAAAATCAGTTTCGCCAGCCAAAATGTGAAAACATAATAGCGAATCAATAAAGCTCCGGCCAACAGGGGTTTGGGGTCACTGGATGGTAAATGGCATGGCCGACCAGCCCAGAATAGTCGTTTCGTGTGCGGTCGGGTCCAGAGTGTTTGTGGTCGAATGCCTGCGGATTTGTCGTTGTCGCAGCGGACACTGACTCCCCGCAAACCCTTCTCCCAAAACGCTGGGCCATGGGCTGTAAATAGTGCAAAGATTAAATCCGAATTTAAGGACACTTAAGCCCACCAATTTTGCTTATGACTGTAGACTACCCACATAAATGAAATAAAACAAAAGCGGGATTTGTTTTCAATAATCAACGAACATTAAAAAGAATAGACGTTGCGATAAATACTTATACAATTAGTTGCGAGTTCGATTAGTGGATTATTATAAAGTATATGTATTATAGGATCCCCAATTTGTTTGATTTTGTCGCACAAGTGAAAAACGCCAGAATCCGTGTGTATCCAAAAATATTACAGTGTCTATATAACAATATATGCCACAAAAGTTCCACATTTCGTGGTATTTAAAAAAAAGATTCCCATGTCAAATCCATTTAAAACTGTGTCATTTAGATTTCCGTTTTAAATTGGCTTAAATTAAACCAGTTTAATCTAAAACAGAGCTGTGGAATTTATTCTTGAACTAACATCAAATGGGGCTATGTGTATTTATATTCCTTGCCGTCGCTCTCGTGATATGCTCTTGTGCTCAAGATAAGGACTCCTGGGAAACAAGCGGTATTTGTTTTCACACTTCTCAAAATTCCAACAGCAATCTCTATATTTCGTTTTAGAATTATGCCAGCACCCGCCCAGTGAGACAGGCAGTTGCCAGGGCTCTATAAAACGATGGACATTTCGTAAACCGAGGTGTCGCAGCTTCACTTACGGAGGCTGCGATGCAACTAAAAACTTTTTCTACACAAAGGAGGAATGCCTTTTTATGTGTGTAAGAAGGCGCAAGAAGGAGACAAAAAAACAAAATAGGACAAAAAAACAAGACAAGACAAAAAAACAACAAGAACCTTAATCTGACTATTGCACATGTTCGGTATTTAATTACACACCTATTTTTGAATAAATAAAAAATGTATCATTGGGTGTATAAAGAAGTGTTTCTGATTAAAAACGGTTGCAGTACTCTAATTTATAAATGGAAAAGCTTAACTAATTTTTGTATAGCAACCGATAAGTGTGGAAAATTTGTGACCAGATTAGCAATCAGTTTTTTTCCAGTGTTCGATAGTGTCTCGCATAGGCCATTGTGGTCCGCAGCGGTAGAACATGAATTTGAAAATGATTTCAGTTGGTTTCTTGGTTGCAGTGTCTTTCCTGGAATTCGTGAACGGCTCAGGTTGCGGCAAAGATCTCTTCAATATCAAAATGTTTTCATCAGGCTGTTTTCATCTTCCACAGTTAGGTGCGAGGCTCCACCAACAACGACAGGACCTTGCCACAACTCCATGAAGAAGTATTTCTACTCAAGCGAGCTGCAGGAGTGCATCATGTTCCACTGGGGAGGATGTCAGCGGACGCCAAATCTTTTCGACAACGAACTCGAGTGCGAAGCTTTGTGCATGGGCCTGGGTCAGGTGATTTAAGGATTCAAGCCCAAAATCCTAAGTAATTCAGTCTTTGAAATTCCTGCCACATTAACCAAAAGCAATAAAAATTCCAAAATGAAATTCGAGTGCGTCTGCCTTCTGATCATTTTTCTCTGTGTTGTCGATAACTGGGCCTACAATACTGGTAGGTATTTTGGAAGCCTAGCGCTATAGACTCATCCAGGGATTCCCAACATTTTAGAGGTTTGCGATGATCTGCCCTGCAAGACAGGCCCCTGCAAGGCCTCCTTCCAAATGTGGCGCTTCATCAAGGCCCGCAATATGTGCGAAGACTTTACTTATGGCGGCTGCCTGGCAACTAGGAACTTGTTCGAAACGGAAGACGAATGCAGAAAGACGTGTCTTAAGTGAATTTGAATTTTGAAATAAAACTCCTAATTGCCAAAAGTTCACCAGAAGTTTTCGCGGAAAGTTGAAAAAGCCAAACAATCCTCTCGGCTGTCCGTTTCTAGTTTATGCAGCCGGTCTTTGATTTATGCTGGTGAATAAAGATATTTTGGCCACTGGAACGGGTGGCTTTTGTCAGAGACAAGCATTTTCGGTGTTCTTTACCTGGCATACGCGGCGTATACTTAATCATCTGCCACTTAATGCGTGCATTGCATCGACTGGCTGGGGTTCGGGGTGCCGGGTGCGTTGTCATGTAACCCCCGCAATGCAATCCAGTTGAAAGGCCAGGTCCTCGTTTAATATGCAGGTCCCAACACAAATTAAAACCCGACTGCCACCACAGAAGCAGCAGCAAACTGTTATTGTGTGTTTGTTCGCTGTCCGTTATTAGATTTCCCGACAGCAGACAAAGTTCACTTGTCGCTTACATCAGATGTTAGCAATGCTGTCGCCATGTTTCCTTTTCCCAGCCTCTCCCCTCCCCCCTCACATCTGCCCTTCCCTCGTTGGCATTTCCGCTTTTGCCCATAGAGCGTGTGTTTGTTTGCGAAGGGGAATTAAATTCATTAGCAATTTGCACGCCAACAAGCGGGTGAAAAGTGCATCCCTACTGATGGCAAACGACGCAGCCAGGAAGATGCAAACTGGCATATACGTTCAGACCAGCCTAGAAAATCAGGCGATGGACACGAGGATAAGTATCCCTAAGTGCAACTGTGAAAATCTAGGGAATACCTGGAGTTACTGCTGAGGAAATCAGTGGCTCACTCACCACGGATGTAAGCTACGAGTGTTATTAACTACCATTATGTTTTCCCGATTGCAAGCCCATTAACTAAAACATTAATTATTAATTTACATTTTTTATTTTATTCGAGGAACGGTTGTCACAGATTGTCAAATCTATCGCTTAAAGCATTTACTGCTATCTTTGGAACCGCGCGGCCACATGAAATCGGCACACGGTCTTCCCAGCGCCATTTCGGTGTTGCGGGCCTGCGGGTAGATGACGGGCTTCCGTTCCGCCAAATACTTTGGAGGTTTCTCCAACCTTTTTAGAACGGTGTCCTCTCTTATTCCACAAGTGCCGTGAAAGGATGCGAAGCGCGCCGGCATGTGCATACGGCCGGCAGGGTCTCTGTAATAATCGCGATAGTCCTGGCAATCGAGTAAGAACATATCCAGTTTATACACTGACGCAAAGTCAATAACGTTCGATTGTCTCGGGTTCAAGTCCAAGATACATCGTCGTTGCAAGCGGCTGTTCTCACTAACTTTCCTCATGTCCACTTCCGGAATACGCGTCATGGCTAGCAAATGGACGAGCCCGGTGGTATATGTACAAGGTTAGAAAAGTGTAAAGTGAAAAAATTTTCGCTTATGTCTCTTTAGAAAATGTTAAACGTTGTGAATCGTTTCGAGTTTGTGTTGAGAATGATACTTGAGGAGAATTCTCCAAAGGAATCAGTGCTAGCTTTTTCAAGGCTTACTAGGATCGTATTTTTTAGATAAATATTAAAATATTCTCAACAAGTAAAACGCTGAAGTCGAGATTTCTCGACAACGAGATACCATTTTCTTTTTCTCTTCTCTTTATCAACGAATTTTTTTGAAATCCAAACAATCAGCACGTGCACACCCACTTCTGTATGTATACACGTGCGGACGGATCGAAGCCAAAGAAGAGACGGATGAGGTAACCCAGCATGTGAAGCGACATGCCGTTGCCGTGGAAAGGGGTGGCTACAATTCTTATTGGTCATATCTTCTATATTTATTGTATGACTTAGACGTAATTTATCATGCACGTGTTTGACGATCAGTGGACTCAGCGGACTCAATTTTATGTCTCTCGATTTTACCATACATTGAAAAAAGTTAATAGACCATTTGTACATGTAGGTACATGGTATAAAAATCCGAGTAGCTGGTATTATTGAGGTGGGACTACCCCTCTCTAACGATCAAACTCCGGTAGCAATTCCAGATATTAAAAACATGGTAAGCTAACAAAAAAAAAAGCTAACAAAATTATATTAAGCTTGTGTCCAAGCCTTGTCCAATTATCAAATTTTTTATTTTTTTATATATTAAATGTGTCCGAATCGCTTTAAATCCAGGCAGAAAATAATCTATAAAGTAAGCAAATCGTCTTCTTCAAATTTATGCCCTGATTTTATAAACTCCATTCGTTTCGCTTAATTATAAATGTCAATTTTTTTTAATCACATTAATAATATGTTAGAAAAATATACAAGACAAAAAACCTCTCGCAAGTAAGACCTAAAAATTCTACCCCAACAAAATATTTCTTCTTTTTAAAAATGTATAAAAAAAAAATTTTTTTCGAAATTATCAAATAATTGGTTATCGCACCAAGAAAACGACAGAATCTAGATGGACAAACGGTAAACGATTTTTTAAAATTAAAAAAGAATCAAAATTTTATTAAAAACATAAAATATTAAAAAAAAAAAAAGTAAAAAAATGTACACAGAAACTGAACTTGACGTGCAGCTGCATCACAGGCTACTGGCACATTTTGGATTTATAACATAGTGTTCAAAAATGGGCTAGAAAATCGCCTACTTTGATGGAAGTGTTGAACAATACAAAACAAAATGGCATCCCTTGTATATTAAACAATATGGCAACCTTTGCTGTTATTTTCCAGTGATAATAGTTATAACAACATAACAATTTCGGTTGAGGAAAATTAAATATTGTTTTAAAAATTGCTTGATACACTAATATTATTTAACATTAATATTTAGAAAATGTTTAGAATATTTCCATGACATATTTCTAAGGAGAAACTTATGGGCGCTCCACATTTTTGTCATTTGCCCGGGCAGAAGTGGTCGTAACCAGCTGATTTACGCAACATATATAGATACTAAATTCGTACATTGGTAGAGCCAAAATGTACGAATTCAGTGCCAATATAGCTAAAATTGTGGACGCCACAGAATTTCGCGATTTGCGGGGGGAGATGGCCGCTTTTTAAAACAATATTGTGCTGAGCTGGTATCACACAATTCAGTATATGCATTTAGTTTTTCTTTATCTCCAAATAGTCTCCGAAATCTAGGCGTTCATATGGACAGACAGACAAACGGACATGGCTAGATCGACTCGGCTTTTGGTGCTGATCAAGAATATAAATACTTTATATGAATATATATACTTTATGCAGGGTGCTTTTATAATGAAATTGTGTAGTTTTTGTTGACTGGTGCTTGCAAAATAAATCTTTTGAGGTGAAAGCTCTCGAACGCCCACCCTGCATGATTTTTCTCATAAGTTTATAAAAAGTTTAAGAAAAACAATTCTCATTAGTACTATTAATTGTATTGAACATAATACGGCCGTTTTTTACAATCGATTGAAGGCCATGCTGCTGTTTTTGCTGGTGCGCGCTTTCATAAACTCGATATCCTTCCTGCCCAGCGCCATATCTTTCGGATATTCGATTGCAAAGACGACGGGCTGCCGTTCTACCAAGCTACGGGGCGGCTCCCTAAGTCTCTTGTCGTCGAGGTCCTCTTTTTCTAGGCAATCGCCGACATATTCACGGAACCGCGCCGGCTTGTGCATACGGTTGTGAGGGTCCCTGAAATAGTCACGATACTCCTGGCAGTCGAGGTAAAACATGTCGCACTTCCACAATGACGAATAATCAATTATAGTCGATCGAGTGGGGTTGGCTCTCAGGAAGACGTGGCGTTCCAAGCGGCAGCTCTTGTTAACGTTCCACATATCCACATCCGGAATACGCATCTTGGTCAGCAATTAAAAATATGAACCTCTTAAAGTAAAAGTTAAGAAAGTTTAGAGAAGTGAAAACTTCCAGAAAAGGGTATATGTGTAATAATGTAGCTGCGAAATACGTAATGTGTAAATGATGTTAATTGTATGAGTTTGAGTTATGGAATGATATAAGGGGCATTCAAAAGGGAATCATTGCTATACTTTTTATTCGAGGCCAACTTTGTACGTTAAAATGGATACTGGCAACGAACGGCTTGAAATTTTTGGGTTGCGTTTCAAAAACGATGAGGAAGTGCACTAATGATTTGGAAAGCCCAACAAGATTTAAAGTTTTCTATTAAATTAAGCCAAGCTCGACCAGCTGGTGCAATGCAATCACATTTAATAGAAAAATCGTAACGTAATTTAATCAATTTGCTTTCATTTGATTTGCAATCTAAGAAACCAATTTGTTTACTGCCAATCCACTTCATTAGAACGTAGAACTGCCGCGATGGGCGAGTAGGAGATGGTGAATGTACACGAGCATGTCGGCAAGCTAAACAAAAAGCCATTGATCCATTAACTGGAGGCCGTCTTGCCACAGAAACAGAAACTCAATCAATCAGTGCTCAGTTTCTCTGCCTTTGTTTATGCACACATATAGTACACAGACTATACTCGTACAGGGAGTGCGAGAAGAAAAACAATGTCCTCCGCGGGGAAAAGTTCAATGGGGTCAAAGGGAAATGTCGCCTGGCTTCAATTAGCCGGGCTTTGTTCGCACAACTGGCAGCCATAAACTGCAGGCGCCCAGACAGCTTGCCTGAATTAATTAATGCTCTTATTACGCCTTCGCGGTGTGCGTTGAAGGATCGCATGTTTGCTGCATACTTTTCCAAATATATCCAATAAAACCAGTCATAATTGTTTCCAATTTGTTTGCAAACTTTCTCTGTTGCGATCCTAACTTCTACAATCTTTTAGACAATCATTTTTTGATGGGAACAGATTTTTTGTATCCGGACAGCCAAAATAGTCGATTTCCAGACAAGACTTCCTTGCCTTTATGTAAGTCCACATGGGCTTGGGAGGGGATCGGCATGGGCCGCCATTACTGCGCGGAGCATCGCATTTAACTGATTATGGGTAAAAAAACTCATGATTAGTTGTAAGAAACTTGTAAGAAATCGATTACCAGCTTGGTATCCCGATGTAAGTTGAAGAGTGCTCGCAATTAGGAGGATGAACAATTTCGAGTACTTCATTGGTATAGAACTTTCCCTGAAGAGTAAGAGCAGCGTCACTTCTTTCACAACTAACACCGCATATAATCGCCACAACAATCGTAATTTCACACTTAAACTTGCTAAACAATTCAAATACAATTGGCAGATATGAGAACACCGGGCTTCTTAAAGTGTTATAACACAACTTCATGTTTCTAGGCAACGGTTGGGCTATTTATTTAACTAATTATTGCCAAGACTGACACTTGATTGATTGGCCACGGAGCGGGTTCAAAGCTGAGTGCGTGATATTCACAATAAGCCATTAAGTCTTTGATTGATTCGGGCCCAGAATCTGGACTGATTTTCTGGCCAGCGAGCCTTAGTTCAAACGGAGTTGGGATTGAATCTGGCGAGGGGGTTTCCTGTGAACTTTATGATATGTTCAAACATAAATCATGCATGAATGTGGCAGAAAAGCGATTCAAGTGGCTTGGGAAGCAGAGACAAGCTACACAACTTTCGGGCCAAACTGCGACGAACAACAGGCGGCAGCAAATTGCCCAACAAATCAATCAAATCCATCTGACAGAGAAGGTGGAGGAGCCGGGCAAAAGTTCTGTTTGCTTCACGGGACATGCATGTATGTAAATGAAATCGAAAGGCTCTGGGCGGGCTGCCATTAAAGCCGAAAGTGCTAGCAGGCTTCGACCATGATGATGGCCAATGATGTGGCTCGATTATTCGGGGCTCAAGTGCCGGGCCTGCCTGGATAAAACTTTAAAGTTGTTAAGATGACGGAAGAATCGGGGCTCATGAAATATTCATGCCCGCCCCTTGTTCCACCTTTGTGAACCTTAAATATGAGCAGGCCACAAGCTGGGCCTGAATGGTTAATCATCTTCCTGGAAATCACTTCAAAAGTACAGTGGCTACACCACTCCCAAGCCTGGCCGGTAATGAGCGAACATTCTGTTGTTCAGTTCGAGTTATAATCAAATAACAAGCATACGCCATGTGGGCCGAGGCTTTAATTGTATTTGAAATTCATATTCCTGTTTATTTCCTAGCTACTTTGAATGCGCCGCTGGCAATAAACATAAACATTAAAGCAAATTATTCCCACTCAAGTGAACTCAACTTCCAATCGACTTCATTATGCCACCTGCTCCACGAAAAGCAGCCACCTGTCCATCTGTGTCCCGGATCCGCCCCAGCAGTCGGAGCTTTAATTGCCGGGAACCGTACAGTCCTTCGAAAAATGTTCATCGTTGTTTGCTTTGCCTTTTGCAATTTTCTCTCTTAAATTTTCTGTTTCACGGCCCGCGTTTTCCCGGCTTTTGTTTATTTGTTCCCTGAGACTGCGCATATTTTGGCTCCAAATTAATTGTTGACATTTGCATTAAGCAAACGAAAATGTACCGGAAAAATAAATGATGAAAATAAAATAAAACATTTGTTCTTGCGGGTCTGTGTAGACGAGTTGAGATATTCTTCCTCCTTTTCTTGCCAACTTTTCTTATTAATTAGGTAAACTGTTGTGTGAGTAATGTTATTTGCTTTATTTGTATTTCAGTTGAGTGAAACAAGCAATTTTCCTTAGCAGGAGATTCCCGCGAGGAGAAGGAGGCGTTGTCGGGCTAATTGTAAGCAGATTGAGCAAGTTAATTGGCTTGCTTCTGCTCACCGATCAGGTTTTTGTTGATTAAATGTTTCAGTTAATCAAAGTTTCAAAGTATTAAAATCCGCTGATTTATAAAATCCTCTGAAGCTGGGCTTGTGCTGAGGTAGCCGCATCCATTAAAAATATTAAAATTACATTAAAAGCTGAAAAACAGGGATTCTTTGCCATTCAATCATCCACTTCAATTTCCAATGTGTGCAAAAGGAAAACTTGAAATAAAAACCCCAGAAAAGATATTAAATATATAATAAAATATAAATATATATATGGTAAAACCCTAATTTGACACATTCACAAACAAAATCAAAGAAAAACTTTCATGTACAGCTCTCTAGGATGAAAAGGAATTGCCAGCGGTATTCACATATCCTATTTGCAAGCAATTTTGTCCTTCTTTGAAAACTTGCTGCATAAAAAAATATCCTGTAAGGCTTAACGACTTCCTTCCGGAAACAACCGCCATATTGCCCACCTTTTCACTATCATTCATGGGATGTGGTGCAGACCGCATCATTCACCAAATGCATTACACAAATTGTTCGTTTATGGCAGGGCAACGGCAGGAATTGGAGCAAAAACCGCACATAAAAACTATTAGCACATCGCTCCAGGTTCCCGGCCAAGGCGAACCGAGTGCCGCCGCCCGTTTCTGTCTGAAAGTCCAAAGGTGGAACGTCTGTCAGCGGCATTCGGGGCGCTCCGGGCAGCTCAGCCATGTGGGCGCCATGCCGCCGACATTTTGGCAACATTCAATGGCTCGACTGCAAGCTGCAACGAATGTGAGGCGACCGAACGATACCCGGTACTCAATATTGGGAAATTTAGTATCCTTTTTTTACCCATTAGGCAAGGGATATTCTTACATTTAATTTAGATTTGCAATATCTTAAATATTTTAGGTAAAAGCACCATGAAAATACAAAATAGGTATGCCAATGCAATATATTTGTAATAATCTCGCGACTAAACTATTTTACCGGGTAAAACGATATTGATAGCCTTTAAATCGAACCACAACCGGAAGCGCAGAGGAGAAGGGTACAAAAAATGCATCGCAAACTAGCTGACAAACATTTTGCACTCATGCGGAGCGACAGGGCAAACAGGAACAGGAACAGGACAGACAGGAACAGGACATGGACACGACCCTCTGCGTCGCAGCCCGTAAACGGATTGACATTTCAATCTCTGGTGAAATTGAGTTGCATTGGGTGCAACTTGTGCATATCCACACCCCTTTAAGGACGCTGCTTTATCGTCTTATTTCGTGCATATTTCACAAATTGCATCCGTTTGTCGCATTTGGCAGCCATATTGCGCAGCTAAACAACTTCCGCACGACTGATTGTGAGTCAATTACAAAATTGCATTTCCCCCACGGGGTGACGTCGACTCCTTGGCCCTAGGACTGTCGCTCCGCCCTTTGATCCGCTTTCAGAGGTCAGCACTGGTGTTTGGAGCTTCGTTCATTAGGCCAAAAGTTGTTGGCTCTGGCAAACTTGGCTTTTGTTGCCGAAAAAGTTAATAGCGGAAGTGGAGAGCTGCATGTGCAGGGTCCGCATTGAATATACAATTTATTTGTTTAGAATCGCAGTGGTTGCCATTTAATTTGATCTTAATTGAATTCAATAAACCGCATCTGAAATAAATGCATTTTTCCATAATTAAACAAAGTCTGCTGGCTAATTCAAATTATGGGTGCCCATAAAATGGAAATTGGAATCATAATTATCGGATTAGTTTTATTTGTGTGCTCTCGATTAAGTAGAAACTTTCAAATTGAATACTAAGTGTATAGATAATCTCGTTAATGAAAAGTTATTTAACTTAAAGATTTAACATCCTTACAGTGCTTTGGGAAGGCATTTCTCTGGAAACAAAACCGAACCGTACCGTCGCCCGGCTAACGAACCGTGGGTTGACCCCCGTTTCCTTATGGAAGCCATTAGCAACATGAACATGGAATGGAGCCCAAACTATCCACCGTAGGGACGGAGTCACTTGACCCTGCGGACCAGGCGAAGATTTGCGCCGGAGTCACGTAGGGCGAATAAATTTTGTATGACATTGCCGGGCATTCGGGAGCCAGGAGCCGGCAGCCAGGATACAGATGCCAGGACTCTTCGGCTGCCATCAAAGTAGCGCAAATTTGTAACGGCAATTTAGCTCGGGCGTCCACCGGATTTCGGTTTTTTGGGGGTTGGGACTGGACTGCGAGGGCACTAAGTAGCCAGGACCATATTTCACGCAACGACTACAAAACAGACATGACCACGCCCAGTTGGTGAGCCACCAGGAAGCCCAACGCTCTCGACTCCCCTGCTCTAAGCTGCCCCGGCCATTAGATGCCAAATTGAATTAAATGTAAAAATCTTTTGCACGCAATTGAGAAATGGAAAAGTGCAAAATAAATTTATAGACATAAATATGAAGGGAGCGCCGGAGATGCGAGCGTTCTTTCGAGACTTTTTTACGACTTCCATAGAAATTAAAATGCCATTTAATGCTGCTGGAATATAAATTAAATGACCGCATTTCGTTGGCGCTTTATGTTTATTTGCTACGGTGTCCCAGGACCGGATTCGCAGGACCCTAGCAGCAGGACGATTTGCCGGTAAATTGAATTGGCATAAAGGCAAAGGCAAACCGAAACTGAAAGTTCTGGCCCCAAAATCCTCAGAGTGTCTCAATTTGTGCGCCCCCGCCAATTCAATCCAATCGACTGTTTGTCTGATTCTGGTTTTATGGCTGCAGATATATACTCGCATTGTCTGCATCCCGGGCGGAGTCAAAAACCGTGCGACTTGTACTTTTAGTTCGATTCAACGGGCGCTACTTTAGCAGCACTCTGTTGCCAATTGTTTATGCCATTTAAATTTGTTATGCCTTATTTTATGTCTCTGCGGTTTTATGGCCAAACTTTTATTTATGGCCTTCCCTCGCTTCAGTTTTTGGTCACGCCAATTGCATTTGATTAGGTTTTTTGTTTGCTTAGTTGCCCGCCAAAGATTCCGGCAATTATTTATGGCAATTTAATTTCGCAAAGATCTGGCTCTTCCCAAGTGTTCCTTTATTGAGCACATTTTTGGGCTGAAATCACGTCCCAGGCTAGCGAATTACAGTCCACATTTACCTGTGTAAATTAGTTATTGCACTTGGCACCGAGTCGCCTGCTGCTGTGTTGATTTTGTGACATTGCAGAAGATTTATGGCCACACCTTGCCTGCAAATGGCCGACCAACTTAAGCGGAAGCAGCAACGGGGGAGGTCCTGGCGCAGCAAGAAGATTCGAGTTGGGCAAATTGCCGAAAGTCATTAAGTTTGCGCATCGGTGCAACAGCAATGAGATTTCCCCACCTGCGGACCGGCAGAACCGTTCTCTCCGGGGCCGGGGGCCATGGCGGAAGGGCAAAGGCGACTTAAAGGGCTCATTTTTATGCAATCCGCAGTCAAGGACCCCCAAGGAGCAGGACGGCTTCTTCTGAGGCTCCTTCAGCCGGATCCGGCTGAGACTCTGGCTGAGGCTGAGGCTGCCATAAATATAATTACAGTTTCATTTCCGTTTCAACTCGAAAATGGGTATTTGGCAAGCAGGCGGCGTTTTGCCTCAGACTCGGGGCAACACGTGGCGTATGAGTAATGCATGGCCTTCTGCAAAGGCCATCTGCTCGCAAATTGACGTCAACCACTGCCCTTGTTTGCATATACGAGTACATCTGAATTGAGTTCAGCCACCGTCAACAGGATGTGTTCCTCTCACAGGTCTTGGTTTATGAAAATTACAATGACAATATTATTTAATAACCAATATCAAAGTTTGCCGATAGTTTGAGTTTATTGAATGCTTCTGGTATGTTCCACTAAATCCCATGGGAAATATATATAAAAAAAAGCAATATTCCTAAACTTATTTGGCAAGTAACCCCAAAACCTTATTCGATCCTTGCAGATTTGATTTTCCCGATCAGTTCTTAACCTAATGAGCTCTTATTATTTAGTTAACGAGTAGATTGAGGACTTGCTCTCGTGGTGCCCGGGGGATGGCAGTTTTGCCCGCTAACGCATCAATTTGATGCACATGTACATGGAAACCGCCAGGCAGCCGCAGAGTACACTGCAACGCAAATTGTAGTAGTTCATGTAGCCGCCAGCACCGTCGAACATCAGTCGGTATATATGGCGGCAGAAGCCATAAATTGAGCGATCGCCCGGATGATCGCCCACGGCGTCCATATGCCCCATTATCCGAAGGCCAGGATCCAATTCCATTTCGCTGTCGTCGCGCAACTGCACGCGGGACATCAGCTCCAGCACTCCGTCATCCTTGCGCATTTGCGCGGCCTGCGCCTCATCCAGATAGTTGATAGTCTTCAGTACGCGCTCCTCCTCTACGATCCCCTCTTGAGTGCGCTCCGACTCGGGGATCCTCTGAAACTTGAGCTTTGGCGTGCCATCTAGGACTTTCTGCCGTCGCCACCACCAACGAAAGATATTGGTTATGCAGCTACTCTTCACAGCCTTCACCAGGGGCTCCGATTTGGGAAAGTCATGGTACAAAGTCGTCGTACTTTCCAAAGAATCAAAATCGGAGTGAGATTGTCTGTCTGGCGAGGGGACCAACCGCGGATTGCTTAAGTCCACTTCTAAATCCAGATGATCCTCATTGTCGAATGTTTGAGAAAACGTGTCCTCTGTTGAATCCAGATGATACTCATAGTCTGACTTTTGAGAAAACGTTTCATTCACTGCATCCACATTGAAGGTCGCCTGATAAGCCTCGGCCAGTTCACTCTCCTTGCGACAGTCTAGGTACCTATCCTTATCTATATGGGAGTTTTTAAGCCAATCGCGATAATTGTTTAGCTTACTGTGACTCTGATTAGTGCGAAACGCCTCCCTTTGATCCTCCAACTCGTAGTTCTCCTGCTCGACATTATCATCAAAATCGGTTATCGCGTCCAAGCCGCCCTGAAAACGCCTAAGGGCCTCCCCCACTCTCACACCGAAATTGCGAGCCGTGCTCAGTGAGAAAGGCACCTGAAAGCCCAGAATATTGGGTCCCTTTTTATCTTGCTCTTCTGTGTAACCTTGCCAGGGCACTTTTTTGTGATCCTCCAGAACCGGGTCTTTCCGAAGCTTATAAATTTCACTGGACGGCGGTAGGTGTCTACGATACTGATGTGATCCCACTTCGGGCCAGTAGGTTCGCTTGGGACCACCTAGCCTGGGCATGGACCGTAACGACTCTGTGTCCGATGGGAAGTCGGAGTACTTCGTATGCAATTCTCTTTGGTACTGCTGCTGGGCCCGGTATATGGCCCGCTCCTCGACCATGGCGACGTGCAACTGACGTTCCGCTATCCGCCGAGTGTGAGCATTGATCGGCCCGATAAAGATGCGGCGGGTCTCGCACATAATGGACAAGTCGGTATCCGTCAGCGCCTGGATTTCAAGGAATATTGGTCGAGATTGCGAATTCATGATGGGCTGAACATAGTTTTGCTAAAAAGTTCCACAGATAATTTTGTCACAACACAATAAGGTTGCATGAATTCAATTAGGTTCTTAAAATTTATATTTTTATAAGACTCCGAAATTTTTTTTTTTTTGATTGTGAAATCGGTTTTGGGGTACTTTGATGATAGCCCTAAAGGCTATTTGCATAGGGGAAATACTCGTAAATCACAACTTAGTGAGCTATGCAAACGAGGCTGACAAACGAAAAAGTTCAAAAGTCATCGAGTTTTGCCACTACTCTGGTTCGGGTTCTGATTTTGATTCTGTTTCTGATTCTATTTTATTTTATTTTGTTTTGATGACCTGGCTGCATTTCCCAGCTCAACTGTAAAGTTTTTCCTTCGCCATTCGATGTCCCCTTTTGATTTTGTGCTTGTGATGCTTTGTTTTGTGTTATGGCCTTTTATTTATTTTATTTTTGGGAGCAGTCGCTTTATGGAAAAGGGACCGGCCGGGTGGGCGGAGGTACCAAACCTAACAGATGGGACCCAGGATAGATCAAAGGCAATGCTTTAAGGGAAATCAAGCAGAAGCTTTAGTGACTTTTTATGAATTTAGGCAAAACTTATTTGGTTGACTAAGATTGTATAAAGAAAACTTTAAATTAAACTAGTTTCTATTTGGTAAAGATATTTGTCACCTTTCCGGGAAGTTTTTTAAAGGAAATTGGTATTAGCAATTAAAATCAATTCCTTTTAATTAATTGCTTGGCAGGCTGCTATAAAAAATTATATGAATTTTTCCCATAAAAGTACGCCATCTAGCTGAAAGCCAATTCAGGCTGAAGTTCCTTCCAAGTTAAGCTTTCGCCAGCTTTTAGTTGTGCGCAAACCGACTTCAGTGCCTCCGAAACCTATCAAAATACATTAATTATGTAATTTAGGCAATTGAAACACTGCTCGTTCTTGTAATATTCATAAAGTTTTATTAGTAAACATATATTTAGACTACACACAACTACAAACATTTCGATGATTCGTAACCTAAACAATTCTGCGGATCTTATTCGTCAAACTTTCTTGCAAAAATGCTTTGCAAATATTGACATAATTTTATGGCTTCTTTTTTTATACTCTCGACAGTTTGTTGTTGCCTTTTGGCCGAGCCGATGGGACCTAATTTAAGTTATCTTTCGGTTTTGTCTTTGCATGTATATAATAAATAATTTGTTACGTATATAAATTGAATGTCTGTCTGAATGCAGAACACGATTATTGTCATTCAAGAATTGGTTTTTGGTTTTGTTTTCCGCGTTTAAATATAAATTGTTTCCATAAAGATTTATGTATGTATACTTAAGCTATTAAGTATTTACAAAGCTCAACTATGAACACGAACTTGTAACGGTTTCAATTTTAAATGTTATCTGATTCAATTTTAAATGTTATTGGCTATTGGCTATTGGCTTCGTTTGTTATCGTTAGTTAGACATTTTTCTCTTTTCTAGTCACTAGATCGTCTTTTTTGCAAAGTGGGCTAGCCCTGAAAACTGCATACTCGCTCGTATTTTGAATAACATTCAAGAATTACTAATTACGAATCTCATTGGACCCAACAAATTTGCGACCTAAGAAATGCGTTTTGGTTGTTTGGTTGGGATGTTTTCGGAACTGACTGTTTGAACTGATTTGATTTAAGCTAATTTTGGCTGGTTCACGTTTTGTGTTGTTTTGCTTTTAATACTAATCATATGGGAGAATGTAATGCAAATTTGAACTCAATTTAAAATAATTATATTTAAAAATTATTTACACCTTGAAAGTAATCTCTAATTTAGTCAATAAATGTACCTTTCTTTCGATCTCAACGCATATGCTCATATGCATGTTCTTTCTTACTGCTGTCTCGGTTTAAATTAATTGATTCTTGATTCTCGGGGAAAACAAACTAGTTAACGAATGTGTGTCACTTAAATTCGTTGCTGGCTTAGTACTTGTACTCTGGCAGACCCCTCCGGCCCCTTCTGGCCGCAGGCTCTGCTTTAAATTAACCAATCTGGAAATTAGATGTGACTTGGTCACCCATAATTATCCGCAAACAAACGTGATGCATCCGCCCCAGCGATGATAACCCGCGATGTCCTGCCTAAAACTCCACGTCCTCGTCGTCGTAGTCATCGCTGTCGCTATCGTTGCTGGGGAGGATGTGGAAACAAGCCCACAGTCGGGCCAGGTCCACTCATCGTTTGCGGTTATAGGCGCCAAGCGAAGACTGCCTTCATTCCTTCATCTCGTGCCCATTGGTGCCCAGCTCGAGGAGCTCATGGGGCTCGGCATTCAGCTGTGAGTAAGAAAAAATAATGAATTCAAACACCCTTTGAAGCCCCAAGTTTATTGGCTTACCCTATCCACGCTGGCCAGATCGTTCTTGGATAGATGATTAACCAAAATGGTGCCCAAGGCATCACACATCACGTTGATGGTGGTGCGGAAGCGATCGCTGCAAGATCATGGCAAAACATAAGTATAAACTACACCCCTTGCAACTGCCGCAGTAGCTTACAGTAACCAATCAACGGCTATGATGAGGGAGACATCCTTCGGCTCCAGGCCCACCGTGTCCAGCACCATGACCATGGTGACGAGGCCCGCCTGAGGGATTCCAGCTGCTCCGATAGAGGCTGCCGTGGCCGTTATACTCACGGCCACGATGGTGCCGAAGGAGTAGCTCATCTCACGGTACTGGGCAATGAACAGGGCGGCCACCGCTTCGTAGAGGGCAGTTCCGTCCATGTTGATCGTGGCGCCCACGGGAATGACAAAGCGTGTGACTCGGGGATCGATGCCCATGTTGTCCAGACACTTGATGGTCAGTGGCATGGTGGCCGAGCTGGATCCTGTGCCAAATGCTGTGGCCAAAACCTGGCTGAGCTTGGCAATGAAGCGGTAGGGCAGTTTTCGAGTTCCTAGGAAGAATATCACCGCGATGGTACCTAAAAGGAGTGGCAATATAAATAATTAATACCCAATACAATGCAAACGTATAAAAATTAAATGAAATTGAATGCAAATTACAAGGGGAAGTATAACAATATAAATATCTGCTACCTTTAATTATTTTGTGGCGGTTAAAATTATCAGGTTATTTTGCACACAATTAATGTTTGAATGACCTTATTTATCACTGAGATTTATACGTACCGAAACCATGGAGGAACAGACCAATCATCACTGTAATAAAATACCATCCCAGCGATTGTATCGTCGCCGCTATCGACTCCATTTCAATAATTTTGGCGGCAATGAGGAAGCCCACACCAAGCGGGGAAATCCTGAGGAACAAGGGATTGCAATCACCATTTTAATGATTCTTCATCTCTAAGGTAACTAACCAGATAACCCAGGAAGTGATTGTCATCATTGCCTCGCTCAGAGTGGTGAAGAAATCCTGCAGCAGTTGCCCCTTCTCGCGCATTCTGCCAATGGTGGTGCCCAGGATCACGCTAAACATGACCAGGCCCAAGACATTGGAGCCCTCGCGCTGGGCGGACTTGAACTCCCAGTTCTCCATGGGCTCTACGCAATGGAATACATACAATTCGGGTTAAAAGTTTCCGATGAATAGGCTGCAACTTACGTGCTGGGCTAATGGTAGTGTTCTCAAAGATCTCAGTGCGGTGCTAAAAGGAATAGGTTTTCAAACATCAGTAAATTTATTGTTTACAATTAGCAGGTAATAAATGCCATAAAACCCAACATTCATTAGCTTGCGCTATTTCTCAGAGTCCACAACTTCTGTTGAGGTTTTTCAATATTTTTCCATGATTGTTAGCGAAAGTTTTGTGTGCGGTTTGGCTGTTTGACTGTTTGTGTTCCCCTTCATTGAGTCGACAATAATCTAATTGTGCACATGAATATTCATTTGGTTGCCTGCCCACCTACATCAACATAGTATTTGAGAACATGCTCGTACGTATGGTATGTGTAAGCATATAATTATATATTTATGTGAAGGTACAATGTCCACATATCTGCCACAGCCGAGTACTTTGATTCAATTTGCGTCTGGGGTCTCCTAAATCGTGCTGATCTGACCGCTCGGATTCTCATTCACGTTCTCCGGCTGCTCTGTCACCGTATATGCGATAATTGAAATTTAAGCACAGTCACAATCGTGCCGTGGCAGAACTCTCGTCTGACAATCCCCCTACTGGATGCTGGGGCATCGTAATTGAAATTGCGGTGTCCCTATCATGACAGCTTGGATTATGTGTCGCGTTTTGTTTCAATCAAAATCTCTCGCCAAACCGCAAAGAATTGAATAATTGCTGCCGCTGCCTCGCTGGCTGAGCCGAGTGCGAAAAGCAGTGCGTACCAAGGGCCAAAACTCACCTGGAACATGGTCGACTGGATGATGTTGTCCGTGAACATGTTTCTGTTTGCAAAAATTGAAACGAGTTAGTTTCGGTTTTGGGTTATCGGGAGATGTTGTCACCTACCGCACCAGATCCATGAGGGTGTCGGGGGTTAGCACCTTGGAGGCCTTGTCGATGCTCTCCGTTTGCGTTTCCACGATCTTGGCTCCCTGGCCGGGACGCAGAGTGGTCACCAGGCAAATGCCCAGAATGACGGCCGAAATGGTAGTTACAAAATAATACGTAATGGCCCTGCAAGCCAAAGGGGTCTATCAAAGGGAATTCGATTTATTTCCCAAAGGGGTGCACTCACCTGGTGGCAATCTTGCTGGACATGCTCAGGTCCAGGCCACCAATGGCACTGGTGATTGAGGACACCAACAGCGGAACAATCAAGCATTTCAGCATCCTAAAAAGAAGTTAAACAATAATAAACCTTTACTTTGTTTACTTTGAACCTTTACTATTTTATTTCACTTCCCATTCAATTGGTGAATAGAACTGTTTCATTATTTATTTTCATTGTTATTGAACATTCAATTATTTAAAAATAATATAATTTTTAATCCAGATATCAAAAAAATACATATAAGAGTGAATTTGGATTGTATATATATCATTCTATATTCAAACTATTTTTATAACAAGCTTGCAGTTTTCTTTACGATCACTCAGTTGTTGACTCACCTCAAGAAGATCTCTCCGGGAAAGGAAATGTACATGATCTCGCGCTTCGTCCACTCGCCGGTGCTGTTCTTGATGATGAATCCAACAAGTCCGCCCACAAACACACCGATAACGGTGGCCATAGTGAGGACGTTCTCCTGCATGAACGCCTTGAACTTGCTCTCATCCTGCTTGGGTCGCGTCATGGCTGCAGTCCTGGGCAGATCGGTTCTGGGCAGATCCTGCTGGAAGCCCTCCCTCCTTACGCACAGTCACGTGCGTTTGCCAGTCGAATCGTCAGCCCAAGGCAATCCTGTGCCACGGGAAGTGCTATCACTGAGTGCTCCCTTGAAGGTTCCAATCACCGAATGATCAGTCAGCTAAAGAACACGAATTTTTCAACAATTAATGACACAATTTGTAATACCAACAAATTGAAAGCCTCAACAAACCCCGAACCAGTGATCACCCAGAAAACCTCAAAGTATGTTTGTCAAGTTTTTGCCGAAACTCGTTTCAGCCTGCCAGGGGACAGATGTTCGCAAAAGGGGGTTAAACTGTAGCGCTTCCTCCTCACCGGGCGAATGGCGATCGACGACTGAGCTTTCGCACTGCGCAGATATTTACAACCCCCAAATTAAGTCGCATCGGGCAGCTGGGCTTTTGTGTGATTTATGCTGAACCCCTTGCCCAGTCCAGAGGGTGTTACTTTTGACACGAGGCCGGACGGATGTTGTTCAAGGCTGTGGCTGCGGCTATTCGCAATATTTTTGTTCGAAGCGTGTATGCGTGAGCGGAAGGAAACGAAACTCAAACATGGCCAAACAGCCAAACAATCCAACAATCAAAGGTTGGCGTTAGCGTTGACACTTTATACCGCTGTGCACAAATGTGCGAAAAACAAACAAATTGCCTCCGGAAAGCTGCAAGTCAATTAATCGAGCCGCTGGAACTGCAATTGGAAACAAGTTCATCGTGCCAACGTGCCAAACAAATAAATTTACATGAACGATCTGGCGATCCAATGGAAACTAATACCCTGTCTTGAGTGGGTGCAAGGGCAACTGGTGATCCCCGATCAATGTGATCCGATAAACTCTGGCTCCATCTCTTAGAAGTGACCCAAATTGTGGGCACCCTGCATTTGCATCATGGCCACGTCTCTGTCCCCATAATATATCCTCTCAATTGGGATGCGCGTCGCGCAATTTGGGATTAATCAAGAAAGTGTTCACACTTCGGAATTGTTTAGCCAATTGTATTGCAATTGACGCGAAGGCAAAAGGAGATTGAGATCGCCAAAATGGGGTTGTTGAGGAACTAGAATTCCGGGGTGACTAAACAAGTGGCTGGGAGCTGCAAGAGCTCATTGTTTAATTTGCTATTCACCAATTGAATGGAATGTGTTGGAATCACACAAAAGGGCTTAGGTAGTTAAACGCAAATTGGGTTGTAAGTCAAAATGAATCATAATTGATTGCAATTAAGGGGTAAAATCTGTGGGGTATGTTACAAGTAATGAACATTTGTTTCCTGACAAGTTTTTTTCGTATTGGGGCTGGTCATGCCACTATTTCAGGAACCTTTGCCTAAGGTCCTAAACAATTGATTTCCCAAACCATTTCTCATTACAGTTTTTTAGCTTCAATTCTTATACGAGTACTCGTTTTATCTACGGCAAACTCATCTATGTTCCTACCTCCAATGGGTGTCTTCTAAAGCCACTGAATTGCAATCTCCGATCTCTATGAGATCATTGATCACAATTGTCTGATTGCGCCGCACCCTTTGGCAGAGCTATGCTATGATAATGCCATTATGGGTCGGTTCCCCGCTCCGTGGTCGTGGTATCTGCGGTTCGCCTAATTGATGTAACTACGGAACCGCGGACTCTCTGAGTGGATGATTGGCTTGTGCCCCGAATCGGAGGGATGGGAGGCGCAGGGACAGGTGTGGATTCCATTCACAGGAAAATATTCTGTGTTGGACGCGGGCAGTCGACCATGTCACACCGGGGTGTTTGTGTCAATCGTTTAATTAGCGAACCGTTTAAGTTTTCCACTTGCGAGGCAACAGGGTGAGAGGTTGGGTGGCCACGGAGCCAAGTTTAAACGACGATAAGAAATCAATTTGATTAATATTTGCGGGGCTCGAGTGTGCACTTGCAAAACTAATTCATTTACCCAGCCCCAGTTTGAACAACTGATTAAAACGCATTTGTCTATTTCGCTTCGTTTACATTTTCCATTTTTCATTTTCATATTTTTTACACATGTTTTCCCGTTGTGAACTTGACCGTGAATGATGAGGCAAATCAAATTGCTTGCATATAATGTATGCGTAGGCAAAAATGTTTAATTTACACAAAAATGTGTACTAGTTGTCTTTGAATTTCAATTGCAGCGGAAGCGCCATTGAAGGGGCGTTGCCAATTGTGCGGGACATTGTTCAAGTTCATTGTCGGAAGGATGGTTTTCAGATGGAGCGGAAACGGGGAAAACTAGCTTTATGAATTGGAAACGTGATATTTATTTTCACACTCGACCCGAACGTGATCGTGGGCGAACTTGAAACCGTTGTCTCTATTAGCGTGCCACTAAAAGCCGAAAACCCGAAGCTCTAATTGGGCCTATGGGTCACATAGATCGAAACCGGGAGCCGCTGTTCCCAGAAAGTCGCATCGGCCATGAGGTATTCCATTTCATAAACATTTCCTACATTTTTCGTCGCTTTGCCAATATATATTTTTGATTGGCAGACAGTTTACATGATCGCAAATGCCGAACAAGTCTGTTATTGTTGCTGATAGTCAAACACAAATATATATGTACGCGTATCCCAGAGATGCATACTAATTAACGTCGTATAATGTGACTTATATAACGTGCTTTTACTACCCAACTAATTAATGCAATGCAAACTGTTTTCAGAGCCCATGTTCGAGTTGCCGCAAATTCATTGTCAATGCAAATTGATTTGCATTGCGCGGGCGGGTCAGACGGGGAGACGGCCAGACGGGGAAGCGGGGGGCCTAAGGCTGACCCACCCATTTATCTTTTGGATACGAGGAAATTCATTAATAAAGTGCAAGTGAGTCTGGGGCGGGGAACCAGTTTAAGCCGACTTAAGCGCAACCAAATAAATGCCTTGTAAAATGCAAATCGAAGCTATTACCACGATTATTGAACTAATATAGATATATTTGCATTCAATCCCTACAACGCTTAACTTTTAATATTGATCTAACATGCGATCCCAAATTTCATCAGCGGATTCAATGTCGTTCCCGAGATTGCCCAGCTTTTGGACACACATTAGCTTATATGCTCACATGACGCCGCAATCTCGAACTTTGGGGCCGCAATCTATAGACTGTGTGTCTGTCTGACTATCTGGAGGCGGCAGCTCGGCTTTTCCATCGGCTTTTACTTTATCAAGATCATCGCTCAGGTTCCGACAAAGCGCAGAGTTAATGCAAAACTGCGAAAAGCACGCAGATCAAACTGATTCATTCTTGCTCGAAAACGGGCTATTAGCTTGCCGTAAAAAATATTTTATTGTCTTGATAACAGGTACGGGTGGTGAGCATGTGACACCAGAGAATGTTTGCCGAGTGGTCTCGAATAAGTTATAATTTTCTCATAAAATTCTATCTTTAATATATGTTTTAGAATTCACTCTCGTTTTAGTCGGCGAGAGAGAGAGAAGCGAAAACTATTTTGGTGCATCGCAAAACTTAAGTGCAGTGTGCGCTAAAAATAATAAAATAAAATGGAAAAAAAGCGAAAGAACCGCGACACGCCCCCGTCTTTGGGAGGGCGGCCTATCAAGGTTAGTCGGGCGCCTATTGAGAATCTTATCGGCTTTATAAATCGGGCATCATTCACGCGTCTCTCTTGTGACTCGAGAAGAGTAAATCGATGCGCGGGAATCGGTTTTTGCTAAAAAATATACATCAAATTGATGTCCAAATAAGCTGCCTTAGCACGAGCTGCCTTTAAACGGAAACTTACCCACCTTCCCCAAAGTCAATCACTGGTAACAAACAAAAATACTCTCCGTTCTAAGGATCAACTCAAGCCAAAGCGTCCTTTTTGGGGGATTTCACAAGATTTCCATATGAGTTTATGTCACCGCACAGAATTATGGGTTATTCGATTGCAACAAATTGTTGATTTTCAGTTTGCATGTCAATACACTCGCTCGCTGCCGAGTGCGGAAATAAATTTGAATAGTTTGCAGTGCAATTTGGCAGTTTTCCGAGCACTTACAATCAAACGTATTCACATTTGCCGCTGGCTCCGAAATAGCTTGAAACTGGGAAACCCTTTTGCTCGAGGCAGGATCGAATCGTAGCGGATTAGGAGGCGCACGCGGCGATCGTTAAGCTTTGGCACACACACCGATCTGGTCTAGGCAGCGCAGTAGAACCTGACTCGTCGGTTTGCAAAACAGTACTAAAACTAAATCGAAATCAAATTCGAATATAGTCAGCTACCGCGCAAATTGTTCTGCGGCAGCGACGCCGGCGCTGGCATCTCCGTTCGTCTCAGAGTGTGCCGCTGTGTGCGGTGTGTGCTGTGTGTTGGGGGGTGGTGCTAGGGCGGATGACTTTCATTCATCAAAAACAGCTGCCGTTGCTGTTGCCGTCGCCGCTGCTGCTAATGCTGATGCTGATGCTGATGACTGCGCTGCGCTCTCCAACTCACCGCATCTCACGTAACGCATACGCAGCGTAGGCCGCCTAATTTGTCGCGCCTTGTTTGCGCCATCCTTCCTTCCTCCTGCTTGCAATGGGTGCAGCTGAAAGGAGCTGATTGCAGGCACTTTCCCGGCGGGCCACCTTCGCGATTGCTTCCTTCTCATTAGGCGGCGCATTCAGCGGCCGCACTTTCTCTGATCAGCCGCACTTTGTTGCCTTCAATCAGAATCGCTCTCGGTTTCCCCTTTGAAAGAAAGCAGGTTTATAGTCGGATCTGGTTTATTACGACACCGCTCAAAGAACTCACCGGATAAGTGGGTCAAGTTTGCGCCTTACTCAATCGCCAGAAACCACCCCAAAATAATAATACATAATAAAAGCCCCTAACCATGGACCACTTGAACTTGATTGAAACTGCAAACGAGACGAATACAAAGACTCTATCGCTGAGGACTTGGATGAGCCGAAAAGAATGTCCGTTGGGCATTTCCGGTTTCGCGTTCGACCATCATAAATATCCGCAGCAGAAATAAAGTAATAAAAATCAGCAGCCCAGCTGCAGCTGCCTTTGATCCGCTTCAATTCGATTTGCCTTGGGGGCCAGTTCCAGTTCCATGCTGCGGAGGATGGGCGGCTCTGTGTGGCTAAGTGGCTCGCTGTTGGCACCGCCGGCCAGAGTCCCTAAACACGTAGCCCACGACCCAGTTGCCGGTGGCATGGCGGATGGGTTTGCCTCTGTTTTCTCTGCTGGAGAGGTGACCACGCTCACCCACCACTCGCACACAGCGACCGGAACTGTCGATCTTCATTTTTGACACTGGAAATTTCAGAAATCACCCAGAATGTTGAGGTTGGAAATGGCAAATGCTGCAAATGCCCTCTTCTGCTGAGTATATAAATAACTAAATAATTAGAGGTACTCGTCCGTTCTGCTACAATAATTCGGAAAGTGCTTTGCCAGGCGGATGGACCTTTGGAGGGTCCAAGAAGCCAATACGTTGCGAGTCAGCTTGGGTCGAAGTATTCAACTTTATAGGAATGTTTTTAACTTTGCTGATGCAGCAGTCCATGCGATTTCTTTCTCTTCTCCTATAAAATTTCCTTAATTTATCTAATTTTCTCCTATAAAACTGTTATATTTAGGGAGATTTCTTAGTTCAAAGCAATCCCACTTGAACTTTCCTTATAATTTATAGAAATTTTGAAGATCTTTAAGTTTAAAATATTCTAAATCCCTTGGTAACTCTTTCAAACACTGCAGCCATACTCACATTCAGTTTAATCGTTTTCTTTTGACAGTTTCTGGAATAAATTTATAAATTAACTATAGAACTCATACATTTTTTGCTTGGAACTACTTACCTTCCCTCAAAATCGAATATATTCCCCTTCCCGGCGCAGTGAAAACTCCCGAATTTGATTTGGGGACAAACTTCAAGCAATCAACGCCTCAAGTTGCTCCGTACATTAAACATATTTTAAGTTTATTATATTATGTGTAAATATAGATTACATTGATTACGAATTTCAAGATCACAACTCAGATTTCCTTTAAGCTTAACTATGGTGATAACTTGGTTCTCCTTGCGCTTCCGTTACCAAGGTGAATGGCGATAAAATGGCATCGAAAAACATTAAATAAAAATAGAATCGTTTTGTGTGAGGAGAGGCGCCTTCGCGGCCAACGGGCCTACAGGTAGTGATGGCGAAACTTAGCAGATACTACAAAGAGGTAAAAGGCGATGTTGTTGTTGCGGCAACAGTTGGTTTGCTTCGGTTCGGCAGCAGAAACCACCACCACCGTCATGGCATGCAGCAGCTGCAGAGCAGCTGAAGTTGTGTGCGTGTGCGTGTGTGTGTGTTTGCGAGATTGAGGGGTAGCAGGGCCGGAGGAGAGGCCCCTAATCCTCCGTCTTGGGACGCCGAAAGAGCAAAATATGCGGCTCCGGCTTGTGGATCATGTAGTGGATCCATCCGCGCGACTGCTGCACACCAATCGATCGCCACTCGGCCTCGGACATCAGATGGGTCTTGGGCACCATTTTCACCAGCTCCTTGGGCAAGACCACATGTCTGCGGGGGCAGGAAGGGGGGAGGTAATCAGGAGGCACTTTTCAGGGGGAACTGAGGGGGGGAAAACGCACCTGTATTCGAACTGCTCGTCGTAGTACTTGTCCGAGTAGTAGATGTCCTTGCTCATGTTTCCAGGTTGCCGGGCCGGCTGTTCCGCTTCCGTAAATCGTCGCAAAGTCCGCGAGAAGACGGCGTCGGTTCTTCTTTTTCCTTCTTTTTTTTTTTTGTTGTGCCTTTGGCGGTCGCGTCTCCGGGCACTCGCTTTCCACTCTCTGTCTTGGATTCAGCTGCAGTTGCAGTTGCAGTTGCAGGGGCTTTGGGTTTCACGCAATTGCCTTGGGGCGGGGCGCGCGGGAAAATATACGTTTTGAGTTATTTTAAATCTTAAAAAAAGTGACGCGGTACGCAGGCGAGTGACAGTTTGTGGCGGGAAATACCAAAAGATAGTGTGACCAGACAGGAGTTGGGCAAAAAGCAAAGGCTTTCTGGGCATTACTTTTACAGGTCTGGCAACACTACGAGTTGTTTTCCAAGACTGTTAACTGGTTCTGAGAAACAAGAAAACCCTAACGGAAATTCAATTTTCAAACTTCTTTAGATTATTGCATGGGGCTTTTTTTGGGAGTCCTAATAAGGAACAATTAAAAAAATATATATAAAACTGCACTTCAAAATTATTAGATTTAAATAAAATGTTAGAAAACTCTCT